>VZSF01000138.1:708506-757737 GCA_013398295.1 Chionis minor
CCCTTTTGTGAGGCGGGGGGGGGGGGGGTGACTGGCTGCATCATCTCCTCTCCTCTCCTCTCCTCTCCTCTCCTCTCCTCTCATCTCATCTCATCACCTTGTTTTGAATTCCATCCTTTGGAAGATAGGTGCTGAATACAGGAAACCTACTGCTGAAATTCAGATCACAAACACTTTTCAGATTGGGTCCTACAAATAAAAGAGCATCCTTGTTCTACACTCTAAAAGGGATACTTATGTAAGACAGCTCATTACAGAAAGGATTTCAGGACATTTATGTTCTATGTTTTAATGTTTTTGCAAGTATCCACCTATTTCATCTCTACTTGGACAGTAACAGATGCATCACCTTTTTATTAGTATCTTTTCTAAGTATAACATTGTCCAGCACAATCTGATAATGAAAGCACTATATAGATCCCAAAAGGGCAAGGTGTTTTGAGCTTGCACCTTTAAATGGGTATAATTAGGATGATGACCATTCCAAGATTACAAAGTGAAACTTTAGTACTGATGGCATTAAACCTCAAAATCCTGAAAAACTACCTACAAAGTTCAAGATGATTTCCAGGTAATGAAAAGCAACAACTAACTCCAACCTGAATTCCTTATAACAAAACTCAGTTCCATGTTATACCATCCAGAGGGACCTGGACAGGCTTGAGAGGTGGGCACGTGCAGACTTCAACAAGGCCAAGTGCCAGGTCCTGCACCTGGGTTGGGGCAATCCAAAGCACAAATACAGGCTGGGTGGAGAGTGGATTGAGAACAGCCCTGAGGAGAGGGACTTGGGGGCATTGGTTGATGAGAAGCTCAGCATGAGCTGGCAATGTGTGCTCGCAGCCCAGAAAGCCAACTGCATCTGAGGATACATCAAAAGAAGTGTGGCCAGCAGGTTGAGCGAGGTGATTCTGCTCCTCTACTCTGCTCTTGTGAGATCCAGTACCAAGTCCAGCTTTGGAGTCTTCAGCACAAGAAGGACATGCACCTGTTGGAGCAGGTCCAGAGGAGAGCCACAAAAATGATCAGAGGGTTAGAGCACCTCTGCTACGAGGACAGGCTGAGAAAGCTGGGATTGTTCAGCCTGAAGAAGAGAAGGCTCCAGAGAGACCTTATAGCAGCCTTCCTTATAGTGGCCTACAAGAAAGCTGGAGAGGGCCTTTTTACAAGGGCAGGTAGTGATAGCACAAGGGGTAATATATTCAAACTGGAAAACGGTAGATTTAGGTTAGCTACTAAGAAGAAATTTTTCACTATCGGGGTCATGAGGCACTGGAAGAGGTTGTCCAGGGAAGCTGTGGAGGCCCCAACCCTGAAAGTGTTCAAGCCCAGGCTGGATGGGGCTTTGAGCAACCTGGTCTAGTGGGAGGTGTCCCTGCCCATGGCAGGGGGGTTGGAACTAGATGATCTTTAACATCCCTTCAAAGCTAAACCATTCTGTGATTCTGCGGTCGCTCATAAGACTCACATTTAACCATTTGTACATCTAAGGATGCTTAAATGAGATCCCAAACCAGAGATGTACTCCTAACACTGCTCCAGACAGAAATTTATCTTTCATCTCCATGTATGAAATTTCCAGTGAGTTGAGTCCTGTAGCCTTCCATTCACCACAAACATCTAAGCCAGTTGGATAACCACCAGACCTTCCCCTGATAAAGAGAAGAATAAGGTATATAAGGCCTCTGTCATGGCTAATCAGAGGAAGAGAAATAAACAGCTTTCATCCTATAATTGGAAGTAGACAAACTCCAAAAAATGTGGCAAAAGAGATCAATTAATGCGATGAACAAGCAAGATTAGTTTGCTTAGAAGTTATCCATCTAGTCACCATGCAACAGGAAATTCATTTTCAAATTTTTTTCACGGTAAAAAATTATCTGGGGGGAACAAATAGGAAAGAGGAAGATCCTGCTATAATTTTGCAAAATCTCGGGGGAAAGGTGCCTTTTTCACTCTGTCACCTCCTTCAGGAATAAATGTACTCAAGGAATGTACTCAAGATGAAGGAGTATGTCCAACTATATTCAATCCAAGGCTGCTGAGGAGTAGATCTACTCAAACTGCAACTGAAACACAGATTTCAACACATCTTCTTCCACAAGTTGTATCCAAATCGAGGAGTGTTCACAGTATATATTACAGTCGTTAAAAATCACAGCACACCCTTCAAGAACTAGTTTATTGGGCAAGTCCCCCAGTTTCTCTGGTGGCGTTGAACTCCAGCATTCAAAGAACCCAACAGAAAGCCACAGAGGGCACAAGCTTGAGGGCTTCAGAGAATGTCCTGCATGCACAAGACAGTATATGCAGAATGATTGGAAAGGGAAATTGGTGTTTTTTCTTCCACGTTATTTTTGTGATTTCAGCATGAAGGGAGCAAGATTTTCATACAGGAAGCATTAGGGGGTTAAAGTGATCTCTTCCATCTTTATTTGTACTGTTTGTAGTATATTTATCTCTTTCCACTCCTTCCTAATGCTAGAGATTTACAGTGCCAACAAAAGTAATGAATGACCTGAATTCACCTTTAAATCCCAGGAAACTTGAACAGCCTGTATCCACTGAAATAACACTGTTATTGCAACAGCTTTGGATAATAAACTCCTAACTGGACTGACAGAAGTCTAGTCTTTGTTGAATACCTCCTCTCATCATCTCAATACAGAACAAGCTGTTTACTTTAATGTTTATTTTCTTGAAACACAACAAGACTTCATTGTTGGAATTACTGCATAAATATGGAGCTAAGAAATAGTCACTGGTGAACATTATTCATGGATGTAGAGGTCTTAAATGATTCAGACTCTGATTCACTCACATCCTCAATAATTATTGCCACGAAAGGGAACACATTTTAAAGAACAGGATGTGAAATTAATGTTCTGAAGAATCTGTAAAACAAAACCTCTACAGATTTTTTTTTCCAAGTTCACTACGAATTGTTACTGACTTCTAATAGCTCAATCAGGAGTCTTTCATTTTTAAATGACCATGGTACATGGATTTCTTTTCACTATAAAAACAAAAGAGAATGGTTAGGTAACTGGAACCTTTTAGATTTACTTTAGGTCACTTTAGATCCATTAATGCTGTGCTTCTGCTGTCATGAGAATATATGGGGCTTAAGTCACTGGATAATTTTGTAGAAAGATGAGGAACTCTGTCAACATCCATAGGAGTCTTCACTCAGCACTGAGCCAAAGCCTTTGGGAGATTTACTGTAAAATTCTTTGGGACATCTATTTGAACATTAGGAGTAGGTTTTTCCTTTTGTTCTCAATTTTAGTCAGCCCTATAAGAGAAATATAATGTATCTTTAAAAGCTTCATTACAGAATCACAGAATGTTAGAGGTTTGAAAGGACCTCTAGAGATCATCTAGTCCAACCTCACTGCTAAAGCAGGTTCACCTAGAGCAGGTTGCACAGGATCACATCCAGGCTGGCTTGGAATATCTCCAGAGAAAGAGACAACCTAGAGTGCAGTAAACCTGAGATTTGGGTTACATAACTGACAAACATTTCTGTCCTTAGGCACGGCAAAGATGTTCTACAAAGATTAGCTCAAGAGCCCTTTGTAGGTCTTAGATATTTGAACAAACATTGTGTGTTGCAGTCTTGTCTCAGAATTCCTAACTTTGTTAATTGACTGTACCATGTGGCATTATGTTTTCTTTGCCATGTGGTGTTTTTCCACCTTTGGTTTTCAGTCATGCAAGCAAGAGTGTTTGCAGTACCAGGTGATGTAAATCAATGACACAGCAAAAAGTAATTTAAGAGAATTGTTTGTATGAACTTTTTGGTGAATATTCGTGCATAAGAAATATGATTATGCAGATGAAAATGAGACCACAAACCATTCACGAGCAGAGAGAAGGGCTAATATTTTGACAAACGCTGTCAGGTAATATTTATTGTTTTAACTTTGGTATTCTTTTGAACCTTTGAACGCCTGTAAAATCTGAAGAAGTTTTCTCAATCTGCTTGAGGTGTGCCAAAGTGTAATGCAGTGATACTATAATTAAGGTTTGCCTCTTAACTCAAAGAGATTAATCTAAATTCCAGAATCATAGAATCATGGAATGTTTTAGGTTGGAAGTGACCTTAAAGAACATCTAGTTCCAGCCCTCCTGCCATGGGCAGGGACACCTCCCACTAGACCAGGTTACTCAAAGGCCCACCCAGCCTGGGCTTGAACACTTCTAGGGATGGGACAGCCACAACTTCTCTGGGCAACCTGTTCCAGTGTCTCACCACTCTCAGAGTGAAAAATTTCTTCCTAATACCTAATCTAAATCTACCCTCTTCCAGTAATTAACAAAGTAACTATCTAGCATTTTTTTGATATGCCTTGAAAAGTGGGCCCGTGCAAACTTCATGAAGTTCAACAAGGCCAAATGCAAGGTCCTGCACCTGGGTTGGAGCAATCCAAAGCACACAGGCTGGGTGGAGAATGGATCGAGAGCAGCCCCGGGGAGAGGAAACTTGGGGGTGTTGGTTGATGAGAAGCTCAACCTGAGCCAGCAATATGGACTTGCAGCCCAGAAAGCCAACCGCATCCTGAGCTGCATCAAAAGCAGCGTGGCCAGCAGGTTGAGGGAGGCGATTCTCCCCCTCTACTCTGCTCTTGTGAGACCCAACCTGGAGTACTGTGTCCAGGTTTGGGGCCCGCAACATAAGAAAGACATGGACCTGTTGGAGCAGGTCCAGAGGAGGGCCACGAAAATGATCACAGGGTTAGAGCACCTCTCCCATGAAGACAGTCTGAGAGAGTTGGGGTTGTTCAGCCTGGAGAAGAGAAGGCTTCAGGGACACTTTATAGCTGCCTTCCAGTACTTAAAAGGGGCCTACATGAAATACGGGGAGGGATTCTTTATCAGGGAGTGTAGTGATAAGATGAGGAGTAATGTTTTCAAACTGAAAAAGAGTAAATTTAGGTTAGCTATTAGGAAGAAAATTTTCACTCTGCGGGTAGTGAGACACTGGAACAGGTTGCCCAGAAAAATTGTGGCTGCCCCATCCCTGGAAATGTTCAAGATCAGGTCTCTGTAACCTGGGCCTTTGAGTAACCTGGTCTAGTGGGAGGTGTCCCTGCTCATGGCAGGAGGGTTGGAACTAGGTGATCTTTAAGGTCCCTTCCAACCCAAACCATTCTATAAATCTGCGATTTTATGTTTGCCTGGATCACCTGGAAAACAGCAACAAGTCATTTTATTTACTTCTTGGAAAATACTTTGAGCAGCAGGTTGGATTAGGTGACCTCCAGGTGATCTTTCCAACCTGCATAATACTTTGATTCTACTTCTAGAGAAATCATGAGGTATGTAATAGCCTAAATTTTGCACCTGGATCAAGATTTGCATAGAAAACTTATGTCTTCTTCCCTAGGTTTAATAATGTTCTACCTGATTTGCACAGGTTGTATAATCATAGAAAATAGGGCTAAAAGAAGAAGGTGCATGTATTCTGCCTCCCTTGCCTGGGTCCATCTAGTCCATGATAATCATTTCATTATGAGGCTGGCATCTACAATAATTCAATAACGCAAGTTCTATTAGTGCCATAGGACTCCAAATGGGCAATTAAAGAGGAAGTTTATTCCATGTAGAAAATATATCCATTAATTTCATACATTTGGCAGTATACATCTTGACTATGAAAATCTCGGGATGATGCAAGATTCATTTATTCACTAAAGATTATTCCCTAGGAACTGTCCTATCACAATTCAAGAGCAATAACACTACAGCTACTTTCATTGAGTGGATAGAGATTTCTGATGACTAAAAAAGTGTTGGGTGGGTTTGGGTTGTTTTTTTTTTTTTTACTTTGAGAACATAGTCAAAACAGAGGACAGGAAATATATGTCATCATAAACAGTGAAGCAAGAGAGCAAGAACATGTCAGGCCAGAGTGCAAGAAATGAAGAAGAAAACAGTTGCAATGGTTCTGGGGAGAAAAGTGGTAAGGAAAACAAGTGGTGATAATGAGGTCCAGATAAAAAAGGGTTGTGAAACACATAAATCAATAGACATAAAAAAGACTGTGCTAAATCTTTGCCAAGGCACCCAGTCATTCCAGCATGTCTAACCATCAGGCAAAAAAAATCATAAATTGTCTTGTACAGATATATGATTTCTATAATTTCAGGTATTTCAGCAATTTTTTTTTTAAAAGCTTTGGTTTCAGCCCCTGAGTTTGGGGGGGTGTGTGTGTATTAAGTTTTCAAGGTCTGGCACATCAATGGGACAATGGATCCTTCCTGAGTGCGTCTGCGTGTTTTAACATTGTGTTCAGATGCAGGCAGATGTCATCTGTCATCCTGCTATCTATCAAAGCAGACAACACACAAGAAGATGTGATAAACTCAAAAATTACAGAGTCAACAGCATTGCTCAGCTTCAGTTCTTCACCAAAAACATAAGCTATCCCTTTCTCCTGTTTTAGCTCCCTCTTACTGATCCAAGGACTCCTAGTTGTGTATGAAGCATATAAATGCATTGAATTTGAAAGCCATTCTAAATAGCTATTCTGCTTCTAAATTTCCTGATCCCATCACATTTTGAAAATAAAGTATATGTAAACTGCAGCCACTCTTCTCAGAATTAGGGAAAGGATAAACATTCAGAGAACATGGGAGACCTCTGAAAATTATGTCAACTTGTTCATGTATATTATTAAATTGAATTCAGATTCATTGTTTTGGAAAACCCTATTTTTTTTTTTTGTTTGCACATAACTGTTGCCTTTATGTGTGCTTATATTTTAAACAAAGCAGCAATGGATCAATATCCATAAGGTTTAACAGATTCCTAACCAGTGTTACACATTCTGTATTTTTATCCAAAATTCCCAATCTGAGTACATCCAGAAAAGATGCACATTTGCCAAGCTTCCCAAACCAGAACTGCAGACCTGAATATTATCTAAAGTGAGATCATCACGCTATATTCACTACCCCAGATCTTATCATCTTCTTCTCTCTCTCCCTACTCTGAGGTAGTGAAACAGTTATTCCAAATATAGACTGCTAGTAGGGAAGGTATGGCATTTACATCCAATACCACAATTCAATTATTTGTGTACCATCAGAAATTTACACCTAGAAAATGTGGACTTAGAAAAAATGGAAAGATTTTAGCTGTGAAGGATCTTCAGCCTAAAATCTTGATTCTTAAGTGAGTTAGATGCCCATCTCTGTAGAGATCATAGAAGAACTCTGGACTTGTACTATTTACTCAGTTATGTAAATTGGAGTATTTTATTCAATTTGTTTGAAATCAGTCTTACCAAGGTGAAATGTTCCAGGAAGTAATACAAAAGGAAGTCAGATGATAAGAAGAAAGATAAATTGACTGAACAGCACTCTAATCTGAGTTCTCCTATGAAAAGTATATTTACAATACACCTATCTATAACCATACAACCATTTCTGTTGTTGCTGAACATTCACACATCCCATTTTGTCAGTAAAATAGCAGCAAATAGGAGATTCCCCTGGTTTTCACATCTCTCTCGTGCCTAGCAAGTAAGAGGGTTGCTTTTCCCATCCCACTGCTGCCCAGGACTGTTATCTACACAAGCAGGTTGTTCTGCCTCTCTAAGCAGGTACAAAACTTGGGCTATCAAGTTTTTTTCCACCAGTTCCTTCAGCTGACAGTCTTTCAGGTATGATTTAGCTTCCAGCAGATGAACTCAGATTTGCCTGGAACCTACCTCCCGCTTTATACTATCTGTTGTGATTTTTTTAAAAAAAATTGACAGAATTTGAGGCAAAGTTTTTGGAAAGGAGCTGTACGGTGGGACAGCTGATGCTACTGACGTTACGCTCCATGTGACAGTTTGTGCCTCACTCAGTCTTAGATCATTTTCTTCCACAAAGCTGCACCTAACAATTACTTTTGGTGTCTGTTGCAGGGCTGTCAGCCCCGCATCAGCTGTCAGGAGGCTGAATTTCACTCCGTCTGTGCCTCATCCCCGTGGCCGTGACTGACAGGCATCCTGCGGTGTGCGCAGCTGACTGCCCCGGCCGCCAGCCCACCTCTCCCCTCAGATCAGGCTCACACCCTGGAGGGGTTAAGCTGTGCTCCCTCCCAGGGCTGCCCGGTAATGGGGAAAATGCAGATTTGCAGTGAGGGTCAGCAGTGTGGAGAAGGATGGAGCCAGCACAAGGTACCGAGAGAGGATCTTCTGCTCTCGGTACCGGGTCCCCCATTCCTCCCCATGTGACTTCTTCCCAGGATTAAACCTGCTTGCTACCTCAGCTGTGCTCATCAGCAGCATTTTGTAATGGCAGCGCTTGCCCCAAAAGCAACCCTGCCTCCGGGACACAGGGAGCAGAGGGATGTGGGCGCTGCTTCTGTTCAGCACAGATCAAGGACCTGAAATGGTGTTACTGCAAGGTGAGGGAAGACCCAGACGCCTGAAGCACAGGGAGCCCAAAACTTCAGAGCAGAAACAGCCGTTCCGTTCATTACATGTTTCTTTTGGAATCAGACCCTTCCTGCTCTGAGTGCCTGCACCTTTTCAAAGCTCACAGCCTTGGTTCGCTCTCACCTGCTTCTGTTCTCCTTTTTCTTTGTCGCCTCAGGAACGCGGGCTGCTGCGCAGCAATGTCTGGGTGCTTCAGACCCACCGCTCCAGCTGCAGAAAGCAGCTAATGGAAAGTGTGAACCACCCTAGCCTGTAGGTGAGGGACACCACCCAGCCATGCACAGCACCGGCCACATGGGCCATATCCACACTCCAGCTGCTTCCTTAGGGAAGGGGGAAAGAAGCCACCCACCCTGTCGTGCCACTGCTTTCCTGCCTGAGCAGCTCTTCCACCCAAGGGAGCACCTCCCACTCATGTTAGAGATGCCACACGTCCAACCAGAGGTGCACAGTGCTTGCCTTCGTCCCTCTCTCATGCTCCAAGATAATGCTGCCAGGGCAAAGCACCTGGCCATGTGGCCATGCCTTCTTCTCCATGTTATCTTGAAGCTGTATATCATAGCAACATGACAGACTGTATTTTTTCAGAAATCATTTCAGCTTTTAAAAAGATCCAGTATTAAATGTGCAATGATACCACAATGAAGACAATACTCCAAATAAACGTATGTTGTTAACATTAAAGTCAAATATTTCCCAGTAACCTTTTGTGATATAGTCCAGTTCTTTGAAAAACACTAAGTACTTTGGTTTATGACATGAAAGAACATTCTTTTGCAACTCTACAGAAAATACCTGTGGACTCTAAGTACTTCTTTGCACATAAAATCTTCAGCATCAAGTCCAGCTACATGTATTAAAAAATACCATGTATTATTGGCTTCTCATGCAGATGACAGACCAAAATGACTCTGCTGAACCATGCTACCTGCATGACTCAAGTGACTTCTGACAGTCTCAAGGAATGGGTGTTACTCTCTATTTTTCACAAGCAGGTTTCATTTGGCAGCTAACCAGCCACAAAGTGAGATATTAAAAAAAAGCGCCATATAAAATGACATAACAATGTCACCAGCTTTTTCTCCTTTGTTTATATCTACTATAGCCTGAAGCCAAGGTGGTTATTTTTCCTTTTTATTTATAAGTGTATATATACAAACATACACAGATGCACACACTCCAATTTCTTCAAAGATTGTGAAATAGCAGATTATTTCTGCAAGTTGATCATTAAGTACTTAAAAAGAAAAAAAATAGTAAGAGAGTAAATTTGTCTTCCACAGCACAGCTGAATTAAAAGACATGGGCAGGTCCTTCTCTAACTCCCTAAACCTCCTTGCCTTATTCTGCATTAACCTTGGAATTATTGTTTGCCAAAAGCAGCTCAGCTCTTGTAAGAAAAGTAATAATTCTGTATTTCCAGCTGTAATTTTGATGCAATTATTTCTGTAGTTGTTAGAAATAACAGCATTTTTTCAGTATTTAGTTACATTTGCTCATGATTCTCCAAAGAAAAGAATGACAGCAGCAATAAAAAATCATACTGATGTTAAACGCTTTCATTGTTTGGATTTTTTTATCCCTTTCAACTGAGGAAAATAAGGCTAAAGTTGAGAAAAACATTGAAGAAAGCAAGATGTTTCCTCTTAGTTTCTTTTTCTGGTGTGAGTGAGTGGGTGGGCAAATTACCTCCCACTCTTCCTTGTATCACATTTTTTTGCTCTCCTTTAAATGCAATGAGAAAAGCATTACAGAAGTGATAGATGGGGAGACTTCGAATTACATTTTTTTCGAAGTTAAACAAGACTCACATTTGACTTCACAAAATCTCCAGTGCAGTAGGGATGGAGGCAGTTCACACATGGAGTGGGACAAGCCAGGGCTGGGCAGGTGTGATCAGATCATGTAAAACAGAATGACTTTGCCACCCTGGGTCATGACACCTCCTGGGGACAGGTCCACCTAGTGGGACCACAGCTAGATAAAAATGGCCAGGCTTGCCAGCTGCAGTACTTGGACTCTGGTACAAGAGAGTGAAAAGTAGAGGAGTCACAATAGTGCCCTGGTGGGATAGCAGGAGAAGGACATAAAGTTGCTGAGAAATCCACACTTTATCCACACGTGAGGGGCTGTTTGATTATTTTCACCTGAAAAGAAAGTAACAACAATGGAAAATGCTCTGGGCCCTCCAGATTTTGAGAGAAACAAAACAAAAAAACCCAAACAATGCAACCCTTTTGCAGCAGCCCTTTTGGTGACAAAGCATAAAGCTGAACCCACCACTCATAGTTCTGAAAAGGAATGAAAACCATGAGCCAGAATTGTATGGTCCCAATCAAGGTAAATCCCAAATTACACTAAAATAGAGTCACAGAATCATCAGGGTTGGAAGGGACCTCTGAAGATCACCCAGTCAAACCCCCCTGCCAGAGCAGCTCCACCTAGAGGAGGTTGGACAGGATGGCGTCCAGTCGGGTTTGGAATGTCTCCAGAGTTGGAGACTCTACCACCTCTCTGGGCAGCCTGTTCCAGTGCTCTGCCACCCTCAAAGCAAAGAAGTTCCTCCTCATGTTGAGATGGAACTTACTATATTCAAGTTTGTGCCCCTTCCCTCTTGTCCTATCCCTGGGCACCACTGAAAAAAGACTGGCCCACTTCTCCTGGCCCCCTTCCTTTAAGTATTTATAAGCAGTTATGAGATCCCCTCTCAGTCTTCTCTAGACTAAAAAGACCCGACTCCTTCAGCCTTTCCTCATAAGAAAGATGTTCCAGCCCCCTCATCATCTTCATAGCCCTATTCCTTTGTAGAAGGAATATTTTGAGACAGACAGACACACACACACACACATATATCTATAAACTACATATTACATAGCATGTACACTATATATAGTTATGTATAAAGCATGTATCATGTATATAATATATAAGGTTAAATGTGTTCATTGGTGAATTAGGTTAAAAAGAAGTTTAAATAATCATCAGGGGTTTATTCTCCCACTAAACTGTGAATATGCACTGAGGCAAAACACAGCTATGAGGGTGCCTGAGCACAGCTAGCTATGCTTTTAAGACAGTCAAGTGCAAGACCATGTACCCAGAACACAAAACATAGGCTAAGCTCAGAGGCCTGGGTTTAGAGAAAACAGACCCTGAAGAAAGATGACGGAAGACAACATGTTGAAGGGGCGTCAGTTCCATATTAGAGAAGATAATCACATTTGGATATACGGGTGGGAATAACGAAGGGGCACAAGCATACTGTGTGCAGGCCTGGTGAGAGGCGTCCCGAGCCCCAGGTGCATCAGGGTGAGAAGTGGAGGCACGGGATAGACCTCACCAACCTGGTGTGCACAGTGGGAAGAAAACGCCATCATGCAAGTGCAACACTGCTTAGACTGCTGGGCCGTGATACTCCTAAGGTACTCCTGACTGGGGGAATCTTGTTGAGGGATATTAGCGTAAAGAAATAAGTTTTAACTAGAATAAATTACTTAGGATTATAATGTGCTGTGATTTGTGCTGTTTGTCTAGCTTTACTTAGCATGAGCAGCTAGATTTGCTGAAGTCTTTAGGCTGTGACAGAGTTATTTTTCTTAGTAATTTTCCTAGCAGCTGGTACAGTGCCGTGTTTAGTCTTTTAGCATGAGAAAGATGGTGATAGCACACTGATGTTTTGGTAGTGTTTTTCCCATAGAGTCTGGGACTCCAGTTCTCCATGTTCTGCCAGTGAGTGCAGATGCACAAGGAGTGTAAACCAGAAGATAAGGAGGCTCCAACCCTCGGCTGAAACTGCAGATCAACAAGATAAGAGCCTGACTTATCTGGCTGGCTGGACACAGAAGAAGAATCCAATAAGATGTTAGAAGACCGCAGACCAAAAATCACTATTGGACTAAAAGTTGTGTGGACAGTACACGACGGGCACATGAGGGGCAGCTGTATAGATCACAAGGGTAAAATTGCCCAGGGATTTTTTGTTTGGGGTCCCTCTCTTCGGAGGCACCCAGCCCAGGCTGTCCTTGCTGCCGTACCTTTCAATTAAATTAATTGTTTTATAAAATCTGATGCCTGAGACTCTGCTGTGGGAAACCTAGGGTCGGTCCTGAAGAAGGAGGCAGCGCAGCCAGGAGTAAATGTGTGTATGTGTGTGTGTGTGCGTGCAACACCATGAATGGTGTGTGAACGCTGGGGCACTGGCTTCTCCTTCAACAAATCTAAAGGACCAAAAGCCAGTGCACAATGGCCGACCTAGGGTATCCCATTGCTTCCATTAGTAGCTTCCCTGGGGCCACGTCAGGGTTGTCTGTGCAAAGGTAGCTCTCCCCATAGCTTCTGTGCACCAGAATAATAGAGGTGATGGTAAGAATGGCAAAAAAAAGCAGAGGGTTTGGAAAAAAGTGATAGGAATGATGAATAGCTCCTAATGCCTTACATGAATTGAGTCTGGTTTGCCCATCTGCAGACAGGCTTGTGAGAACAAAACACTTACCTGTTTCTTCTAGCTATGCTAATCTGGGCCCTTGCAGCTCACTTTTCCACTTTCAACAGTTTAAAACAACAAAAAAGCTTTTGAAGCTCCGAGGCAGTGGTGCCCATAGTAGTTGTGTTGGATGGATGCAGAGCAGAACTGGACAGAACAGAAAAAGAGGGCAGAACAAACTGAATAGACCAAAGGACATATTTTTCTGAAAAAAACAAAATAAAAAATTCACACAAACCTGCATCACCTTACTTTTAAGCTGCCCAATCAAAAAAAAAAAAATTAACTTAGAGTTTATTAAATAGCTCTAGGCTAAAACTATAGCACCAGGAGCCCCAGTCCTCAGTTTTGAAATGTTAGGAAGAGAAGCACTATCTCCGGATCTTTCTAATATCTCCTTTCTGGACTCATGGGAGATTTCATGCAAAGTGGAGGTGAAAGGGTCCACAGTGCAAAGCTGTGACCAAAAGATGTGACTTCTAATGAAGGTCTTCTGAGGGCAAGCCTGCAACAGCAGCACTTTCCTGGGGCTCTGCAGCTGCCCTCCCACTCGGTAAGCCTGTCCACTAAGTCCTGTTGGGCCACTAATCCACAGCCCCTGGGAGCCAGGGCACCAGGCACCCCGAGCTACAGCTGGAGCAAGACCACCATGCACCCTTATGAACCACTGAGCGGTAGGGCAAGCGTGAAGAAAACAAAACAGGAGCTAGGAACATGTGTCTTGGTGGCAACTTGCAAGATCTGACAAGTCTGTAAATTAATCAGCATAACTTACCATCTGGGTTGGGTCTCAACTTTGCTAGGTATTTCTTTGCTTATTAGAGAAGGTAAGAAAAAGAAGGGGGCATCGCAGCGCAAGTCAGTTCATTTGAGCTCCAGAAGTGACTTGTATTTGGGAACTACCATTAGTTTTTTGCCTAGATTAAGAGCAAGCTAAGTCCCTGGAGTGGTCTGGGTGTTCTGAGACACTAAATCAAGGTTAGGTGTTTTTTTTAAAAGGGCCAACCAGCTTTGTCATGGGTCAGCATGGAAACTGCTGGGTGAAATTCTGGGCTGGCCAGAGAAACACGATCCTGAACATCCCCCGGTGCTCCCGGCCATCTCCTTCCTGACCTTGATCTCTGGAGTTACGCTTCCGTTCTCTCCCAGTACAGAAAGAGCAGGACTTCCGTCCAGCAGCTTCCAGAGGCAAGGACTGGTCCTTTCCTCCAGCTGAAGAGATGGGTCTGAGCTTTACTGCCAGTCACCGAAAGGCCTTTGAATACAGAGTGGAGACAGCCCTGAAAGGAAACAAGGGTGGGAAAAGTCTGTCTCTGTAACTTTTCGCCTCCCTCCTCCCCTAAGCTGCATAAGCGGACAGTACCCTTCCCTTAGGTCCCAGAGCACTGGGACAGGAAAACACCTCTCAGAAACTCTGCTCTGTGCTTTTCAGGTGGTCTGCTTTATGTTGGGTGGCTTAAATTCTTTGTTATAAACACTATAGGAAAAGGATTTCAAACAGCAACTCGGCTATCGAGCTTGCATTTCTTTTCTGCCATCAACCTGCCAAGGACCTTTGCTAATTATAATTTTGGCTGGAGTTTCAAGTAAGATTGAGGCTACAGGCAACTCTTTTCCAGAGTCCATTCCCTCCCTATGCCACCTTCTCACCAAGCCATGGCTGTTAGAGAATAAATGCAGTGGTTTTCAATAGAGAATGGAAAGAACGAGGCTACAACTCTGTGTGTCAGGAACACTTCATAATTCCGGCATAGCTTTAAAAAGGCAGGAAAAAGGCAGTACAAGAAGATAATGCAGAAAATCAGCTAGCTATCTTGCAAACACCTCATAAGACTGCCTAGCTAACAGGCACTGGAAGAGGTAATCTACAGCATATGCCAGAATTTCATAATCTCGGTCTGGGTCCACAATATTAGTCCTATTTATAGACTGCAAAATGAGAATAGACCAACATGATTGTTTAGTCTGATATTCTGTGTAAGAGAGACTTTAACATTCCCCTACATTAATTCTTGGTCCAAGCCCAAGAATCAATTTATCTGGTCCATTAGTTTTCAACCTCTTACAATTTGCATACCCTTAAACTTTCCAGTAGGTTTGAAGATGCTGTACAGGGATTTCAGGCTCACTGACAATCAATTTGCATTTCTTAGGTACCTTTCTTAGATCCCTTCGGAGTGACTCCTGGACCACCAGGTGTTCACAAACATAAAAAAGCATGTATACCTTTCAAAAAGCATCCAGCCTTAATTTATATAAATTAAATTGAATTTTTAAGTTGAGGAAGAAGGAGCCCCCCATGATGCTGAGTAATAAATGACCCTCATGGATAAAAGCTCACCGTTCCTCACCTGAATTTCTCTGGTTTCGGCTTCCAGACAGTGTATGCTGTTTCTGTTTGCTAGCCAGGCTGAAAAGCTCTCCATTACTGAGCTCCTCTCCTGATGTGGACTCTCAGAGAGTGATCGCGTTGCCCTTTTGCCTTCCCTTTGATAAGTTAAATGGATTAAGCTTCCCCCAGCAGCACTACAGGGTATATTTCCCCACCCATTAATCATTCCCCATTATAATGTAAACAAACCCAAAAGATATTAAATACATTCTCTGTATTTCTCTGCTCATACTTATGTTACTGCCTGGTTTAAAAGACAATTTTATCTAACTAAGTTATAGATCATTAAGCTGAAAAAAAAGTTTGCCCGTTACTGCTGTTTTACCATCTTGCCCCATCTTGTCTCATTAGCAGAAACTGATTGAGCATGAAGGTGTTCTCTGGCTGTCAGTAGATAAAGTAGGTGCTCTTGGCTTTCATCTGTTCTGAATTCTCCTTGTCTCATTATCTTCACAAGGTCAGATTCTTTGACACCGGGACTGCTTGCTTAGCACTCCATTCTGGTAATTACTTGCCTGGCAACCTTAACCATAAGTAGATTGCATGTATATGGCAGCAATGAAAGTATCAGCATACAGGCCAATAGCCATATATCCATATAATACAAATACCATTAGAAATGTGTTCATTCTACTGATGTAATTGTTATGCTTCTGTATTATCGTACTGCTGCAAGCACCACGTACACATTAAAATGCGCAGTTTATATTACAGCACCGAAACTGAAGTTGCAATTCAGCTCTCTTTTAGGGTCAATTCCACAGCCTTTTTTTCCACAAAACTCCTGAGTGGCTTATTTGGAAAAGGCTAAACTGCGCTTCTCTGAATTTTCTTTTACCCGATGTTACAAAGACGTACTCAACTCCTGAAATTATGAAGTTGTAGAATAGTTTGGGAAATTCTCGAGGTTGACAACCATTACTGGTGCAAAGACTATCCTCAAATCAGTGGACAGCCTTCTGCAGAATAAACGCTTCCCCTTCAATCTGTTTATTGTGAGAAAGCAAAAAAATGCAGCCTATGATGGATGCCTCACACAGCTCTCCTTTTTTCCATTTTACATTCACAAAATTACTTCCTTTGTGACAAATCTTATCTACACAATTCATCAACACTATTCAAATTGTATTTGAGCCACTTCTGCAAAGTTGTAACAATAATATATATGTTGTTTATGTCTCCAAAAAATCCATGAAAAGGATAAATATATGATTGCCTCACATTTTGGCAGAATGCCTAAACAAAAGTACCTTTATACCAACGAAGTTCAAACTCATTTATACCAGATTTAAACATACTTCTGCTAATGCAGTTGTTCTTCTGATCACCTCATTCTTCTTAATGTGTCAGCGATATTCAGATTTACAACAAAGCTTTCAAATCACCTATTCAATGTGATTTCAAAGGTGGTGGAGTATCTCAATAAAAATCTGTCCATGAGGCACTGGAGGTAGGTATCACGTTGTGCTTACATTAAGCAATTTATTGACGGTGGTCACATCATCCACATTTCACAGATGGAAAAATGGATGCCCTCAGAAATTAGATGAGTTGGCAGTAATCATACAGCAAGTTAGAAATAAAAATCAGACCTACTGCCTCCTAGTTTCACAATCTAATCAGTCTAGCTTGTTTTATTTTGATCGCTCTAAAAGCCACAGCCCCATGCTTAGGTAAAAACCCACATACCCACCTTTTCTATGTGGAAGCCTTTGGTTTGCTTCTGGTCCTCTCCACAGCTCACAGCCCTGTCTCCAGGCTCAGAGCATTTCCTACCACCTTCTTCCCTGCTCACCACCGGCAGTCACAGAAAATCCATCCTCAGCTTGTAACTGTCTTCAGTAACAGGGATCTTTCCCCAAACAGAAGTCATGTGCTCTTTCCACTCAATACAGAAGCCTGTTTAAAGGCAGCTGAGGACACCCTCCCAAATTACTCCACAGAAATCCAGATTTCCTCTCTTGTGTCCCTTTAGCTGCACCAACACTCTGTAAATGAGGCTCTGCTTTATTTACAATTACAGAGGTACCTATAGGAGCCGATTTTTTTGCTTGTCTTTATATAGGCTATAACTTTTTGTCATACCTCTACCTTTCTGTCTGGAAATCTCTCCCAATTCAGTTTAGCACAATAAGGATCAGGATTAGCCTTATCACCTGAAGCCCCAGCCGCATTTTGGCAGAACAACCTTCTTACCAGCTGCAAGGTGATATTCACTGGAGCATGGTCTATCTAGGGGCCCCATGTGTCCTGACATCCCCACTATCTAGTCCACCCTTTAATGCCTTTTACTGGGTGCACTGGTGCCACAGAGCACAGCGTGCATATCTGTGACACCGAGCACTGCCTCCTGTCTTGGACTGAAAATATGTAACTGCACATTACATATTCACAGGGACACTAACATATTTAAGGAGATTTTCTGCCTTCTGCCTTTTTGTGCAGTCTTTAATATCTAAATAGGGAGGTTTAAATTTCTTCAAACAGAGGAGAATTTACTACTATCACCATCATCACTTAATACCAAAAGGATTAAAATCATTATACAGGAATGTTTGGCAAACAAGTGAATTGCGGCAGGGCAAAACTGTCTGTCTTTCATTTCACCAGGAAAAGCAGCTCCTTGTACTCACTGACAGGTTTCACTGACTGCAGTGGCCTCAATCCACTGGCCAAAGAGCCAGAGCTGAGTCCCAGGTATTTGCTCAGCCTCTCGCAGTATATAGTTTACAGAAGCTGATAAATGAGCAACGAAAAGAAACTCATGTATATTTCTACGTTTATCTTAGCTCCAGAGGTGACCTCTGTAGTACAGCTGACAGGGTGCAACATGTTCACCATCTCTTAACAGATGATCCGCCTTCCACCCTGCTCTTTCCCATGGGTCTTTCCCATGGGGACCTTGCTTCCTTCTGTACGCCGCCTCCTTTGGAGACTAACTAGTTTCAAGCCTTCCTCTTCCCCACATCCTTCATCTCAGAAGGATTTCTTAGTCCTTAACTCAGTCAGGAAGGAGTTTCAGTCTTGCTCACAGCAGATTATCACCTACCCTCTCCTCCCTTGGAAAGCTGGTGCCCTGGGCACGTGTTTTTGGGGGTTTTTTTGCCACTGGGTAAACAAAAGTCAGCTAGTTGCTGCTTGGCAGTGCCTTAGGCAGTCTGCTATCACAGGTTTCCCATCAGTCTAGACAGCAGCCAAGTCTCGGTGTGAAGTTTTTTTCTCATTCTGAACTTTATCAAAATATACACATTGCTGACACATGACAGCCACAAGAGGGACCAAGGCATCTAGTGCTTTACTGAGATGATGTGGGATCATGACCCTCGAGGAGACCCAAAGGCTGAGAGAAGGAACCAGGATGTATCCAGATCATATTCAAAACCAGTGTATGATTTATACTAGGAAGACAAATTTTTCAGGGAGAAAAAGAAACTCAGGGTGACAGCCAAAGAAGGATGCCTTAATAGCTGCAGTTTGGCTGAAGAGCAGTGGTGGAAAAAAGCAAGGAAAGATTTACAGTGAATGAAGTTAGAAAACGAAAAAATAATGGGTGAGCATCTTAGATGCTAAAACTAAGATGAAACCGTGAAGATTTGGACTGGTTGGACTTAACAGCTATGACCTTCATTTTGAGCAATAATCCATGAAATGGATGCCAAGCCTGCAGCTGCTGTGAGGATGACTATGGCAGACCAGTTCAAGCAGGATGTTTTACCAGTTTTCCGGGACCTCTTTCCCAAACATCAGGGTGTAGGATGGAGCCTTTAAATTGTGCTCTACAACCTTCCAGCCTGCATCCGGTGCCTTCCTTAAAACATGGGCAAGATAATAAAAATACTTACCCTGACAAAAAAGTTTCAGAATCTCTGCGATCACTTAAGATATTTAAATGGGAATTCTGTCTTCTGAGTCACTGAGGTTTCACATTCTTTCATTACAGAATATAGAATAGAATAATGGAATCATGGAATCATAGAATGGTTTGGCTCAGAAGGGACCTTTAAAGATTAGCTAGTCCAACCCCTCTGCCATGGACAAGGACATCTTTCACTATATCAGGTTGTTCAAAGGCCCGTCAAACTGGACCTTGAACATGTTCAATCGTGGGGCATCCATGGGCAACCTGTTCCAGTGTCTCACGACCCTCACAGCAAAGAATTTCTTCCTTAGATCTAGTCTAAATCTACCCTCTTTCAGTTTAAAACTGTTACCTTTTGTCCTATCACTACAGGTCTCGGTAAGAAGTCTCTCTCCATCTTTCTTATAAGCCCCCATGAAGTAGTGAAAGGTTGCAATAAGTTCCCTCTGGAGCCTTCTCTTTGCCAGTCTGAACAACCCCAACTCTCTCAGCCTGTCCTCATAGCAGAGGTGCTCCAGTCCTCTTATGATCTTCATGGCCCTCCTCTGGACCTGCTCCAACAGGTCCATGTCTTTCTTGTGCTGGGGACCCCAAAGCTGGACACAGTACGCCAGGTTGGGTCTCACAAGAGCAGAGTAAAAGGGGAGAATCACCTCCCTCGACCTGCTGGCCATGCTTCTTTTGATGAAGCCCAAGATATGGTTGGCTTTCTGAGCTGCAAGTGCACATCAGCTGCTCATATCTGATTTTTCGTCCGGCAGGATGCTCAAGTCCTTCTCTGCAGGTCTGCTTTCAGTCTCTTCATCTCCTAGCCTGTATTGGTATTGGGGATTTCCCCGACCCAGGTGCAGGACCTTGCACTTGGCCTTCTTGAACTTCATGAGGTTCACATGCGCCCACTCCTCTAGCCTGTCAAGGTCCCTCTGGATCACATCCCTTCCCTCAAGCATATTAACTTCACCACTCATCTTGGTGTCATCAGCAAACTTGAGGGTGCACTCAATCCCACTGTCGATGTCATTAATAAAGTTATTAAACAGTACACCTGGACTGTTCAATATGGACCCCTGAAGGACACCACTTGTGCATTTGGACACTGAGCCATTGACTGTAACTCTTTGGATGTAGACATCCAGCCAATTCCTTATCCATCAAATGGTCCATCCACCAAACCCATTTCTCTCGAATTTAGCAACAAGTAAGTTGTATGGGACCGTGTCAAAGATCTTGCATGAGTCAAGATGCTCATATTTAATTTAGAGCTGTGCAACATTCCCTGCTGATAGCTAACAAGGTAACAAAATCTGCTACTTTCTGTCTCTCAGTTCCTTTAGCTCAGGCCCTGTTCCAATGTTTTTCCTGAATTACAGTGTCTGCAGCAATACTACTCTCTGCTTACTTTGAGAAGTTCATAGTGTCTCTCCAAACACATACACTTTACAGACTGAGAAATTCTAAGCAATTCCAAAGAACAAGTATAATCTTGATAACAACATCTACACAGCTTTCCCTTCATGTCTTAACACAGTTTTAGGAAAGACAATAACCAAGCTCATGCTCTAGTCCAGCTCCTATTTCCAAGGCAGGCCAAAAAAAAGCATCTAGTTCTGATGTAGTTACTCATCATTCAACAAGTAATGGAATATCAACAACTGGCGTCTTTAATCACAAGAAAAAAAAATTCGTTTTTCACCTGTATGGGTTTTGAATTAGTTCATACTAAAATTATTGTCACAGACAGTAGAGTTACGGATTTACAGAGGAAGAAATATGTGATTAGGCTTCTTGGTGGGGACTTTCACACATCCTGAGCTCACTGATTAGCCTTTGTCTCACATTCCCCTTTGGGAAGTTGGGATCATTCATATTTGCAGTGCGGTGCTGAGCTTGAATGGTTCATTGGCCATTCAAGGAGAGGGAGACAAGTGCTGATGAACCTCAGTGCTGTAGTCCTAAGTGCCATCCCAAGGTTTTCTAAGAGAAAAATCTCTACGATCAAATGTAGGGGGTTTTCCCTGATCTGGTATGAAAACTGTAAAACAAATTAATTTCAGAAATAGGTACATATTTCAGTCAGATATTTTTCTTTGAGATAAAGGAATAGTACTCTTTCATCAGCTGAACTCTTGGCTATTTCTAGGAAAGGCAAACATCCCAATGAGTTCTTCAGTGTCCAAGTAATACCCAACCCCAAACCAGGGAGTATTAAGAACTACCACGCTTGCAGGCCTTCTTCACCACTGCATCACAGCAAGCCTGGACCTGTGAAGACCATGATTTGCTCTCAGTCCAGTGACAGAAACACCAGAATCTCTGAAGCCCTGGCTTATGTGAAAACTATGTCCCAGAATCCTGCTGCAGAGACAAAAGCTGAGCCCTGACTAGAGGCACAGATCCCAGGATCTCTGAGCTCTCTGCTTGCTCACTCCCCAGCTGTAGAAAGATTAGCTGATTCAGCTGCCCTAATGTTGCAAAATCTGGAAGCCCTGGGCTTGCCAATTCCATGGTAATCTGAGCAGTAAGGCTGCCACAAAAATTCAGTTCCTGGGAAGCCCAGGCTTACACACAGTCTGAGCAAATCCACTGACATCACCACAACAAGCAAATTGTTTCCATGAAACACTTCATGGAGGTGGGATTTGGAAATCTGCAGCCAGTTCTGCCCTGGAACTGCTGAAGTCAGTGGGGTTTGTGCAACACACTCAATATCACATTAAGTTCAGTGGAAGTTTGTCTCAATAAAAACCAAGTGGATACAGAGAGATTGTATTAACCTTACTTATAGTGGTTAAAACTTATCTCCTGCAAAGAGCATCCACAGTAGCATCACGCAGTGCCGAAGTCCCATCTAGGACGCTTTGTTAGACATAAGTGATGCATGAGTCTTCCAGTGGCACTCTGCACAAGGGTCAGTTCATCCCACATAACGTTGATAAAGTGTGGCCCTGTATCCCTAAGTTTAACGTAGAACTGCAGATCCAGCTATCTCAGCAGATTCCATAGATGCTGCCTCTGCAGCATGCTAAGAGTTTCCCACCAGTATTAAAACCATTGACCCAGCCCAGGTTGTTTTATTTCCTCATTTACTCAGGGAGAAAGACTCTGATATTTTTTTATTTTTTGTGAAGGACAATGTATGACAAGTCTTACTGGGTCTTCTTCAATGTAAACAGGCAATAATTCTTAAGGTCAAACAAGTACAGCTTCTCAAGAATGAATAATTAATAGGGATATACAAAATGTCAGAGCTCAAGTTTCTAGGATTTGCTAAAACACAGACAAATTGGAATCTGACAAAAACAAATTGTGTTTAATAACCCTTAAAGACGTGATCCCTGAAGCATCCTGCAGTACTCAACTCTCCCCTTGTCCAACTTCTTTCATCTTCATTTAAACCAGACAAAGACTAGTGAAAATAATGTTTGAACTTTAAGTAATAAAATCAGTTATAAAATCACTTACTTTATCACACACTAAATGTTTTTCCCCACTCCTGCTTTTTTTAACCTTCCTGAGTATTTTTAGTGACTGCAGTTTCCAGCTGCATAGAACCACTCCCTGCCGAAGTAGCCCAGTGCCACCGGGGTGGTGCCTTGCAGGCACAAAAAGGAGCGCAGTCTTTTGCCCTCTGCTCTCCAAGGTGATGCCAAATCTTGTGACTGCAGATAACACAACAATGAGTACCAGCTACCAAGCCAGAGACGTGAGATAATATATGGGCTCTGGCTAATTCAGTCAGGTGGATTATAGTTGACTCGGAGCAAGGGCACAGTGGTGTCACATATAGATAGACCTTATGAGGGAAATCACAAACCAGTATATAATTCTTGGTTTGTGCCTTTTATGTCTGTCTTTAAACCTGTGATGTCAGTTTGACATTGTCATCAGTCCATAAAAACTGAACTGCTTCTGAATTATGCCAATGCCGAATTAGTCTCACTGAAAACGCAGAATCAGGCTATCTACTAATAATGAAGTAGAGGGAGAACATTAATTTGTTGCTATTTATTCCACGCTGGCCTTCTGGAGACTTCTTAGCCAAATTTATAGATCAACCCTTCAATTTAGAGCTCTAAAACCAGAAGATCCCATGGAATTACGCAGTTGCAGGCAGTGGGCAGTCAATCGGGATATACTCAAAGTGAAACCAAGAAGTAATGAGGCAGGACTGTTCAGAAAAGGAACCACACACGTGAAGGCGTCTGCTTTCAGGAGGGGAAAAAAACAAAACCACACCACAAGGATGTCAAGTGCTGCAAGAATTTCTTTGAGTTTTCATTTACTCCTCAATGTGTGCAATTTACCCTGGCAGTGCATTTAGGCACCTCTGTTGTACACATTACATTCAAGGAAAAGACATTTTTTCACGATCACTTAGCATATGCGTGGGAAATATTTGCAGTACATATCAGTATTAACAAAAAGAATGATTAATTACCTCAACACAGAATCATTTGGAATATAGAAATACGTCGAACATTCAGAACACCTGAGTTCTAAGATGGTTGTCAGCACATGACGTTGTTAGTTGATTAGCTGGGCAAATTCTACAGAATTTACCCCATATTTTTATTGAAATGGCAGAAGTGACAGAGAGGAGTCAGGCAGCACCCTGGGTACCAAAATCTCCTCTCGTGACCAACAGACACAGTTGGTCAGCCAAACAGCCAGCCAGCCAGTCGATCACATATACAACCTATTTATATATATAGACAGGAGCAGCCTTAGACCTTGAACGGCAAAATTGGAGGCTCCCAGGCAGAAAGTTCAATGAAATCCTTGGAGAATGAACAAGGCACGGAGCAGTAGCCGCTGGTCCCTGCTGTCCAATTCCCCACTTTCTAAATGTGGACTATAATGAACACCAAAAGTGTCCCCAGCACAATTTATTTCAGTTCAAAGTTTAACTAGAAGTTGAGGAGAAGCCTAAAGATAAGAGATGGTGAGGTCGGTGGGCAGAGTATTAACACCTGAGGAGAACGTGCTTAAGAGACACAGTGCTTCTCCATCAGGCTCTCTCTGGCAGCATCTATACTAACAAATAAAGTAAGTCCCAGGGCAAAGGCTTAAGTCCATGATTGCTCACTGTGTCAGCACTTTCCCTGGCCCAGTTTTCGTCTGTGCCAAGCGGCATCAGCCCGTGCTGACCAGGTTTGGACACACCAGAGCACATGCCCCAGCAGTGGGTCGGATGTAGCCACCCCCTGTTTCAAGGGGAACAAGAGTTTAGGCTTGTAGAAGTGAATGTACCACGTTGCTCGGCCTCACTGCCAGAAGCCTGTCCTGGACTCTTTTTCAGTAGTAGCAAAGACATGGCTTAGTCAAGTTTTTGCCAAAAGATGTGGGGTTTTTTCCACATCCTTCTGTTTGCCTTTGCATGTCAAATTGGCACGAACTCCCATGCTCTGCAGCGGCTGTGTGTGCAAAGTCAGCTGTACCCCTCAGAGACCTCTCCATACCTAATCTGGAGCCTCAGCAGGATCTTTATTCTCAAGTTGCAACACAGAGTTCTATCAATTTTTCATTAGTTCCTCTCAGACAGGTGAGACTTTAGAGCCGTATTTCATGTTTAGCAGTTTCACATTTTTGAAAGAAGAAATTGTCCTCTCTTTTCTTGTTCAAGTGCTAGTTTCATACCTTCTACACTTCTGACAGAAAACAAGGAATTTCTTCTTTTTCCATTCAAAATTATAAAACTTGTGCTCCAAACCAAAAAATTATTCATATTTGATATAAATAAATACGACTTTTACTTTGCATCATAGATCATATGATTTTATCTTTTTAACTAACTCAGGTATTTTTTTTCTGTGTGGTACAATTGATTCATTAACTTGATGACCAGATAAAGGGAACAAACATATTGGAACAACACAACAGTAAACTTTTTCCGTGCTGATTCCAGCCAATACTCTTTGATGCAGTTACACTGGTCAGAGATCTTGCAAGGCTGCTAAATTTCAGATATGGAAAAAACTTTGTTTCCGGATGTGTATAACAATATGAGGAAACAGACTAACTTCACCAAGTGACATAAAGAATAAAGAAAAAGAATCACCTCCCACCAAAATTTTGTATTTCTAACTATTCATAAATCTAGATATGGTTACTTCTATAAACATCCAAGCCTAGTTAAATTCCTAGTCTCAACAACATCCCATTAAGGGGAATTCTACCATCTGTTACCCTTTATTACTGTTGAACATTTCACTTCTCAGATCCACAGAAAAGACCCTGATTTCTGAACCCATCTTTACCTTTCTAAACTGATTGCTATTCCACATTTATCGTGGAGACTGTCAATATCAAGGTTGGAAGCAGTCACATTATCACCCTAAAGACAGGCATGTTTTACGTTCATTCTCCCAAGCTGTATGAAGGTTTAAAGAATGCTTAGAGATGCAGAATACGGGATGAATCTGGGATGTGAACCTTGCTAAACCTGAGCCACGGGCTAACAATCTCTTTGGGGATTAGGCAATTTGCAGTTTAGCGGCTGGGCTAGTCCTAATCACCACCGGCCGTGCCCAGGGGACATCAGCATTTCGAAGGCAGAGGCAGCCCTGGCCTCCTGGGAAGAAACTCAGCACTCCTCCCTGGTAGAGCTAAGGATTAGGAAGCCCTAGGGGAAGAGCAAGGGAGAAGATTTGAATCTGAATGGGACCCCATGGAAACCCCAAGGAGGGGTTTAGCATCTGAAACCAGGCTTACTTTCCCAAGTCAGGGCTCTTCTCTCTGTGCTACCTGGAGGCAGAGGTATGCACAGTACCACTCGGGTTTAGGAGAGCATCCACAGTTTTAATGCTGAATAGAGAGACCAAGAAAGATCTTTTGTGTTTGACCCTGCAGACTAAACACGACTTGTTTTGCTTCTTCTTGCCTCTGGCTTTATAATGCTCTGTTACATCACTTTATTTCAGTTTTTGCAAGCCTTTTAACCTCACTTGATTTTCATCAGAGCTAGCAAAGCACCAAGTCCTAGAGATCCTCCAGGAGTAGCAAACCTTAAAACCAAACTGAAAACCCTTCTAAGTAGAGTTTATTTAGTTTAACTGATTATTATAACAGAAAACACCTCTGCTTAGTTATTTAAAGCCCTTCGAGAGCTGAAAATGCCTGATTCTTTATGGAAGAATTGTCTTCTGATGACTACAGCAGCCTGGAAAGCTTCCAGACAGTAGCAAGAATTAGTGAGGGGGAAACATGTTATAAGAATGGGCCACAGATGTGAATGCTCACTCTCCCACTTTGGTGTGCTGATCAATTAAAGGTAGTTAGCAGTTTCCTGACTGGTGTTGTCTTGAACATCTGCAGACCACAAATGCAGCTGCTTCCTATCTTCTCCTTCCCTTAGAACATCCCAGCTGCTGCCGCCCTCCCTTACAAAAATCCGTCATCACACTGGGTGTAGCATTAACCACCTTAGTCTGAACAGAGTTTTTGAGAATCAGTAACCTGTGTCTTGAAAAGGTATTTGCCAAAAGCAGCTTTTAAATGGAATGCTGCGACAGTCACGTTTTATATTGAAGTCACTCATTTGCTGTCGATACTCTAAGCCAGAAGGAACATCATCACCTGTAAAGGCGCAAGCAGGCAGATGACCCAGGAGTGTTTTGCTCTTGGGAGCGCGACGCACCACTTCTTAAGATGCTCTTGGAACAAATCATCGGGAAGTAGAAAAGCATCTGAATCACGCAGACAGTTTTCACAGTTGCTGGAAGGCATTATATTACTGCCGCCTGTCTTTGTAGTAATGTCAGTCCTATGTGTAAAGCGGGTAGCGAGAGATCTGTTCCCTGGCTCAAAGCGCATACAGTGCAATACCATATGCTCCCATCAGAAGGAACCGTGGGTGCTCACAACCAATCAAGATCAATCTCTCAATTAGGCAGATCATAGGGTTCAAACACAAAGGAGAAGTGGTAACTCCCAGCGATGCGCTTATTCTCTTAGCCGGGTTGTTTCGGTGTTGAATTATTGCGGAAAGGCTTTGGGGGGGTGGAGGTGGAAAAAGTGTTTCAAGGAGGAGGTGTCACAATATGTCATTTGTACACAGTGAATTATATTGCATTATAGGCATTTATAATACATCCACGTGGACAGGTGCAGATACATGCAGGCTGCTTGGTCGGTGCTCTCAGATGGCTGGATACAAGCCAGCTCTAGTCTCGAAGCTGTTTAGACACAAACCGGTAATATACACAGCCTGTCACCAGGCCTTATTGACTTGAGTGCAGTGCAATGTTAACACAGTTATATAGACCAGAAATGGCTCGTGTCTGGTCAGCTCAGAGCACGGGGAGACAAATCTCACAGCTACGTCTGCCCTCAGGAGGGTGCACCCGTGGATTGCCCTGAGCTCGCCTGACTCGTGAGGGAAGATGCCAACATCTGGGATACAGCCAGTGAGAAGGACCGTTTTCAAAATCAGACAGAATTTAAAGTAAAGTCTTTGCTAGGACTAAATATATATATAAATATATGCTGGGAATAAATACCTATATGGGCCTTATCTCCCTCGGAGGCTTGTGGGCATAAATACCTATATAAGTCTTATCTCCCTTTGAGGTTTGTGGGCATAAATACCTACGTGGGTCTTATCTCCCTTTGAGGTTTGTCTTGACTTTTTACAATGTTCATAGATATGCTGATAGAAAAGAAAAAAATATCAGTGTTGCATGTCTTTCAAGCATATGGCTTGCCTTAGAGCCAACAAGGCTTTTGTATGAAAAATGAATATGAAATCCGGGCGAGATTTTAGTATACCAAAGTAAATTCCTTCCAAGACTGTGTACAACGAATAAAAAGAGGAAAGAGAAGGTGGCAAATCTGTAAGGTGATCAAGCTACCAGTGAGCTTAACTCCGGTCCACAGGCTATCGCAAAGAAAAGATACAAAACAAACGAACAAACAAACAAAAATCCTCCTTAGAGATCGCACCCGTCAGCTGGCCAGAAAAAAATGCCAAAGCAACAGTGTACTGGTGCCATCTGGCTACTTCTCCTCCCTCCGATGGCTCCCTGCCATATTCCTGACCAGGATATTGGAAGAACCAGATACAGGCCATGTCCAAAAAAATCCTCACAGGTTTTACGCTGGGCCCAGTGGATGCTGGAACAGGTTGCTGGGAGTCAATGTTATATAAATGTCATGCAGTGTGAACATGCCTGAAAAGGCTAATAGCTGAATACCAAATCTTACTATCTTAAAGGCACATTGGGACTTTACAGAAGTAAAAGCAGCTTTACAGTCAAGAAAATTCAGGTTAACAGGATGCAGCACATAGAAACACACCGAGTTTCCCTCTGTGGCTACTTTTCATTTCAAACTTCCCTTTCAGATCTGAAAAGGGACTGTTGCCTTGAAGAAGACAAGATTTGGGGTCACTTTGCCAGAAACTAATCTTTACCTAAGTTGACAAAAGCCAGGTTGTGATTATCAGACAGTTGTATTTATTTTGCTTGATATAAATGTAATCTAGGGATCGAAAGCAAAACACTACATATTCAGAAGATAATTCACAGTTTTAGATATCAACTGAAAATCAAAATATGCACCATTTGCAGTCAGCAACATTCACAAACCACATGTATGGGGTATGTACAGCTGGTGTAGAATTTAATTTGAATGCTATTTATGTGCTATGCATGCTGCATATAAAGCAGACTGTCAACTGTTCACTTCCAAAAAAGGAAATAAAAGATACAAAAATTAAACCTACAAACCTTAAGAACCTCATGTTTTCAAAACACAAACAATGGGCAGAATAAGGTTTATATCTTCTTTCAATTTCATAGGCTTTTGTCAGTTTAACGAAACCTTTCACTCATTTGGTGTATTTCTCTGAAATATAGTGCAGTTTGTAATTGTTCATGTGTGGTTATAAAATTCCTATCTCTCTGAGGCACAGGAATGACCCCTGCTTAGTGAATATATATTCTTTGGAGTTTTTTGGCTTCTAATCTTTTAATACAAATAATTTATAACTGAAATAATTTTAGCGCTTTTAAAAAGTGTGAGATTGCTAGGTTTTTAAGAGAGAAATGTTGTTTATTCATACAACATATATACTACAAGCCTTTGCAGTGCGAGTATCCTGACACTGCCCTAATAAATAAGCAAAAAACAGGACCTCTGGTTGGAGACTTGCAAACTTTAATTCATGTTCACTTCATCTCAATTAATACCACAGAAAACTGCACCATGCTATTTTACAAGCTAGCTCAGAATGACCTAGGAAGAATTTGTGCAATTCACTTTGACTTTCAAAAAAAAAGATAAAAATAAACCCCGAAGCTTTCCTTCCTCCAGTCTCTTTCCTTTTTACCTTCTCTACAAGTATGCATGAAATTTAGCCCTATGCAGAGCCAATACCAGGGTCACCATTACTGAAAGTAGTGATATGGGCAGTAACAAAAGTATGCGGAAAGGCCTCTGTTTAATCTAAAAGATATTGGATTATCTCCTTTAGAGACCTATACAGAGCTTGATAATAATACAGAGCTATGCAATAATAAATTTTACTAGTGTCATATGTGCTATGCCTGTGCCAGTAAATAAAATAAATCATGGCCATTTGATGACCCTGAGAGCAAATGGAATAGTACAGTTTGCATCTATGTGCCCAAACTCTTCTCCATCCAAACCAAGGTGGCCCATCCACAGTGCCTGTCAAGAGGCCTTGCCGCCTGCCAAGTGGTGCTAGAGGTTCTCTGCAAGAAATAAGGTGTCCCATGTAGTGACCTCAAGGTGAGGAGGATCTCTGAAGCAATCTCATCCCTCCATTGTGCCACAATATTCAAAGAAGTGAGTGTCCTTTCCACCACCACTGACGGCAGATATCTAATAAAGTAACAAAGGCATGGGACTAATTGAAGCTGGGATAACAAGGAGCTGAGCTTCACTTTCATTGTCAAACATCCCTGTCCTACTCTGAAGATAATTCTAAAACAATTCATTGTATGTCTAACACAGCCTAGCTTGCAAAATGGGGGGGTTTTTGTCCCTTCTTTGCAAAAAGTATTTTATGATCTGGAAAGGAAAAAAAGTCATAAGTTGGTTTTAAGGAATTTGTGCTTTAGCATAACCACAAATAAAATACGCATTGGTACCCCAGAAATTGACATTATCTCCTTAAGCAATTATTGAATCTTGGCCTTTCTTTCCCCTCTAGGAAATGCACATGAACTTGGTAAATCTCCATAGGAATTCACGCTCATTGGGGAAGATAAGTAGCAGAGTAAAAACTAGTCTTCAGAAGAGTAGACTTCAGCTTACTCAGGGATCTTACAGGTAGGATCCTATGGGAGGCAGCTCTGAAGGGTAAAGGAGTTCAGGAAAGCTGGCAGGTCTTTAAGAACCATATCCTCCAAGCACAAGAATGGTCTATCCCAATACGCAGGAAAAAAAGATGCATTAGGATGACAGCTTAGCTAAACAGCCAATATACAACAAAGCTCCCATGCAAAAAGGCAGTATATGAGAGGTGGAATCTGGGACAGGCTACAAAGGAGAAATGTATAAATGTTGCCTGGACATGTAGGGATGATGTTAGGAAAGCCAAAGTTCACCTAAATTTGACCTTCTCAAGGGAAGTCACGGGCAACAAGAAGAGCTTCTACCACTGTGTTAGCAGTAGTAAAAGGCTGAACAAGGGAAATGTGAGTCCATTGCTGAATGGAGCAGGTGATCCAGTGACAGTGGACGCATAGAAGACTGAGGTACTCAATACCTTTTCTCTTTCAGCCTTCCCCAACAAAGTCTTCCAATCCTCTTTGCTTAGAAAGTTTGAGGAGAACTACCAGCAGTGGTTGCGTATCCAGTCAGGGATTATTTAAAACTACTTGACCCATACGAGCCCACAGAACTGATCAAGCTGCATCCAAGGTGCTGAGAGACCTGGTCAATGTCCTTGCAAGGTGACTCTCTATCATTTTTTCTAAAGTTGTGGAGACTGGAAGAGATCCACAACTTCTGGAGAAAGGCAAGTGTGGCACTCATTTTCAGAAAAGGCTGAAATTGCCATCCAAGAAACTACAGGCTACTCACCTAAACTTTAGTTCCTGGAAAAATCACAGAGCAAGTCATCTTGGAAGACATTTCTGGGCACATGAAGAAGAAGATGATGATTGGGAACAGTCAGCATGAATTTGCTATAGTCCTTATTCCCAACAGACTTGATCGTCTTTTACGATGAAATGACTGGTGTGGTGATCAATGTGAGAGCAGTGGATGTCACTTACCTCTATTTTTGCAAGGCTTTCGAAACTGCCTCCTGCAATATTCTTATATTGCTTTGGTGCTTTGGTCTGGACAGCAGACAAGTAACTGCGTGAAAAGCTAGTTAATGATTGGGCTGGTTAATGGGTTGAACTCCACCTGGAGACCAGTTACAAGTTGAATACTGCAGGATCTGTACCAAGACCTGTCCTGTTTAACAACTTTATCAATGGCCTGGGGGAGGCAATGTAATGCACTCTCATCTTGTTTGCGAGTGATACTAAACTGATGCCTGTCCATATGCCCGGGAGCAAGGCCAGCATCCAAAGGGACCTAGACAGGCTGGACAAATAGGCCAACAAGAACTTCATGGAATTTAATAAGGACAAATGCCAAGTCCTGCACCTGGGAAGGAAGAACTCATTGCAGTGATACAGGCTGGAAATGCACTGGCTGTAGAGCAGCTTTGCTGGAAAGGACACTGGGGTTTTGGTAGATAGCAAGCTGAACATGAGCCTGCAGTGTGCCCTGGCAGACAAAAAGGCCAACAGCATCCAGGACTGTATCAACAGCAGCAAGGCTAACACATCAAGGAGAGTGATTATTCCCTTTGCTCAGCACTCCTTAGACATGGAGAGTACGGTCTCCAGTTTTGCCACTCCTGGTACAAGGAAGACATTGATTAAATGAAGCGAGTTCAGCAGAAGGCCAGAAACGCTATCAGCAGCTGGGGCAATTGCCCCGTGAAGAGAAGCCAAGAGACCTGTGCTTGTTCATCCTGGAGAAGAGGGCATTTCACAGCAGTCTTCTAGTATCTACGGGGAGCTTCTCAAGACAAGGGATCCAGGCCTTTACGTGTGTGTGTGACTTCAGAGCTTGAGCAGGAGTTTAGACTGCAAATCTAAATGGTTCTGTGATTCTATTTTGCAATCAATATTGATTTAAGATCCAGCCATTATTATTTAATTTTAACATATGTATGTGAAGGGCAAAATTATTCCTGCGGGGTGGACAGAAAGCTTGGCAATCCTTTGAATTTGTATCTTCTAATTCTTTCCACTGAAGGACTTACCCTTACTTCTCCTTGGCTAGAAGTATCTCCCAGCTTCTCCAGCCCTTTTTCACAACAGACTTCATAGACTAGGCTTCAGAATTTTATACACAGATGTGTTTTTTCTGCACTGTCATTGCACTGTGACAATTAAGTCACGGACTCCAATGCTTGTTGCAAGCGAAGACAGCAAAGACCTTTATTATTAGTTACACACGCCTTATATATCTTTTCAGAGCATAACTAAAAAGTCATGTTATCACACGGAGCTGTTTGCTTAACCACAACATCCTCTTGGAGCAATTTGCAGTTCTTCCTAACCTTCATGCTCCCAGGGCTTTCTGCTGACTAAAGCAACAATGTTTTGTTGACTACCCAAGGTCGTTTCCAGCTCTGTTCCCACATTGCACTTTGGCTGGTGTCTCACTAGATTGCACTGAGCAAATAGAGGATTGTCCCCACACTTAAAGGGAGCACTCTCAAACTTTTAAAGCTTTGGAGGTTTAGGGACTGTCGTGGGTTTGGGCCGGATCGGCCCAAGCAAGCCGAGCGACAGATGTTCCCTCTCTCCTGCCGAGCAGGAGAGAGAGAAGAAGAGAGACTAGTTTAGTAAGAACTAAACTACTTTAATGAAATATAAAGAATAAAATAACAAAAGAAAAATAATGAAATATATACAAAACCGTATCAAGCTCCCAGGATGACAATCACGTCACCAGCAGGCACTGGGAAGTCCCAGACTGGACTCAGCGACGGAAGGGAACTGGATCCAGGAATACATGGGTCGGGATCAAAGGCAGACAAACCGATGGAGTCCTCCTTGGACGCCGGCCATTGAAGAAGGAAAGCAAGAGTCCCAGCAAGAGCAAAAGCCCAAGCAAGTTGGAGAAGAAGGTGAAGCCGTAAAACGGGAAACGGATAAAACCGGAACAATGGAACGGAAAAACAGAACAACGGAACAACGGAACAACGGAATGCTGAGCCTTTGATCCCTCAGCTTTTATACTGAGCATGATGCAGATGGGATGGAATACACTGTTTGGTCAGTTTTGGGTCACCTGTGCTCTCTGCTCCTCCCCACAGATGGGACCCCTCTACGCCTCTCTGCTTCCAGCCCTCCAACAGGGCAAATAACAAGGTGTCTGGCCTTGGTCGTTATCGCAGTAAGTCTAAGCAAGGGCCTCTCTGCATACCGTGCCTTGGCATCAGCTATAAACATGGGTCTTATCACTCTGAGAAAGAGCAGTTTTCTGCACAATACGCTGTTAATTTCAGCAGTTAGAAGAGGCCTAGTTAGAAAGCAGAGTTACTGAACAAAATTGGTCCTGTTTTACCTCAAACCAGGACAGGGACCGAGAGGGATCACTGAACAAACCCAAAGCATGTGTTTCTCTCTGTTGTGCATTCCTTCTGACCTTCCTCACTCATAAAGTTTAAGTCCTTGAAATAATAAACAAAGAAGTCTAGTAGGAATAGTAAGGATACCTTATTACTCACACAGTACACAAGATTAGGGGGACCACATCTGGATAACTGCACCCAGCACTGAGATCTATACTTGGAAAAGGATGCTGATTAAGATACAGATTAAAAAAGTTTAAGAAAATAGTTACAATTCATGGTGTGGAAAACCTGCCTTGCAATGATAAATTAACACAGCTCAATTTGGTTTCTCTAAGAAGAAGAAACTAGAGATTTAAGAGCCAGAGAAAGATTTCTACTAGTAAGACTTGTTCTGTTGAGTAGACAAAGGTATAACAAAGCGAAGGCGTTAGAAGTGCAGTTACAGGGCTATGATCTCTGGGACCACAGAGACATTGTGGGACGGTTCACATGGGCAGAGTGCTGCAAAGGAGTGGTACAGGCACTTCAGATGGGACAGATCAGGAAGACACGGAGGGGAGTTGCCCTGTACGTGAAAGAGCAGCTAGAGTGCATGGAGCTCAGCCTTGGGACAGCTCAGAACCGGCTGAGATCTTATGGGTCAAGATTAGCAGGCAGACCAACATGGGTGTCACCGGTATCTGCTACAGGGCACCTGGTGATAGAGGACATGAAAAAGGCCAATGCTGTCTTTGACTCAGTCTTTATCAGTCTTCAGGAATCCCAAGCCCCTGCCACAGGAGTGAAAATCCGGACCAAGGAAGACTTAGGCTTGATGGAGGAGGACCTGGTTAGGGACCACTTAAACAAATCGAACATACATAATGAGTCCTGGGAGAGATGTTTGATGTCATCATGAAGTCACTCTTGAGTATCGTTGCGAGGTCTTGGTGACAAGGGGAAATTCTTGGAAAAAGAAAGCAAGCAAATGTCTCTCCTGTCTTCAAGAAGGGCAAGAAGGAAGAGCTGGGGAACTAAAGGGCAGTCAACCTCACCTCAGTCACTGTGAAGATGATTATGAGAATCCACCCGGAAACCCTTTCCAAATAAGAAAGTGATTGGGAGTAGTGAGCACAGGTTTATGAAGGGGAAATCATATTTAACTAGCCTGATAGCATTCTACAATGAGATGACTGTCTCAGTGGATGAGGGGAGAGCAGTTGATGTCATTTACCTTGACTTTAGTAAAGCTCTTGGCACTATCTCCCATAACATCGTCATAGACAAACTGACAAAGTACAGGTTAGATAAGTGGACAAGCACAGAAAAAAAATCTGTAGTCTGAGTCAGACAGAAGTTAGATCAAAAAGTATAACTTCAGTTTTTCAATGTCAGGCTGTTTCTCTTTGCTTCTTGCATTGAACCTGCTCCAGGGTCTTAATAGACAGACCTAGACTAAATTGTTATGATGGTGTTTCCTGATTTTAAAATTTGTGAGTATCTGAGTACCAGTTCTCTGGTCTGCAATGCATATTTAAATATAAGTTTTAGCGTATTTGAAGTGCACATGCAAATTCTTGGAGATACAGCAGGTGCATTTAAATTAATGTGAATTCCCTTTCAAAATGTAGTTGAGGGTTACGTTGTAAGAAATTTTGCATACAAGAATTTCAGAAGAGTTGACAAAGAAACTCACTCTTTTCCATAATCTGTGAAACACTGGAAAAGTTTGAGATGACTAAATGTAAGGTAATATCTTAAACAAAATCCCTGAGTTGATTGTAAACATGTCAGCTTGACAAAGAAAGATGGTCTTCCTAAGGGAAAAACTGGCCAGTGAGCTGAACACTGTTCCAAGTGCAATTCCAGAGCTACTGAAATCTTTGGATACATAAACAGGGAATATCCAGTAGGAGAAAAGAGCCTGATGTTCAGGCTCAGCATTCAAGTAGCCAGTCAGATACTGACCCCCTGAATGTGTGCAGTTGGAGCATGGTGTCCAGTTCTGCTGCCCACCCTCAGGAAGGCAGCTAATGATATGAGCAGCGTTCAGAAATAAACTAGAAAGAGTTAGTAAGGGGTGTTTTATCAGATAAACTTAAGGATCTGACTTTAAGAAGTGTGAAGTTGATGGCTTGGTTGCTTGAGTAAAAGTGATCTTCAGCCTAGCTGAGGAAGGTCTAACAGTGCAATGCCAAAGCTGAGACTAGCCTCATTCAAATCAGGAGAAAGTTACGTGTTTTAAACAGTGAGAACAGCCATCACTGGAACAGTTTCTCCACAGTCATGGTGCCTTAACATAGGAAACTGAAACACTAAGGTTTTCTTTTCTATAGACTCGTTCTAGTTTAAGCAAATTAGTTCAGAGCAGTCTCATGCATTGAACAGGAGGTCCAATTAGATGCTCACAGTGGTTCCTTCAGGCCTTTTAACCGTAATCTGTACTTTATGACTCTCCTCTAGACTGTCACGTGTATGTAAACGCTGCTCACACACAAGCATATGCCTGCAACAGTCACAGGAGGATGAATTGCACACTCCCTCCATGGCACTGTAACCCACATGTTTTATGCTGCAGCATTTGACGTTGGCCCAAAGAAAGAGAGAACAGCTGTTGTTTAGACTCATTAAGAGCCAAGGAGCCTGACAGAGGTCTGCTCCACGCGTTGCCTGTGCACGAGCTGATCGGTACGGCGCTACAGGAGCACGACTCAACAGCCATTTCCAAAAGGCATGTGCCAGCACCATCTCACAACATGCTTCCCCACACCTTCCCTTACCAGGCACACACCATCACCATCTTCATCACCTTCCTGGGGTTAACGTAGCAAAAACCTTCAAATACTTGTAAATGAACTATTAACTTCATTAACAGAATCGATGCTGAATTAGAGTCTACCCTGACACAACCTTTTGCTGACTGTGCCATATTTTGGGACTCAGTCAACTCTACCTGCTGGTTGTTGCCTGAAAATGTCTTGTGCAAAACAATTGACTTAATGCCTCTTGTCTGCTCTCCTCTTGGCAGAGCATGTGTCCATCTGGAGTTACAACCTCCTCTGACCACCAGGCTACCTCTCATGACATAACCAATATCCTCACAGACATGCAGACTGTTTTTATCAAGTGGCGGCGGCTCCTAGGGCCTTCTGGTCCTGCCTTATCTCCCTCCTTTATTTTTGCAAGTATTCAATCTCTCTGGATTTATAATAGATTTTTTTTGTGTTGTTCTTGCAAACAAACTCTAAGGTCGTGTTAACCCTGTTTCATTGGCACCATTCTGTAATAGATGTACTAAACATAGTCAGAAGTTTACTCTGTAGCCCTTTTTTTTCAATAGGTAAATTATTATTTCATTGATAGTTTCCAACAAATGGACTGAAGAAAATGGGAACTAAAGGGTGCTCACCTAAGCCTGCACTTTACTGCAAACTGCTAAACTCATGTCCACGTAGCTGGGGCTGTGTGACTCTAAGCTGTGCCTGACAGACCAGCTGTTTCAGATAGACCAGCAAAATTTACCTGAAATACCAAAATCTCCTGTTTAGTTGTAGCAAGGCCATCTCAGGGGTGTGAGAACAGGGAGGAAAGTGTATTTTTCAAATACTTCCGTGAATAACCTATGTCAAGTTTGATCTAAAAGGATAAATCTTCCCTGCACCAGCGGTGTCACCTATGGAGATAGTTAGTCTTTATGTCCTTTTGCTTTAATTGATCTATATGCTTTGTATAAATGATAATACTTAACAATGTTTGAACAGTCACAATTTCTTTCCAGCCATTATAACATCCCTTTCATATTTCTCCTGGATTTTCCAGTTCCGAGGTTTGGGGTTTTTTTGCCTTTTCTGCAACTGCTTAAGAATCACAATATGGGCTAGAATTAAAAGCCTGTGAAATTTTGAAATAAATGTTGTGAAAATTGTGAAATAAAATCCCGCCTGTTCTAGTCCCTTACTTCAACTGACAATAATTTTTGGAAATAAGCTGTTCTGTCTACCCTTCTTTTTTTCTTCCAGGGTTTCATTCCAGCAGCAGTTCTGACAGCTGCTGTCCACCTTTCATTTGAAATTGGATGGATTGGATGGATTTCGGATGGATTTCTGTTTTTCTCGCAACATCGCAGAAACATGATCTAGCCCTAGACTTTGTTACACTGCATTTCTATTAACTGCCAAACCTCAGTCAGGTTTGTATTTAATCTGCAGCATCACTGATTTGGAGCTAAAAGAAAAATATCTATGATCCCAAGGTAGAAGCTGCCAGGCCCTGCTTAGTGATGACAGTAAGTGATGTATGGTCAGTCTCTGAGCATAAGTGTCTTTACCATTGATTGGTGAGGTACAAAAATTTAAATCCAAGGGCTGAAACAAGTGACATTGAGTCTCTGTACTGCCTGGTTTGGCCAGTTCAGTAGAACAAACCTTCCTTCACCATCTGACATCCCAGGGAAATTGTGCAACCTTGACTTACCGGTTGAAATGGTCCCGGTGGTGAAGGTTCCAGCTTTTATTCTGTATCTGCACTCCTAAGTAAAGGGAGTGGGGGGCAGTTCCTAGTCCCCAAGGCAAAGTGGCACAGACTGATGGATACCCACAACACTAAGGCCAAACCGCTTTTCAGCAGACTGGCTTCACCTAGAGCCCAGAGCATTTGGCCTGTGTCTCCTCAAGCCCCTGGTGGCCCTAAGATGTCATTATTAGTTTGTGTTTCTTTTGTCAGAGAGATGTGGTATAGGCAGCCCGCACAGCGTGTGCACCATCAAGCTAGGAAAAAATGAAGCATGCTGACAGATTTGGCATCTGGGAACACAAAGCCTTCCAGGATGGTCTAAGAGGACTATGTAGCACAAAGGGAGCCAAACCTGGTGCAGTCCTTATTGCCCTTTGGACATGAACTGGCATGAACTTCTTTCTGACTATGAGAATCATAGAATGGTTTGGCTCAGAAGGGACTTTTAAAGATTATCTAGTCCAACCCCTCTGCCATGGACAAGGACATCTTTCACTACATCAGGTTGCTCAAAGGCCTGTCAAACCGGATCTTGAACACTTCCAAATATGGGACATCCACAGCCTTCTGTGCTGTGGCAAAGAATTTCTTCCTTACATCTAGTCTAAATCTACCTTCTTTCAGTTTAAAACTGTTACCCCTTGTTCTGTCAGTACAGACCTCGATAAAAAGTTTCTCTCCATCTTTCTTATAAGCCCCCATGAAGTAGTGAAAGCCTGCTATAAGTTCTCCCTGGAGCCTTCTCTTTACCAGGTTGAACAAACGCAAACTCTCTCAGCCTTTTTTCACAGGAGAGTTGTTCCATCCCTCTGATCATCTCTGTGGGCCTCCTCTGGACCTGCTCCAACAGATCCATGTCCTTCTTACATTGGGAGTTCCGGAGCGGGACACAGCACTCCAGGGGGGGTCTCACAAAAGCAGAGTAGAGGGGCAAAATCATCTCCTTTGACCTGCTGGCCATGCTTCTTTTGATGCAGCCCAAGATACGATTGGCTCTTTGGGCTGCAAGAAGGCAGTATGAGCATTGCCTGCTCATATCTAATTTTTCATCTGGCAGGATGCCCAAGTCCTTCTCTGCAGGGCTACTTTCAGTCTCTTCATCTCCCAGCCNTAGTCTAAATCTACCTTCTTTCAGTTTAAAACTGTTACCCCTTGTTCTGTCAGTACAGACCTCGATAAAAAGTTTCTCTCCATCTTTCTTATAAGCCCCCATGAAGTAGTGAAAGCCTGCTATAAGTTCTCCCTGGAGCCTTCTCTTTACCAGGTTGAACAAACGCAAACTCTCTCAGCCTTTTTTCACAGGAGAGTTGTTCCATCCCTCTGATCATCTCTGTGGGCCTCCTCTGGACCTGCTCCAACAGATCCATGTCCTTCTTACATTGGGAGTTCCGGAGCGGGACACAGCACTCCAGGGGGGGTCTCACAAAAGCAGAGTAGAGGGGCAAAATCATCTCCTTTGACCTGCTGGCCATGCTTCTTTTGATGCAGCCCAAGATACGATTGGCTCTTTGGGCTGCAAGAAGGCAGTATGAGCATTGCCTGCTCATATCTAATTTTTCATCTGGCAGGATGCCCAAGTCCTTCTCTGCAGGGCTACTTTCAGTCTCTTCATCTCCCAGCCTGTATTGGTATTGGGGATTGCCCCGACCCAGATGCAGGACCTTGCACTTGGCCTTGTTGAACTTCATGAGGTTCACATGGGCCCGCTCCTCAAGCCTCTCTCTTCCTAAACTGTTTTGGAAGTGGCCAGCTGAAATGGTGGAAAGCAGAGACAGGGTGTGTACTAGAAACCGAATGGGGTGTACAGCCTGTGCTCAGACTCACTCTCTGCCTTTTATTTAACTTTTCCTAGAAGTGCGGTCCCTTACTTTTGCCTCTTGCTGTATTAACATCTTTCCCCTACAAAAGAAAAAAAAAACAAAAACAAAAACAAACCCAACCTTGTTTAACTCTACAGTAACATTAGGTCTTTTATGTGAAAGCTCTTCAGGTCCTGTGATCTATCGTTTTCAAAATATCTTCAAGCAGGATGCAGTAGGTGCCCCCGAGGCTGAATGCAGCCACTAGGATGTTCCCATCTGGCCTGCCATCTTTACTGTAGCAGACGGGGACCAGATGTTAAAGGAATTAAATTCACTGGGACAGCTGAACTCCTTCTCATGCCTTCAGAGCCCGGCACAGAGAGCAGCACACCATTACCGTGCCCATCAAAGCTGGGGTGAGGACAGGAGGGCTGACAGTATTATTTCTGCCCGTGCCCTCGTTTGTTTGTTAGCATCCATTCTAAAATCTTAAAGGTTCCCCTTGCCTTCTGATCGAGCTTCTGGACACACAAGCAAGTTATCATTTGGTAGAGCACGAACCACAATAGCTCCTTGAGTGCTCACTTGCCCCTGGTTGAAGCTCCTCATCCTGCAATGCGTAGGGAGTAATTTACGCAAACCCCCATTTAGCATAGGATGAGGGTCTGTAGCCATAGCATGTGAATGCAGAGCTGACAGGATCTAAATGTGTGCATGGTCCTTCCCCATGATTTATTCTTATTTTGCTACCTTTGCAGTCTATTTGACTCCTGCTAAGGAGTTGCCCATTACCCCACAGGACTTTTGCAGCTGCTGTTGCTGCTGATCTCCTTGTCAAAATATCTTTGAGCACGATCCCCATCCCACTTCTGACCTATTTGTGGTGTGGTCTGACTTAACCCCAAAGGAAGGGTCCTAGTCAAGATCCTCTCTCCACTAACTAAAAACAGTAACACATTTAAGTGCTTCAAAAGCAAGCGCTGTCGTTTATAAGGCTCGCTGCTGCCTGCCTTCCTTTCTCCTGCCACCCACTGTCTGCAAACACAGAGTTTAACCTTCTGCAGCTGCCTTGGGAAGAGTTTCTGCTCTACTGGGAGTTTTAACCAGTCTTCTGTCTGACTCAAGGTCCCGGGTTTGCCATAGCTGCTGTATGCGTGTTGTAACTACATTGTAGGAGACTGGAAGAGCTTTGCTCCTCTCAGGGCTTAGGTCCAACTGCTCCACGTACCACACCGGGAGCCGCTATGCAGAACAGCCATGGGCTCCCATGGGTTCATGCCAGAGCCTTTAGATACATGGTCCTTCTGAGAAGAGGCACAGATTTTGAATGGAGTGCTTTGTGTGCGGGCAGCAGGGAAGGGCAGAACAGGTACAAGGGCCCAGAAATATTCATAAACAAAGGATGAGGCAGGTTCTGGGTGTGTTTAATAGCCATTTCTAAACACGCCCTATCTGGGGTGAATCTCTTGATGAGTAAATACAGGAAATGCAGGACACAGTTTCTCAGACTCCTGGCCCACGTGCCCTACCCACAGAGCAAAGGGCAACCATCCCTCCCTGCTGAAGGCCCTTGGATGAGGATTTTAAGCATGGGCACCAGAGGGAAAGATCCCCCCTTGGTCTATCCTAGAAGCAATTTGATAAGGGAAAGGTCGCAAATGCAATAAAGTAGACTTATTCTGAAGGAAATGCTGCCAGAACGTTAACTGTATAGCATTGAGACCAGCAAAGCTTATTAGAAAGGCTCAAGGAATTTTTTTTTAAGAGTAAAAAATAAAGTGACTTAGGGACAGACCCTGATATGGCTCCCCCAGGGCAATTTGCACATCCCACAGTCTTACCCTGAGATTGCACCAGTACCACCAAGATCAGCCGCTGGCACCAGCTGAATAAGCGCCATTTGTGCCAGTTTCCTGGTGGGAATGATTGATTAGAGCTGGTTGAGCTTGCTCTGTCCAGAGCAGGTGTGGAGCAAATTTGCCCTGACTCAGTCAATTAACTTTATCAGAGAATCAGGATCAACAGCATGAATATGATAGCAATGTGTTGCAGGCTCCAGGCTTCTCACTGTGCCTGGTCTCACACTGCTGGTATAATCCTGAAGTTATTGCTGAAAAAGGTCCCCAAATCTTGTAATGTGTAGGAACTTGGGTCCAGATTCATCCCATGCATGAGCAGAAGGTTAGTGAGCACACTGAAGCTACACTCCTCTGCACCGTGGGCTTCATCTGATATGCAGGAATAACTGTCATTGCCGAAAGCTTTGCATTTGAGGCTTTGTTTTATCTTTGAGTGGAGTTGTTTTGGTTTGATTTTTTACTTCAGGTGAACGATACAGAGAACTCACTGTAAGAAGTGGGGCGATCCCGAAGGAAATCAGGTATGGTACAAAGAAGCAAGGCCAAATTTAGAAAAGCAAAACTCGGACCAAAAGGCTAGATGGCCACATGCCCAAAGGCCAGATCTGATGCGTAGCATGGGACACAGAACAGGTGTCTCCAGGGTGACTTGGGTTTATCAGAGCCAACACCAGTATTGGAGCCTCCATCTCCCATCCTTCTGCCATTACACTGGGAAAATTCCTGAATATGGCCACAGTTAAGAGAGGGAGGGGGGGAAAATCCCATGCCCTGTTCGGGAAGTCTAAAAAGTGCAACTCAGGGAGCCTCTGGCACTTCAAGCAAACATCCCTCCGAGTGTGATGGCTGGTCAGACTAGTATAAAGTTGACGTCAGTGAACTCACCCCTCAGAAAAACAGCATGTCATCCTTCGCTAAACTCTAAATTCGAGATTATTGACAAGAAGTAGGTAACCAACCAGTACATTAAACAGGGCTTCTTTCCTGTATTGCCCTGGTCTGACGCTATATATAGGTGTGTACAGGGCCAGGGATGTGAAAAGGCTGCCTGTGCCCTTTCCCTGACAGTGCCTCAGCTCACAAATGCCCAGATGGAATCTTACACGTTTTGTAGCTTGGACGCACCTAGCCTCACCTCAAGCCACACTGTTTGTTTTCATGCCCATTTGAACACAAATAAATCAAACCGTTGTCCAGGCGGATGGCCAGTGAGAGAAATGGGACAGTAATGAAGTAAATCAGTTTGAAATATGTTCAGATCTCCATGCAAACTTGCCTCTTAAAAGATGACTGTCACCTTGGTGGATTCAGCCTGCAGGTGCATGGAGCCCCTTGCCTCCAGCAGTCCTCTCCTGGAATAATCAAATAACTCTGCAAAGGAAACATCCTTAAGTCTCTGTGACAGCCCAAGACAGGACTAAGGACGCTAAAAGCTTTTGGCAGCCCTCAAGCATTCTCTGGTCACTCGGTCTTACCCTCAGAAAGGAAGTTGTGTGTAAGCTTTGTGGTACTTGGACTGCTCTTGGTAACTGAGGCTGTGTTGCAAAATACCCTGAAAGCCAAAGTTCCTCCCAAAACCGAACTGTAGGGTGGGGGGGTTTTTGACAGAGGCATTTGGCCTCTGTTCTTACCCCATGTTGATTCTGGCTGAGGTCTGGCAGTTGGTGTGCTGATCCTGGGTTTGAACGAAGGACTAATGGAGCTACCAGCACAACGCAGGGTGACACCAAGGCTGCTGTAGGCACCCTTAGGTGTCAGAGCTCAGCAGACGGACCTCTCAGGAGCACAGCAGGGTCCCTGCCTCACCTGCTCATGCCTCCCTGCTTTTCCTTCCCTTGCTGATGTGGCTGCAGTGAGGTGGAGCCCTTCACTTTGCACCAGCAGGTTGCTGCCCACGCAGAGTCAATGGCAGGACTGGGACAGGAGCTGGCAGCATCCTCCTCTCTGGATGGAAAAGCAGGTTCAAATCCCATTGCAACGGTTTGGCTCAAAAATATCGTGAGCGAGTGTCACGGCACTAATCAGAGCGAGGCACTGTTACAAGGAGCTTTCTTTCCTCTTGGTCGTGCCCTCTGCTGTTATTAAAGGATCCTGTCACTTTTAAAATGAAGCAAGGCCATATGGTATACGAAGCGAGAAAGCAGGCAAGCAGGAAAGGGAAAGGAAGACAAAGAAGTAAAAAAGAAAAAGAGAAAAGCAGGAAGGAAGGAAGGGAGGGAGGAAGGGAGGGAGAATGGATATAGTTGCATACCAATGAGCTATGTTACTTCCCCTTTTTTGTTACATGACATTTCCCCAGACCCAGCCTGTAGGCAGAATCACTGCACTTTACTACAGTGAAGGCAAATAGACATAATAACCAGGAGAAAAAATGTGGTCCAAAAAAGGGAAAAGTTCTCCTGCCTTGTATTATGTGCAATTCCAGGCTCTGTAGCAGTGAAACATGAGCTGATATCTCTGTTGCTGTGAACACGCTATGTTTTAGAGGATGTTACTCTCAGAGCTTCTAAACTTTGTGACATAAACAGCAAACCTAATTCTGAAAAAAGCACCTACCACACCAGATTACCATAACCAGGAGCACACACCTTTAAATCAAAAGTCAGTTGAGTTGGAAAAGGTTTAAGTTTTTTCAATAAATTACTTTTTATAATGACTATAAAAGTTATATAGTACACAGAGACTTGCTAGAGGTAGATACTTTACTGTACCTGAATTGCTGCGAATACTTCCTGAGACATAAAGCTGACAGACATCTGAGTGTGTTTGAAAAACATCGTCTACCAAAAGATTAAAGTATGAATTTAGCAAAGAAATTCAGGAAGGAAATTCTTTGTTCTTTCTTATTACTTATCATGGCAGCTGAAAGGATGTATGGGAAATGAGCTTCTACCTTAATTCAAAAACAGTTGAAATATAGGAAGAATCTGAGAACAAAATTATTTTTCACTGTTAAATATATGGATTTTGACTCTTACTGAACTGTATTTCAATCCATTTTTATATTTTATGCCCATGATAAGTTATTAAACATATAAAATTGCCTTATTTATAGACTATAACAGCATTGCTAGTGATAGTGCCTCCATTTTTCAATGTAGCAACTACTCAGATGTGCATAGATTCTAGATGATCTTTTAATTACAAGGGGAAGAAGGGAATTGCTAGGAATAAAAGGTTTGTTATTCTACAAAGAAGGGAGGGAAAAGGACTGATGATTCTAAATTTGCAAAAGTATTGAACTGCATTTTTAAAGAAAAATAAAGCACAATTAGGAAAAACGACCTTGTAGTTAGAACTGTTGAGAGAAGGTCATAAGGAAGGTTGAGGGGGAGAAAACTAAGGATGTGAAACTGAGCATATCTGCGTGATATGCAGCATGGGGAGGAAAGGGAATTAACTAATGAACATATCCAAACTACTGACAATTATTTTAAAGTGTTCTGGAGAATTAGTGAGCTCTAAGAGGTCTGAAAAGAAAGGGGAGCATGTTACTGGTCTTTAAAAATGGCAGGGGAAGAAGAAGAGAAAGAGTGAACCTGTCATCTACCATCTGGTAAGCCTAACTTCAGTCTGCAGTAATATAGTGGAAAAAATATTAAAAGGTAAAAATCCTAAGCACTTAGGGGAGAACAGATCCACAACCAATAAACAGCATGGATTTATAAAGAAGGGAAGAAAGGCCCACGCTAGCATTTTTTCCTTCCTATAATTGCAAAGTGGCGACTGAAGGGAATACAGTAGGTGTAATATACGTGCCTACTAACATATAGATTTGGATGTATGGGCTTCAGTAAATTAAATAGGATCTAGCAGTGTGACAAAAAAAAAAAAAATCCAATGTAATTTTTGGGCTTCTAACACAGAGGCACCATGTCATGTACCTGGGAAGTGATAGATGTCTCTCTCAGTATACAATACTGATGAGATAGCACCTCGACTACTGCTTTCAGATTTAAGTACTTTCAATACCAATAAAGGTGAACTGGAAGGAGTTCAAAAAGCATGGAAGGAAAAAGAAAGGCCTGTAGAAACTGTTTGGTGATGAAATACTGACTGAAAATGAACAGCTATAGTCTGGCCAAACAAGGGTGGGAAGCATTAAGACCAGTGCCACATTCCTTTCAGTGGAAAGCTTCCAGTGTAAACCAAATAGGGTCAAGTTTGAGAATGAAAGCTGCGCAGGGAGCAAATATTAACTGCATATGGCCAGAGCTCTGCCCTCAGCTCCTGCTGAGACCCACCCAGACATTTGCTAGGGGGTGTTTGAAAGGAGCAGAGCGAATGAGGACCTGCTCTGAGAGCTGGAAACAAGAGGGGTGCGGTTAGTTAGACTGAGCTGCATGAGGCAGAATTCAGGCTGAAGTTGATAAATTGGCATAAAAGGTAGCTCGGTTGATCCAGGGAATTGTTTGCTAGCAGGAGCTATGCCAGTAACCCTGATTTGGCCAAAGCAGAATTGCACAAGCACGGGGAACCATGTCCATGAGGAGGTGAATGGCTTGGAGGGCCTAAAGGGGCTTCTCTGAGGAAAGGAATGAAAGGAAGGAGAAAAAAGGGAGGATAGAGGGAAGGAAGGAAGGAAGGAAGAAAGGAAGGAAGGAAGGAAGGAAGGAAGGGAAAAAGAAAGAAAGAAAGAAAGAGGTCAAACTTCCACAAACCAAAAGAGAGCACACTAAATTGTGATAGGATCTTCCAGTCTTCCTCTGCCAACCTCAGCGTAATGCCACAATGGGTTTATCATTGCACATACCCCCCCCCGGCCATGTTGTCCCTGAAACCGGTATACCAGGAGGGTCTTCCAGCCATAATGTGTTTCAAGTACATATATTTTCTGGTGTGTGCCTATGTAAATGAATACATAATACCTCCTGGGAGCCTCCTGACTCCTGTCCAAGCGCAGCCCTCAGCCCATAGGCTTCAGCTTCAAAAGCAGACCAGAGGAATAATTATTTCGTTCCCAATTCCAAAACATGCTGCCGGGTTGGTTTGGTTTTTGGGGGGTTTTTTGGGTTTTGGTTTTTTGTTGTTGTTGTTGTGTTTTGGGGGGGGGGGGGGGGGNGTAATTTTCTATGCCTACAGCCCCTCGTCGGTCCTTCCTTCCAACCGCCGACACCAACCCCGTCTCCTCCGAGGCGAGCCCTGCATTTCTCCCGCTGCCCAGGAGATGGTGCTGTGGATTTTGGATCGGGAGAGCAGCGACCGGCACCGGGGCCGGGGCTGGGACCGGGTGGCGGGTAGATCCCCGCAGAGCCCGGAGGGGACCTACCGGCCACCCGGCGGGTCTCATGGGCGACCTTCAGGTGCCACTGATCCCTCTGCAGCCCTCCAGGCTTTCCTTTCCACCTTCAGCGGTCCCCTTCCGAGGTACAGGTCCGCCCTTCTGTGGGTGGCATCCCTCACCCCAAGATGCCTCATCTCCGCTGCGCTCTGGGGTCAAGTCCATCACTGCAGTTTTTTTTCATCTTGCAAAGGAAGGAGAATGGCGGGGGGGAGAGGGGGACACTCTTTCCTCCGGTTCGCAGCCCCTCGCCACACAAACTTACCCCGAGTCCAGCTGCACGCACCCACCCCCCCATCCGTGGGCCACATCCCACCGCCCCAGCCGCTCCACGACCCTCCTGGCCCCGGCGAGCGGGACGCCGTGCCGGGGGCTGGGAGCATCGACCCCTTCTCCTTCCCCTAGGCGCGGCCGCGGGACCCCGGTGGGCTGCCGGGCCCTTCTTTGCTGCTGGAAACACTTCCCAGGCTGGGAATTCACCGGCCTCCCGGGGCTGCCTCTGGGGAGACACCTCTGAGGAGGTTTGCAGTGGGAGGGAACGCAATGGGAGGGGGCCATTTTCTTTCTGTCTTTTCTTCACCCTGAGCTTAAATAAAGTTTGCCAGAGAGCGCAGGCAGCACGGAGGCAGCTGCGGAGAACAGAAGCGCTAACACCTGACTTAGCGCTGGAAAACCCGGGCAGACCCTGGCTCCGGCTGCACGGGGAGCTCGGCTCTCCTGTCTCCCAGGCCCGGGGTGCCAGGGGGCTGAGCCGCTGGAAGAAGGACCAGGAACTTGCGGGTGATGCCCAAGCTCTCAGCTTGCTGCGGGGGCCGTCCTGCGGCAGCGGGCATGCCGTCCCTCTGCCCAGAGCAGGCAGAGAGAGACTTACAGTCATCTCCTGGGCGCCTTTACGGAGAATTTGGAAAGCACCCTTCCTCCTGGAGGCTTTTCAGCAAAGGGGAAGAAGCCCAGCCTTGAGGGGAAGGAAGGGGTTTTTAACTTTTCTCCCAGACGGGGAGCAGAACAAGATGACTCTCCAGTAGATCTCGCAAAAGATGCCGTGGAAAATTAGCAGTCGCTGTGCTGGCCGTTCTCATCTGTGTTGTGGGAGCTCCCAGCCTCCTTGCCCCCACCTTGTCCCTGCTTCCCGCCCCTCCCGGGATGGCCCGAGCGCGGCCGCTCACGGTGGAGGCTGGGTGATGCTGCAGGGCGGCCGGCGCGCTCCCCTCGGCAGCTCGGCTCCGGGATGCTCGTTTCCCGAAATAACGACCCGAGTGGAGCGGAGCCGGTGGCAGAGGGCTGCGGTACAATTAAACCAGGTAACGAGACGCTGGGCAGATGTGTTTTCATTGCGCTGTAAGATAAACGCAGTGTTAAATGCCTGACAACTTCCCAGAAGCAATCAGCAAAAGTTTACGAGTGCATAAACCTCAAAGACCATTCCTCGGTATTTTTATAAGCCCCGCATTTAAAGCTTCTATAAATTCTTCTGCCTGCTTCCAAACTAAAGTTCCCGTAGACTATTAAACAGCCACTTCTTCGGGGGGGGGGGGGGGAGAGAAATCACAACGGGCGGGTCCGGTGAGAGGGGCTCTCTTTTTGCCTCCTCCACTTTCCTCTACCGACCACCCACCTCCTCCCCCCAGGCCAAAGTTTGGAGGAAAGTTGGCACCGTTAAAGCACGGCAAGTCACACATGAACGCGTCGGTAAGATGACAGGGATACACCTCAATGTCTCAAGAACAGGGGGCAGACCCAGAAAGAAAGGGAAAAGAAAGGATGAAGGGAAATAAAAGAAAAAGCGAGGTGGATGAATGGACGGGTAGACGCAGGGACAAGCACATAAACAGATCCGCAGAGAGATCAGCAGCAGGCAGGCTGGGGGGTGGACAGGGATGAGCAAAAAGCTTTAGACGAAAAGAGAAATTTCGGAGGCAGAGCGCAAATCTGCGCGAACGCAGCCGAGGACAAGAGGAGGCGGCCGGGACCTGCTGGAGGTCGCAGCGATGCCCCCGTCACCCCGCCCCGACGGCG
>VZSF01000139.1:0-196454 GCA_013398295.1 Chionis minor
GGGGTGCTGAGAGGGGGGCGGGAAAGGGGGGCTGTGTGTGAAGCGCCCTGCTTCGCCCGGCTGCTGGCGGCCGTGGGCCCGCGGGGTGCCCGCCGGTGGTGGCTGGCGTGGCTCCAGCTCGGCCGCTCCGCCCGCGGCGCCGCCCGCTGTCAGCCTGCGCGCTGCCGCTGCCGGGGGGCAAGGGGGAGGTTGTCGAGGAACGCGCGCCTGCCTCGGAGCTGGGCACGCCTGGTGACGCCGCCCGGCTGTGGCGAGGTGCGGGTGTTCTCCCGGTGCCCGGCAGCGCCGGCACGGCACGGTCGGCGCCAGGGGGAAGGGGGGTGCGGGGGGCGCCTGACTCCTGTTGCTTGTCTCGTGGTGGGCCGAGCGGCCGTGTGGCAGGCGTCAACCTGCCGCGCGGCTCCAGCCGGCCGCAAAACTTGCTTTGCTTAAGCGACGAAGTGGAGGCACCAATACCGGCTTTTTCCAGGGGGGTCTGCGTCCAAGTTGCCGTTTAAAGGAGATTTGCGTTTTAGTGGCAGCAGGCAGCGCTCCGGTTACCAGCGTTGCGTTAGCCAAGGATTCAGCAGCAGCATCACTGGTTTTTGTGTGCATGGATCAAACATCTGAGTCAGAAGACCCTGAAGCTATGTGGGCTGTTTGAATCTGTCACTTTGCACTTTTTTTTTTTTTTTAAACTTTTGATATTATGGAGAACTTTTGTTTTCATTGGGGGTGTGATTTAACTGCAAGAAAGTTCTTTGAGCCAAAGCTTTGGATCATTTCAGTCTTCCTCTTAATTTTTTATCTCTGATGGTGTCTTTTGAGTGTTTTTTAATGTAATAACTAAATATCTGGCCCAATCAAACTTTGTTTGGTGTTCCGTTTTGTAACTGTTAAGCCCAATTCCAAATTAGTAAACCAGTTTTTAATATACTCAAGTATTTGAGGTGTTCGGTTCTGCAGATCGTAGTCTGTGCGTTAACATAAAAGACTGGAAATGACACCTTGGGTTTCCAAGCCCCTTTCACCCTGCTCATGGCCAGCAAGCTGTGAGCGCGTTCCCACGGCGTTTTGCCGGCAGACAGCAGTGTTCATTTTCTTCTTCTAAAGGTGTTTGTGGCCAGCCTTGAACTGGAAGAGCCTAGAGCTGAGGCTGGCATGGCGCTGAATCAGAGCACATAGGCCTTAGTGGGTGGCGGGGTTGCCTGTATTAATTTGCACTCCTTATTCTGCTAATGAGGCCATGCCATTTCAGGTCTGGAACAGGCTTATCTGCCTACTCAGCACTAGCAGAGGGAGTGTCAACTGTGAGAGACTAGAAATATCTCTAATCTCATTCCATTAGTTTCCAAGTTGCACTCTCCAGCAAAGCTCCCTCAAAAAAAAAAAAAAAAGAGGCTGTTGCCTGTCTCCGTTCTGGTGCATGAGGATGACAGAATAAAGGTAGTCTGAACTCTTTGGGGACAAAATATATTTCTAGCTCCAATACTGAAACAGATGAATCTTTTCATTTGAAGTTTTTCAGAATACGTTTCCCCCTGGTGGAAAAGTTCAGCCAGAACTTTGAAGGTTTGGCAAAGTTACAAGCAAGGAAGATCTCTGAATGGAACCATTGTGGGGCAACTAAGAGGTGGTGCTTCCAGGCTCATGTATTACTGGTTATGCTGCCTGGGGCTTTCTCCCTTTTTTTCCCCTCATGAGATCTGGTTTTCCTCATGAACTGGTTGGATGGTTGCATCCAGAGGGTAGTCGTCAACAGTTCAATGTCCAGATGGAGATCGGTGACAAGTGGTGTCCCTCAGGGGTCCGTATTGGGACCAATACCGTTCAATATCTTCATCAATGACATAGTTAGTGGGATCAAGTGCACCCTCAGCAAGTTTGTGGACAGTGCCTAGCTGAGTGGTATGGTTGACACACCTGACGGACGGGATGCCATCCAGAGGGACCTGGACAAGCTTGAGAAGTAGGTCCATGTGAACCTCATGAAGTTCAACAAGGCCAAGTGCAGGATCCTGCACCTGGGTCATGGCAACCCCTGGTATCAATACAGGCTGGGGGATGAAGGGATTGAGAACAGCCCTGCCAAGGAGGACTTGGTGGATGAAAAGCTGGACATGAGCCAACAATGTGCACTCGCAGCCCAGAAAGCCAACCACATCCTGGGCTGCATCAAAAGAAGCATGGCCAGCAGGTCGAGGGAGGTAGTTCTGCCCCTGTACTCAACTGTGGTGAAGACCCCACTTGGAGTACTGCAGCCAGCTCTGGAGCCCTCAGCACAGGAAAGACATGGACCTGTTGGAGCAAGTCCAGAGGAGGGCCACGAAGCTGATCAGAGGGCTGGAGCACCTCTGCTATGAGGACAGGCTGAGAGGGTTGGGGTTGTTCAGCCTGCAGAAGAGAAGGCTCTGGGGAGACCTTATAGCAGCCTTCCAGTTAAACCTTATACCAGACATTCCAGCAGCCGTAAAGGGGGCCTGCAGGATAGACAAACATTTTAGCAGGGCCTGTTGCAATAGGACATGGGGTAATGGCTTTAAACTAAAAGAGGGAAGATTTAGATTAGAGATAAGGGAGAAACTTTTTACAATGAGGGTGGTGAAACACTGGAACAGATTGCCCAGAGAGGCAATAGATGCCCCATTCCTGGAAACATTGAAGGTCGGGTTGGATGGGGTTTTGAACAACCTGACTAGTTGAAGATGTCCCTGCTCGTTGCAGGGAGGTCGGACTAGATGACCTTTAGAGGTTCCTTCCAACCCGAGCTGTTCTACGATCTTATGAAATGGGATTATCAGGGTTTTTTTAAAAGGGATTATCAGGGTTTTTTTAAAACTGTACAATATTAGTACACTCTACTAATTCACACTTTTGTTTACAGCGTTTCCAAGATTTTGGAAGAAGCATTTCAAAATAAGCGTGTGCAATTATTTTCTGTTATGGGGGGAGGGCGACAAATAATTATGGCTTTTATTGATCTTCTTTAGAAGAGAGAGAAATCTCTCAGAGAAGATATTTTTTCCTCTTATGATTTCTTTCAGGTTTTCTGTCTTTGGGTGTTGCAGTATGCATTGCAGCTATTCCTGTGTGCATCAGTTCCTTGCCTTTCAAAGCAAACTTCAGGGAAAAGATAATGCTTTAATGTGGATGAGGAAACACAAGAGATGAAAGTAAATCACTTGTGTCTAAGCTTATCCTGCAGTCTTCCTTCCCTTCCCCCTTTTTTCCTGTTACTGGAGTGGGTTTATTGGTTTAGTTTTTTGCTGGGGTGATGGGTGAAGCTTTGTTTTAGGTAGCACAGAGGAACTCATCAGCCTCCCTAAATCTCCTCTCAGGAACTAAGTGCACGGCCAGGAAGCCTCTTACCAGATATGCTTGCTCCCCCAGGTGTCCAGAAGTGGTCCTCAAAGTCTTGGATTTTTTACTTCAGGTTTGTTTCATGATGGAGACAGTGTTGAAGTCTCACTGTGATGAACAGCACCCTCATCAGGCTGAAGACTTCCACGGGAAGCATGAGCAGAACAGCAAGCTTTCAGGTGTGTGCTAAAATAAGGATTGCTAACATTATGTTTTGTTGCTGACATGCTTCTTTGTTGCTTCAGGAAGTTTCAGCATCAATTATAAGCCTGTCCATGTATGGTTCTGTTGTATAAAGAATTAAGGAAACAAAAACGTAGGAGGTTGCTTTTGATTTTAAGCTTATTCCTGCTTTCCGTGTGTTACAAAACTTCAGCAGCAGTAGTTTGTTACAATTCACTAACCCTGCTATTTATTTATTATAGAATATGTTACTATAAGATGATACCAGAATTCCAAAAAGACAGTCCTTGAGAATAAAATTCCCTTACCAGACAAGTAGACAAAAATATTTTTCCTTTTAACCTCTAATCAGCAGCTTTATCTTTAGGTTTCTTTAGATGTGTCTATGTGTATAAGAACGCTGTTCTTGCTCTTCCAGAGAAGCTGAACTACGAACGTATGTTTGGATAGTGGTTTTGTTGCTTATTTTTGGGTCTCTTTGTGAATGTACTTCAGTCTCTACCTTCTGTACGATGCTTGCTCAGCAACTGTGGATGGTCAGCCAGCTTATCTAGAATGACTACTGATTTTCCTAGAAACAGTCATCCTCTGTCAGTCCCCTGCACACCCATCTCCGGAATTACATAGAGGGATGCTGAATAACATTTAATTGTCTCGCTTTGCAAATGCTTTTCATTCTAGGAAGTAAAGAAATTACTTTAAAATCTGCTCACAGAAAATGTTGGATGTTATTGTTACTACACACTGATGGTACAATGACTGTATGTTCTCTATACCCGACCGGGGATTCAAGAACCTAGAAGAGAACAGCTGATGTTTATATTGCTGTCTGTCAACAAGGGCAGTCACTGAGTGTTTCTGGCACTTTCCGGGATCTTTCACAGGAGCAGCAGTGTTGGGTTACTAAATGCTGTCACAGTGCCTTGGGTAGGCACTACTCTGGCGTAGGATCTGCAGCCTGGGTCACCCAGCTGTTAGTGCTCCGATAGCATTGCACTTCCTCCAGGCAGGAACCTGAATTCAGTGTTGGACAAAACGGAGTATTTGGCAGATTTTCTAGCAGTTTTTGAGAGCGCTTTTCATGATTGTTAGTGTCTGCCTTAGGACTGTTAAACCGGTGACACAAAACAACCCAAAACCTGCTATGGTAAGGGAAGTAGAAATCTGCTGGTTTCTAAAGACTTAAAAGATGTGCCTTTTGAGGCCTTGTTAGGAGTCTTGGTTTCTGCCAGAGTTAAATCCTTTTTTCCTAACCAAGCAACTTTACTGGAGAAATTCCAGTGCAAATTTTATGTTGTAAGTTACTAGCAGCGTAATTTTTTTTTTTTTTTTAGTAAAAACTGAAGCTTACGCAACTCTCATCAGAAATCAGACTAAAATACAAGTCTGTATTTTAAACTGGAAGCCACTTTATTTGGAGCAGGTTAGATGGCAAACTAGTTCTAAGCAATGTTGTTCTAACAGAGCCTGTTAGAACTGTGTCACTGTTCAAAACAATTTTCTAGCTCTGTCCTGTGGCTGCTGACCTCTTGGGATGTTTCAGAACCCTCTAACAGGATTATCTTCCTGAAGGGAAAGGCTTGTGTCTTTGAGTGATGTAATAACGTTTCGGAGTAAAGTTCTTCATAGTTCTGTTATGTGGTTTCACCTCTTAACGTCTTTGAGTATTTCTGGAGAAAATGGAACATGGTACAAGTATCAGCCTTTCCCATTCCTGTATTCTCTGAAGATTTCAGAAAGATTTCTTGGATGTCCTGCATTTATTATGTAATACATGAGCATTTGTGTAAAAAGTTGAAATTACTGTGCAAACTAACTGGAAATGCCACTTTCTAAATGATAAATCTTTTTGTCAACAATTCTTTTTTAGTGACAAAGCAAGAAGAATTACAACAGTACTAGATAAATTTCTTGATAAAGTTCTGAGTACATGGGCAATATGAAAGCTATCAATTAAAAAAATGTTATGTAGTAACTTCCTGAAGTTTTAGTGTTATTTTCGACATCAATTTTTAGTATATTGACAGGAAAATGAAGTGATTCCTCAAACTTTCCATTTCCTGCTTTTCAAAGTGTTTAACTTAATCTGGCTCTGTAATATTGGGGAATAACCAGAATAACTGTATAGTTGACCAGTTTTCCTTAGCCTTTCCCTTTTGGGATTATTAGACACAGGGTCCTGTACATCTTGGCTGTTAGTACAAGCCTGGTCATTTTTATCCTAGTGTATTTTTAAAGTTTTAAAATATGATTCCTAGCAGAACTGATTAACCTTTCACTTGTATTTGTTGATCAGAACAGTGTCTGAAATGAATGTTAGCGGTTTTGGTGTGTAGAGAGTTTTTTTTCATTCCTGAAATATGCACCCTGAAATGACTTGAAATGACTTAAAATAACTTGAAGAAGCAGAGGGAACAATTGAAGGGGAAAAAAATAATTAAATGGATAGTAAGAGAGGCAGCAGGCTTCAGTACTAAAAAGTATTTTTAGTGTGTTGCTTGTTATAATTTTTTGAAATAATAATAAAAAAATACAATTGAAAGTTAACTACAACTTGACTTACCAACAAATTTAATTGTCTTTTATCAGGAAGAAACAGTTCTTTGGGCAGACTTAAGATTTTGTTGCTGTATAAAGCGAGCTAACACAGAAGGCTGGGGATGCATGCTAACCTATACTTTGTTTCTAGCGTATCAGTGCTATTTTGAAAATAATTCTCATTGCTTATGACTTACTGTCCTGGTAAAACACAATACATTTTTATGTATTCAATGCAATTTATATATTTATGTTAAATTTAAGTTATTACTTATTTTTAGGGTGAAAAATGTATACACCTTTTTTCCCTTCCATTTGATTGACTTTCCAAATACCAGTTTGTGCTTACTTCTGTATAATAAAGTATTCTTTACCCCTGCTTTACAGGGGGTGACAGAAATTAGTCAAAGCCTCTAGATACTTCATCATTTCAAAAGAAGTCAATTCTTACGCAGGGTATAAAGAACACTTAAACTACAAGGATTTGTAAACTGAATGGAAAACTGCATAATTTTTTAAAATAATACAGTTCAGCATCCTTGTTATGCCATCTAGTGATTGCAGCACAAAGCGCAGCAACTTAAATGGAGAGTAAATGTATTTTTTGGTGTCTGCTATTTTAAGTAACAGTGTGAAAGATTGTATTATTGATTTAAAAAAAATCAAAACCCCAACCACTTAAAAATTATTTTCCTGTGTTTTTGATTTATATCCCATGGATGTGCTCCTGTGCTTACACAAATAACTATATAGTTTTGTCTTTTATGAAATTGGTATTGGAAATCTCACGAAAATAAGTATTGGTATTTAGCTGATGTCTTACTAACCAGAAGGCTTTTACCCTCTCAGGAACTACTAGGTGGCAGATAAATTTCAAAAAATATTTTTTAAAAAAATAGTGCAGCTTGTAAGGGAGTGTAATGAAGAACAACAGTAATATCAAGTATGCAGATGGTAATGTCAGCAGGGATAGATACCTGTTGGCTGTTTTTTCCTCTGTTATGTGAATTCAGTCTTAACGAACTGAAGTGTGATTTGTGATCTCAAATATAGATCAGTTATTGAATCAAGCAATAAAATTCATAATTCATTTTCCCTATTCTTTCCACAGCAGGAATAAAAAAAGATATTGAAAAACTTTACGAAGCAGTGCCACAGCTTATAAATGTGTTCAAAATTAAGGAAAAAATTGGAGAAGGTAAATGTTTTATTTTAGGTTGCTTAGAGTTGGATTTCTTTTGGTATTTCTAATTTAAAAGGTATAAATATATGATCCCAATATATGCAATTTAAGCCAAATGCCTTTTTGATTTACTTCTTGATCTCTGTAGGAGTTCTAATATGTTGCTGAGCACATAGGTGTGTTAATTACGGACATTTTCAACACATTTTCTTGAAAATCTGGTATTTTAAAGCCTTTCCAAAAGCCAGCATTCTGGTTCCAACAGCTAAAAATTTTTCAGGCAGGTTCGAGTAAATAAGTCTTAAGACTCCATTCTTTTTTATCTTTTACATGAGAAATCTACTTATATGCAGCTGTGTTTTGACATATTTAACTGCTGTTCCTTAAGTTGGCTTTGTTTCCACTGAAACCCTGTGGGCAGAACTGGAGGAGAAGACTGAAAGATTATAGCTGCTTTATTTAAAAAAAAAATACTTTAAGACATACTGTATCTAGTTTTAGAACACTTGTGTATACCTTGCCTTCGATAGATACTATTGCAGATACCTCCAATAAACGTTAGGCATGACTAATAAGTAGATTTTTAGGTATTTCTGAGTGTGGGATCTCAGCACTTTCTGGAACTTTACCCATTTGATCTCTGAAATGCTTTGTGACACTCCACACTTTTAAACAAAGATGTCGATAAAAAGCTGGAGTATTTTACAGCTGCTTTGTGATGGAATGCCTGTGATGGCAGGCTAGATGGCTAAAAGTTTTTAGTTCAAAAAAAACCCCCAACCCTCCAAAAACGCCAGCTCCATTCACCACAGCAATACAAAATTTCAAAAACAAACCAAAAAGGAGTTCTGCCTGTTATGAAAAATATGGTATAATTGAACAAAATATCTGTTTCTGAATAGTGCTCTGATTTTGCTCTTGGGAGCAAGCAGTGCTTTTAAAAAATACCACTTGCATTTCTGCAGCATTATGAGAAACCCAGCGTCAACTTAGGGTTCCACTCTGGAGTGACTTTCATTTTAGAAGGTCTCACCACCAAAAATAATGTCTTAGGTCAACTTGGTAACCCTTGTTGTTATAATAAATTCCACTGAATGTATGGGACTCTAGATTTTAATTTTTTTTTTATAACTGCAAGTACTTAGTGTTTTTGCTGGCATTTTGATGTATGTATGCAGTTACAGACTGTTGAACTAGCATGATGCAACGCAATACTTAAAATGTAATCAGAAGTAATATGTATTGTTTATATAGAAGTATGTTCAGATATCCCAAATCATTAGGAAAAATTAACCTCCTGAGAGGTGTATTATGATATCCTTAAAATTAAATGGGTGGGTAAGTTTATCTTAGTCTGAATATTCTTTTTTGCAAATTAGTCTATCATGTTCTGTCTATGCGGTAATGCTCTGGGCAAACAAATAGTAGAGTTATACATCATGGGAGAAGTCTTACTTTATAGATAAGGTTAACAGAATTAGGAAAAATGTAGCAATTTCAGAAGTGCTTTAAGCAGTAAAGGCAGTGCTTTCCAGATTAGCATTATATAGCCCACTTATATCGTAGGGAGAGAAGAGTTAGATGTCAGATGAAAGTAAGCTACCTAAACAAGAAAGCAAATCAAAGATAGGAAATTTACATTTAAAGAGCTCTGTGTCCCAGGCAAGTTAGACAGTGTTACATTTGCATTTTTACTGACATAAAAAACTTGTATACAAGATCACTGAATTCAGTAGTAGAAAAAAGGAACTGTGTTTTTCTCTTCTAGAATCTGCTTTTGATGTAGTATCAAGTATATTGCAGGACTGTGAACAGTTAGATCACTTCTGTAAAAATCTAAATTGACCTAATTAAAAATGCTGAAGGCTGTGTTTTTCTCCCTTCTTTACAGGTACTTTTAGTTCTGTTTACTTGGCCACAGCACAACTACAAACAGGATACGAAGAAAAAATGGCCCTGAAACACTTGATTCCAACCAGCCACCCTCTGCGAATTGCTGCTGAACTTCAGTGCCTCACAGTAGCAGGGTATATAAACAAAAAAATGGTGACTCTCATGACTGAACTGCTTCACACTGTCTCACTGTTCTGCATTTATTTAAGTTTTGGCACTTCACTTGCATTTTTTTAACCACAGAAATGTATATTCTTTTTATCAATATCAAATAAGAAATGGAGTGTCTTACCTGCAAGGGATGCCCCTTTCTGCCAGTCTCAGTTTACGGATGGTGATGTATTTTCCATCTGAGAAGTTCTTTGATGTATCTTGGAGATAACAAAAGTTCCAGTTCTGAAAACTGCAGAAAAAAGAATCCCTTAATCGGAAAGTGCGGGTTTAGGAATGAATGCTTGTTGCCAGTGTGCTGAAGAGCACTTTCTTATAGTAGTTGGTATCATGAAGGTTAGGTCCTACATTTAATTACAGCGGTAACTACAAACCATGGCCCTACAAATGGTCTGTGGAGCCCTCACTGCAAATTGCAGAACCCAAATGGAACATAGCAATGAGAGGCAACAGCATAACTCTTGATTGTTGATGAGACTGCGGTCAAAATATAAATCAGATTATAAAAGGAAGCCCGAGTGAAGTTTTTAAGAAATAAGGGAAAATAAGCATCCATTTTCTGGTCTTTATTCAGTAACATTACTTCTCTTCTAGGGGACAAGATAATGTTATGGGAGTTAAGTATTGCTTTAGGAAGAATGATCATGTGGTTATTGTTATGCCGTATCTGGAACATGAATCCTTCTTGGTGAGTCCCAGACTCTTTATGTGTAGTAAAACATTTTAATTAAAAGCAGTTGCGTAATTACAGTATCCAAATAATCTTTCAGGACATTTTGAATTCTCTTTCCTTTGAAGAAGTGAGGGAATACATGTTTAATCTGTTTAAAGCATTGAGGCGCATTCATCACTTTGGTATTGTTCACCGTGATGTCAAGCCCAGTAACTTCCTCTACAACAGGCGGCTAAAAGAGTAAGTCCAGATGACCATATTGTGATTTCATTTGCGGATGTGTGCTTTGGCAGAACAGAGTCAATTGGGCTTTTTTCCTTCAGCTGTATAACGTGTGCTCAAGTAATAAACCTAAAAAAAAATATATTTTTTTTTTTTAATTTGTAAAATTTTTTCTGTGTTTGGGGGGATTTGAGGAGGGAAGGAATTTTTTTTCCATACTTATGTAACATCTGTCTTGTAGAGTGACAAGTACCTGAAAAAAATGAAGATTTTACTATTGAGCAAAGGTACTACATTCTTGAATGAGAAAAATAAAATCGGGGGGGGTTGGTTTTATTTTAGTAAGAAAGGGCATACTGACTTGTGGTGTGGAGACTGATATTTGTAAATTTTTAGAAATGGATAGAGTAAAACTGGTACAGATGAGATAGCTGTATTTGGGCTGTTTTCACCTTACGTTGAATTAATGTTTATAACTAGTAGGGTTGGGGGTTTTGCCTGTAAGTTACAATATTTAAAGACTGTAAAAAGTGAGATACTGCTTTTTGTGAAGAGCTGAAATGGACAGAATTAAGTACTGTTGCAGTGCTAGCAGACCTACAGCTGTGTTGGTGGGTATTGTGCTATGTACAATTGAGACATTGAGGTGCTGGAGCGTGTCCAGGGAAGGGCAGTGAAGCTGGGGAAGGGTCCAGAGCACAAGTCCCATAAGGAGCGGCTGAGGGAATTGGGACTGTTTAGCCTGGAGAAAAGCAGGCTGAGGGGAGACCTTATTGCTGTCTACAACTACCTGAAAGGAGGTTGTAGCAAGGTGGGTGTTGGTCTCTTCTCCCAAGTAACAAAGCGACAGGACAAGAAGAAACGGCCTCAAGTTGCGCCAGGGGAGGTTTAGAGGGGATGCTAGGAAAAATTTCTTCACCAAAAGGCTTGTCAAGCACTGGAACAGGCTGCCCAGGGAAGTGGTTGAGTCACCATTTCTGGAGGTATTTAAATGATGTGTAGATGTTGCACTTAGGGACATGATTTGGTGGAGGACTTACAGTTAGACTCGGTCATCTTAAAGGTCTTTTGAAACGTAAATGCTTCTATATAGAGAAAGTTTGTAGGGGAGATTTGATTATTGATTATATTTTGCCAATCCACAAGCTTAAAGATTTGAGAAATACAGATTTGTTTGTTTATTTTAAAAATCTGACAAGTTGAATTTGTACTGTTTTGCTCTTCTAGCATCGGTTTGAGCCTTAATCTCTACTTTCTTTAGGTATGGAAGCCATGGAGTTGAGTTTGTCTGAGATCCAGAGACAGTCAGATTGTCTGTACTGATTGTAACAAAAAAATAATTCTTTTAAAGATAGGTCTGAAGTGTGAACTGATGCGGTCTTACCTGCGTGAAGACTGAAGTAGTGTTGCTTGAAGTCTGGCAAAACTCTCAGCATCGTTAGTCTTGTCTGTCTTCACTGCTACATTTGTGCCTCTGCCCATGGGAGTTCTGCAAGGGTCAAGTCACTTGTACTTGACTGTTTGCTGAAGGTTTGGAGCTGTAGGACTAGAAAAATCCCAGAAGGGAGTTTCCGGGAACATTTTTTTAACACCACTGGAGAAAGTACACACTAGAGAAGATTTTGGGACAAGAAACAATGAGGAAAGATGGGTATAGGATAAAACATCAATGGGATAGGTAAGATAGGACAAGAGGAGAAGGAGGAAAAGAGGAGTGATGCTGGCAACAGTACAGATAAGCAACATATTGAGTAAAACATGAAAGACAGTAAACAAGTAGTGAATAGTAAATTGAACTGATTGATGGATACTTTGTGATTCCTGATTCTAAATTTGTGTTTTTCAGGTATGCCTTGGTTGATTTTGGCTTGGCACAAGGAACCCCTGATACGAAAATTGAACTTCTCAAAACTGCCCACTCTGAAGACCAGCAGGGAAGTTGTTCGCGAAATAATCCCACCGTAGCCTTGGGAAATGGGGTTTCTGTCAGTGTCACAGCACCTAAACAGCTAGCTCAACAGTCAGCCTCAAAAGCAGCTGATAAAAGGTCCAGCTCACTTTCAAAAATACAGATTAAACAAGGAAGAGGAGGAGGAAAGGTTCTCAGACTTTTTCATTAATATTGTTTTATGTTTAATGTATTAGTTCATCCATCAGGGGGAGATGTAATACCTGAACAGAAGTTGTGCATCTGTATCTAGCAGGGTCCTAACACGATGCTCAGAATCGCAGTTTTCGTATCAAAGTGGCTAGTTTTATGTAACCCTGTTAGATATAATACAATGCCAAAGGTTGTACAAAACCCTAGTGTGGGTTACTATTTAGACAGCCTTAAGTCTTTTTTTTTTTTTTTTAAGTGACACATACTGTGGAACTCCTCTCCAAGCCAATAATTATTCATCTATGTTTAGTTACTTAGTTGCATAACAAATGCAGTACAGATGACATTCAGATTGTCTTGGGGCACTTCTGAGGTGTGATTTGTTTTGTAAGCATGTTTGCTGTTCTGTCTAGACCGTGTTTTCTTCATCCACAGTAAACTGATGCCTGAAAATGACTTACCATGCAGCTGTTCTTGTTTTATGTCACTTCACACTTTTTTTTAAACTGTCAGTATCCAGCTGACTGTGTGTTAGACAGGATCCTTATTGTCCTTTTTGTTGGTATTTGCAGGAGGATTCTGCACACCATTCTGTCCAGCGCTCTGTCTTTGGAGAGAGGAATTTCAATGTCTATAGTTCCACATATCAGGAGAACTCGAGTACAAAAGTAAGCAGTATGACTCATCAGTAAGAGCAATCCGTTACATATTTGAAAAATTATAGAACTGGTTGTTCTGTAAGACTGGACACTACCCCAGGATGCTGTGGAACTTAAAGTTTTTTAGCAGATTATTAAGTGTGTCTTTGCTGAAAAGCTCAAAGGGCTTTTCATTTCTGTTTCAGTCCCTTTTGAAACTCTGAAAGAGTTAGAGTTTCAAGTTAGAAACTTGAAAGAGCTAGTTATGTAGCTGTCTTCCTAGCTGATCTTGTTTGTATGCTAAATTCATCTTTTTTCCTACACATGTATCTGTGCAATTAAGATATACTTAGTTTTTTTTTTTATTTTGCAGTTGAAGCTGGAGAGAAAACTTGTAATAGATACTTGTCTATACTTTCAGTAATTACTATTTAATATGACAAGGGGGAAACCCTAACTAAACTAGAGGTTTTGGCCAACAGTCATCTTAAGTTAGTGCCTGCATGTTGCTGTGGCATTTCACATAGATTGTTTTTATTCTCATGTTGAACCAAAATGATTCTTGAAATATTATATTAACTTGAAAAATACTTGTCTTGCAGCTTCAGAATATCTAATATGTATATTGGTTTTTGGGAAACACTGAAAAATACTTTCTGAAGGGGAAGGGGAGGAAATCAGGATATTTAGAAAGCTCCAGTGTCTGTTTTATAGATGTTGTGATATTTGTTAGAATTGTTTGCTGCCTTCTGTTCCAAAACTGCAGCTTCTTGCTGATTAGCACCCGTTCAGTTGTAGTATTTTAGAAACTGGCCTACCTATGTAAAGAGAAGCTTCTTAAATATGTCACCTTCTGTAAAATATCTACATTGCAGTTCATAAAACAGTCGAAGATGATAGATGTTTCGTCTAGGAAGTTACTAACAAAGAAGAAGATCACTTCCACCAAAACAGTGAGCAACGGGGCAGCCAGGAAAGCTGCCAGTGGTTGTCCCTCAAACCTGACCTGTGACTGCTATGCAACGGATAGAGTTTGCAGCGTTTGCCTTTCAAGGTAATTTGCTTTGATAATGTTGTAAAATGTCTGCTATGCTATCAAACAAGGTCAGAAACTTAGATTTACCAGGCAGCTGATTTAGTAGGTGAAAGATAGCATTTGGTCTGCACAACCCTTAAAACACTGAGTATATTCTTTTTAAACAAGAACAGTTCATGGAATTCATGGAATAATTGGTTCACTGCTGTCTGTGGCAGGAGAGAATCACCGTTAATGATTTTTTTTGTTGTTATATTTCATTATCTACGTAGGTGTGTTGTTAATTGCTTTTGTTAATTACAACACTTAGAGAAGACAATATATGAATCTGTCATTAGTAGTTATCTGGTAGAACGAAATCATGGCAACGGTTTGGATTCTGGAAATCTTGAAATATAGAATAAAAAGAAAACATGATTGTTTTGTATTTGTTCATTTAGTAAATAATATTTCAGTTTTAATAATAGACAGGTTGGCAAATCTTAATAACTTGGTTCAACTCCACCCTCTGCAGCTAGTTTTGGTTATGATCTACTATTGCCTTTTATCCACACATTAGAGAATTCTGCTTACTAGGCATAGTCGTGAAACTGTGGGGTCCTTCTCTTCCCAGACTTTCAAAATATGGTGATACCAATTTCATTTCAGAAGTATGAAACATGAGGAATTTGCCACAGTCAAAAGAGAAGTGGCCCATGGAAGGGAGGCCCTTTAGGCCATACAAGAAAGCTCTAGGAAGTTTTGTTTCGTTTTAAATAATCTTGCAAATTTTAGTTCATCTAATCTAACAAAAAGTAAATTTTTGTCAACACTTAAAAATAGCGAACCTTAGTTTGCTGTGGACTAGTACAAAGCCAGAGCATCTGCTTTCAAGGATCTAGTGCATTTTTTGCCTTTGGCTAATTAGTCTTAACCTTAAGTTTCCTACGAAAACAATCCTTTAGCAAAAATGATGCTGCTGTTGAATGAAACTCAAAAAGGCCGTTGTGAGTGAAGCTTGCAATAAGTATTTCTGTGGTATTACCTTGTGCTAGATAAGATAACATAAATATAATAGATAATATAATCGGGCTATTACCTTATGCAACATAATAATTTCACGCTAGGTGATAATAGGATGCCTCAAACTTCTGTAAAACTTGAGTAAGGCAGAGTTAGGCTGTTGACACATCTTGCACAAGTGTATTTTAAAAATAATATTAAGCATTATTATAGTTAGAACTTACTTAGCAATTTTTATATTCTAAGCATGTTTGTCTTTTATCACAAGATGTCAGCAAGTTGCTCCCAGGGCAGGAACACCTGGATTCAGAGCACCAGAAGTATTAACAAAGTGCCCCACTCAGACCACAGGTACTGCACAACAGACTGAAACTAATGCCTTTTTTCACCTTTTGACCCTTCTCATTTAAGCATATTATGTTGTCCTTTTTATGGGAGAGTCATTGTTTACAAGTAAATTTAATTTTATCATCCCTTCTAACACTTATCAAGCATTTCCTGATGTTAATTAAAAGTTTATTATACAGAGTAAGAATAAGTTAGGAATATTTTTCCTGTGTTTAAAACTTGATTATGTCTTTATTCATTTGAGGGGTAGTGCCATATGCAGAAGCTGAATAGAATATGTTTTATAAGAAAACAGATCTGTAGTTTTTGTCAGGTTTCTTGCCTTACTAGCTTATTTATTCAAGTAAAATCTTGAATAAATCTTGAGGAGACAACCTACTTTAGACTTTTCTAGACAGATTGTCACATACAGTTTGCTGTCATAGCAGGCATAGTTAATGGTGTAATTGCAAATGTGTTTTAGAAAGCATTAGTTAATACTTTTCATCAGTTTTTTTCCTTTTTGCCTAGTGCTTTAAATAGCTGGTCTATAAATGTCACAATTTTCTTCTTACTAAATTTTTAATTTCTCATGGTTAAAAACTTATCAAGTTAATACGTTTCAGCAGTCTGGGTAAATATCAGAGCAGAGGGATGGTTAATGCATTAGCGGATGCAAGTAGGACCGGAGAGGTTGTGCCTACCTGGAGAATGGGAGGACCAATAAAAGCAAAATTTATCTGTTAAACATTTGGTGTGTGACCAGAAATTTTGACTTAAGAAGGATAAATACAAATATCCACAAAAATTTGATTTAACATAAAAGTTTTTAAGTCACTTGTTTCCTGAATACCTTTTGAGAAAATTGTCTGTTTTCAGTACTTAAGGTGTGTATACACACTCAGAACAGACTTAACAACATGTTTGACCAGCTTATCCCTAGGTAGCTTAATGTTGTGTGAAACAACATCTGTGCTGTGGGTATGACTGGGATTTCAAGAGCCAGGGCAGCCTGTTTGGAGTTACTGTGCCTGCGCTGTAGTCGCCAGCTTTATGGGCTAAAAGACATCCAGAAATCCAGGACAAGTTTAGACAATCTCCGAATCTGTCTAGACAGAATTTAGGCAGAAAGAAGACATACCTAGGAAATCTTGGCCACATGCTAGTGTTAAATATGCTTTCAGACGGTTTTCTGTTCTCTAGAGTAATGGAGAGCAGGATTACAGAAAATATGGGTAAATCTGGAAACCCTTGGGTGTGGCACAGACAGCCCTAAAAGTACTGAGTCAATGGTGTCCGGCTCTTGTAGTATGTCAACAAAGGCCTTAATTAGAACTGGGTAGACTAATACTAATATTTATGAGAACACGTTGTATTTGAACTAACAAATCTTCTTGTCCGCTTGCATCTGGGACTGCTGTAGTCGTCTCCTTATATTCCTGCCAATCTTACTACTAGTTCTGGTCTCTGTGGTGAGACCAAGTTGCCAGCTGGATCCAGCTGACTCCGGCCAAAGCTACCTCACTGCACCTGACCCGGGTTCACAGGGCCGGGAATACAACCTAAACTCCCGAGCTGACGTTACACAGGACCGTTAATCACTGGAACTTCGTTTATCCCTTTGCTCCCAGAGGCATAGAGAGGAATCATGATTTTGATGTCATTGCACAGGATCTTGCAGTCTGCTGATGATCCCAGCTCTACAAGAATTGTAGGCCCGGGATTTACTAGCCATTCAGATATATAATCTCTGTTAATTTCAGCAAGAGTTAAGTAATTAAGCACCTTTAAAGGTCTTTATCTCGATGATTCCAGCCCTCCCAGTCATATACTCAGGGTGATGCACACCACCTCAAATAGATAGTATGATCTTTTCAACAGTGATACATTAATACTAGAACTTTTTTTACAGGAACTATGGAGAAGATGCAAAATTTTTCCACTGTAAATTGTGCCGAATAGTTAACTTGGATTTTAATTTTTTTAATGAAAGACTTAAAATCTGGCTTTGCAACTGAAGTCAGCTTAATACTCCTCTCCCCCCACCCTCAAGTCCTCCGCTAATAGTGTTTCTAACTAAAATGTCCAAATTAATTACTGGCTATTTTACTACTTACTTTTTTGAAGAGAAATAGAATAACTATGGTTTTATTTCCCAACTGTTAGTTTTTTTCCTTAGAGTTTGAGAATCCTTCAAACTCTCCTTTGCTTTCCTTGCCATCTCTCAAAATGTGCACCTTAGTGAGCCAAAAAAATTACGGCAGACAGGTATTCTCATAACTTTCAGTACTAAAGTTTCCATCATGCTTTGGCATCCATCCCCAGAGTACTCTCTGTACTCTTCATAACACAATGAAAGTGATGAATAACTTCTAAGTATTACAGTTCTTAAACTGGCTATCTTGTCAAGTGATTTCATATAAGAGAGGAACAAAGTTCATAGTAAGATCAATTTTTTATTACTGCCTAACTGTGGCAGCCTCGATCCCAGAAAAATTCAGATTTGTATTCATTTGTGAATTATACTTTATGATCTTTATATAGGTTTTCTTCACATGGAGCAAACTTAAATAAGTATCAAAACTTGCCAGCATTTCACCTCCTCATCTCCCTGGGTAAAACAACCTCAAACATTGTTTTGGTACATTTTAAGTTTACCAAGCTAATGGAATTACTCATCTGAAAAATTCTGCGGAAAAGCTTAAATGCTCCCCTGCATCAAAGCAGGAAATTATTCTTCAATATAAGCATATTAGTTTCCACTGTATGCTGAAGTGTTATCTGTGTGACCAAAGTCAGTAAGCGATTCAGAACATAACTTTTGCTGATAGAAACTTTTCAGGTCATAATTTATTTTTAAAGAAAGTTGTGATTTTATTTGCGATGAAATTGTGAGTTCAGTTATTACTAAGTTTGCTTTCAATTGCAGCAATTGACATGTGGTCTGCAGGAATCGTATTCCTTTCTCTGCTCAGTGGACGGTATCCATTTTACAAAGCAAGTGATGATTTAACTGCTTTGGCACAAATCATGACAGTTCGTGGATCCAGAGAAACCATTCAGGCTGCTAAAACTTTTGGTATGCAAACCTTAATTATGGGGAAAAGGGGAAAACGTACACTTGGTCTGCCATTTAATGCAGTGACTTACAATCTGTGATTGTTAAAAATTTTTTTCTTAATATATACAAACACATTTTTAGGTATGGGAATCATTTTGAAGGTAAATCGCATCTCTTGCATGTAAAACACTAAAAATACTAATCTATATATACAGAGTTTTAAGAAAGTTTTGTATTTTTCTATCTTTTATAATTTTTATGTGGGATACTTTATGCCATAGGTTTCCCAACTTGTCAGTGGTCCTCTCGCTAAGTCAGGGCCATTTGAGGTGAAATATGTCAACTAAATGTTTTCTACTGGCCTTTGGTTAGAATTCTTGAGGCAGTGTTTCTATTCCTGCAAAACTTGCCCTGGAGGCTTAAGTCAGTATGACTTATGTAAACCCTGCTTCTCCCCCCCAGACCCCTCAAGAAGGGCTAGTGAAGCCACCACCACCACAAAACACACAAAAACCTAAAATAACCATTCTCCTAATTGTCTGCAAACCAAATGCTGCAGCGCTTGCTACCTGGAACCGTAACTGACAGCATCGCTTTTCATTCTCCAGACAGAGGTGTAAAAATCAGGGTATCTAATTTTCTTCAGTTCTGTTAAAGTGACAGCGAAATGCAAAAATATGGTGTGTTGGGTGGGTGACAGCCTGTCACTACATAACTTCACAAACATACCCAAACAGGCTTGTTCTAAGCAGAACTGAGATCATTATCCTCTGACTCGCTGAGGCTATTGCTGTATAACATGGCTGGCTTGGAAGAGTGGGAGGGTTGGATTTGGGTTTTTGATAGGTTGACTTTTTTTTTTTACTGCTAGTTATACTTTGAGACGTGAAGTTTCTCTGAAGCAAACTTAGAAATTACAGTTGCATAGAAAGTACAATAAAATGCCACTTCCTGTAATTTCTTTTTTCCCCTAGGTAAATCAGTTCTGTGTACCCAAGTTGTCCCAGCGCAAAACTTAAGAACCCTCTGTGAGAAGCTGAGAGGAACAAATACCAGCTGCAAGAGATCCCAGGGTGAAGTACCCAGCAAGTCTGTAAATGACTCAGCTTTGCCAGTTGCAGTAGACAAACTGTGTGCTCCTGAGACACTTGGAAAACAAACTCAGCACTTGGAGAGCTTTCAGGAAGATGATGGTGCTTTGGAAATGAAGGCAACAGACATGAAAGGATGGGATCAGGTTCCTGATGAAGCATATGACCTACTTGATAAACTGCTAGACTTAAACCCTGCAACAAGAATAACTGCAAAAGAGGCTTTGCTGCATCCTTTTTTTAAAGACATGAGACTCTGAGAAGATAGCATATTCTATTCTTGCTTTCATACGTTTTATGTGGAAGTGAAGTACTGAGGTAGTTTCACCTTGCTGCCCTCAACATTTACGCTCCTTGAGATACCATCACACTGTGCACAGAACTACTGAAATTGATTGTCTTGTACAGTTAGACTGGAAATGTAAGTTTACTTTAAGAAATGCTTGCAGATGTGAAGGTTACATAAACATCACTAGCATGGTCTTATCCTAAAACACTTCTGAGGGGTTATTGCTGTGCATACCTGTTCTCTGACAAAGTTAACTTTGATCAAAAATTAAAAAAAAAAAAGATTCACAAGCTCTATGCTAAATTCTCAAGATATTCCCTTAAAATTTACAAATTTGCCTTAAGGTATGACAAATAAGAAAGTGCTTGAGAGACCTTTTTCCATACTTGTATATCTCTGCTTCATTCCCAATTAGTACATGGGGGACTGAAAATGGAACAGGGTGTGTTAATTTTATTCAGGCTATTTTCAGAGAACATATTACTTTGGGAGTGTTGCTAAGAGGAGAGGCCAGGTGCTGGAAGTTATATCATCAAAAGGAAAGTGTAAGTGTTTTAAAAGTGCGTTTTTGTTCCTCTCTGGTCTGTCCTGGTTAGGCAATAGTAATAAACGCAATTACTCATTTTGCATAGCCCGTGTTTCCTCAGTGCCATGGGTAGCTGTCAATATTCAAGAGCTACTGCCTTCACGATGTCTTATGTGACATGCATAGGTTTGATTTCTGTTATGGAAATGGATTTCTTTAAGGAATATCTGTTAAATAAAGGATTTGTTTTTATAACTTCAGATTGTCCAGAAATGCTTCTATAAAATTAGTCAGGTAAGGTTTTCCTGTGGGATGTTTCTGTTCAGGAAGAATTATGCACATTTGTTTCCTGCATGAATTCCTCAGTGACAGAAAACACTTTTCAGATAGCTGTAGTGTATATGACTGTCACGGTGGAAGTATCTTAATTATCAAGGAAGTCTTACCACAGAGTTAGAAGCGAGCTATTGTCTGGTCCTAAGGAGGAAAAACAACCTTAATAACCTCTAACCCTCTACGTTTGATGTGCAAAGTAAGTTACGTTATTTTCAGCAGAAGTTACTCTAAACCCCTTGATAATTCTGGAGACTGACTTTAATAGTGTTTTTCCACGTACGTTTCTTGAAATGCCAACGGAGTTGTTGGTATCAGAGGTTACAAGCCATTCTGAGAAAAGATTGCTGCTTTGATAACTTTTGTATACGCTGCCTTTATTTGAGCTGCTGGTTATGATAGTGCAAAGGTCCTGACCAGGGCTGGGGCTGAAAAGACATTGTTTCAATGTATTCAAAATCTTGAATACATAGAAAGTGATGGTAATGTTGCTCTGTTCCTGGCATCAGCTGTTAGAGAAAAATATTTGCAGATGTCAGAATATTGATTGCAGAAAATCTTGAAACCCACAAGACCCTGGGGCCCAGGTCTTAGTAATTTTTGCTGTTTATATAATTTCAACACAGCACGTCACTGAGAAATTATTTATCTAAAGGAGCTGTGGCCAAATTTGGCAAGCAATGCTGTCTGCCAGTGTCTGCAGATGTATTGTTTCCTCCTACATTCGCTCATGCTGTCTATGGTCTTATGAGAGCACTAGCGGACAACAAGCAAAAATATGTCAACTATCTATTGTGAACTTTCTAAACCACTTCAGTTTTTTAAGCTTTCCTGCTAACCACAGCATTAAGCAGCTCCTTGCAGCAAGCACTACAACAATTAACCACTGTGTAAGTTTAATAGCCAAAAAGGGAAAATCACTGCTAATAATGTTTTTACCAAAACATTAAGGGTAAGTAAAATTCTGCAAGGAACAATTCTAAGCTTAGTGTATTTCATGACAAGCTAGAACACATCGTTATTCCTTCTTCTACAGCACTATTTATTTCAAACCTGGAGAGGTTTTTTTTTGGGGGGTGGAGGAGGGGGAAGGATAAAGTGAAAAGAAATATGTGCTTTTCCAAGTATACACTTACAAAGTACTTTTTGTAGCACTCTACAATAGAATGAAAGCCATAAGTAAAATGTTAAATGCAATGGGCTCTCAATGGAGGAAAAAAGAAAAAAAAAAGAGAGAAAGAAACTTAAGGAAAACAGCACGAAAACACTAGAGGTGAGCAGTGGTTGCCACTGAGTTTTCTGCTTCTCTGTCTTGTGGTTCTAAGAATCTCCCAAAGGCATCGGTAGCACTTAGCCAAGTATCAAGATTCCTTTAAAGTTTAATTACATGATTTGAGATGTTTATAAACTGAATGTGAATCTCCTACCATGACAGCTCCAATTAGAAGAAACTCTACGCAGAAATGGCATCGCTGCAACACATGTTCAACGGTTGTGAGGCCACAGCTGGTTTACTGTAAAGTTCTGGACACTATGCTATGACAAGGATATTAATAAATTGGAAAGAAAACAAAACAGCAGCAAAAAGCACCATGGACTTCTCGAATCGTGAGAAGAGAATGCTGGGAGCAAATCTAGATACATCTGTGTATCTAGCATAGGGAAGACCAGCTTATTCTCAGTACTAAGCCAGACTAGGTGAGGAAATTGTGGCATGTGTTAAGCTTATGATATCTTTCCTAGTTGTAAATGATAATTAGGAAACAGGAGGGCATCTAAGAGTGCCTGAGAAAACACCTGCAAAACAGCAAAGTTTCTGGATAATACTGATAATAAGGGATAAATGAAATTCTAAATTCTATTGAGTTTGCAGTGCTATCACTTTTGAGATTGAACTTGGAGTGTTTTTTTAGAGCAGAATACTACATGAGAAAATAAATGGGACATCAATATTCTGTCTGCAAATGTTCAGTATCCTCCTTACTTTACGTGTTTGCTATATCTAGAGTTAACGTATTCGCTGCTCTCCAGAAAGTAAAAGCAATGTGGAACAAATATACAGCCAAGGCTTCCTGTGCAGGTGCAGAAGGCTCCCCCAAGTCCTTGAGCGGCCTCTTGAGGCCACCAGGTGTGGTGGGATTCTAAAGCGTTTCCATAACTGCCCAATATCCAGCCAAGTTCCGCTGGTCAGGAGCTACGTTGCACCTTAAGGTAGAACATGAAGGAGGTTTTCATTCCAGGGCCCCTCTGACATGGGTAATCTTGCAATAGGTGCATTGTGGTTTTGCAGGAATAAAACACACACCAAACTCACGGTAGGCTTTGTAATCTGTTCTGGCTACAGTGATACATCTTATTTTGGATATGACTGCCAGGAAAAAAAAAAAAAAAAAAAATTCCCAAACAAAGATGATTTATATTCTGAGCATCTTTCTGACCTTTTCATTCTACTACTCCAAAATACAAAGAAAAAGGAAAAAACTCTTTAGAGCTTGCCTCAAAAATTTGTTGGTGATGGAGAGGTAAGTTCCTCTTCTGAACTAGATTACGTATGTAAAAGAAAGTATTTGCATTTAGCAGGGCACACCTGAAATTCTACCTCCTGAAGGCAGCGCACACAAGACAATAGAAGTAAAACAACCCCCAAATGAAACGTTTTTTACATGTTTGTTTGATTTATCGCCACATTTCAAAGACACTTCACACACAGGGAGAAAATGACCAACCACTGAAGGCACTTAATAGAACAATGGCATTTAAAAGGAAACTAATCCTTAATGGCTTCATGAATTCCTATTCTATCACGAAACAGTATATCTCTAGTGGTAGGCTTATAGCAAGGGCAACTCTCTGAGCCATTACTCAAGCAATGGTCTTACTGTAGCACGGTTGTAAATTATTTTTTTTAAAAATCTTTGTTGTTTTAAAGCACACAATGAATTTTTCTACTAATGTAGCCACAGCATGTTCACTTCAAATTCCTCTTGTACCTTTCCCAGAAAACAGAAAATGTACCAGGTCAGTGGCAGTACATATGTGGTTCACACTCCTTTCTGCTGCTGCATTCCTGGCTGGCCAATTCAAGGGGTAGTAAATATTTAAATTGGCAGCCAGCACACCGTGGGTGGAAATTGGATAGTCCCTTTGATCACACGCTTACGAGGACCAGCATATAGAGTTTTGTTACTCTGGTAACAGACAATTTCTGGTACCGCTGAGGTGAGGGTCCAGTAAATTGGGTGTTTTGCATTAGGAAGATACAGCATAACCCAGATAGCCAAGGGTTTTTAAATGGGCCCGTTCACACTTAATTCTGCCTCTCCATGACTCAGCCCCTTTTTACTTTCATGTCCTTTGACTCTGCAACAATATTATCCCTATACAATGTTTTATTGTATCGTGCGTAAAAACTAACCACTATAGGCATTCCTGAGTATCCCCAGGGTATTGTTTATTCCGTTTCTGGAAAGACTTAAATCTTCCTGTGGGGATATGGCAGGGAAGAGGGTGGGTTTGTTACATGTTATTTGCTTTCTTGCATAAAGTTCTTCCATGTTTTTCAGAAAATTCAGATTTTAATCTAAGCCTTAATTACGCCTTCATTTCAAAAAGTACTAGTGCTAGGACGTGTTTTGCCTAAGGCATCCATTTGATCCAGTTCTTTTATATGGCACAAACAAACTACTTGTAACAAGTAATGCATAATTAGTTTTACTTTTTAATGTGAAAAGATAGGGATGTGGCCTGACAATTGGAATATTTGAAGAAAATTAACTTTTTGTGATAAAAGGTTATATAATTCGGTTTCATGAATGCCACAGGTCACGTCTAGCAGGAGACAGCTCCTTGATAAAATATCTCTAATATTTTCCATTCCTGTTTCCTCTCACCACCTCTCCCAAAAAATCCTACCAGAGGATCAGATTCCTGCACTCCCTGTTGCTGTAAGGTATTTGTCTTTAGTGATTATTTCGCTGCTTTGGACGTCACTGTGCAAATCACCAGTTACTTCCATTTCTAATTGCCCTACGAGTCCTCTCTCAAGTCCTGCTTTGGTCCTACCATCCATTTTCTTGTTTCTCTGCTCTTGCAAGACCCCACCTGGAGTACTGCATCCAGCTCTGGGCATAAGAAGGACATGGACCTGTTGGAGCGAGTCCAGAGGAGGGCCATGGAGATGATCAGAGGGCTGGAGCACCTCTGCCATGAGGACAGGCTGAGAGGGTTGGGGTTGTTCAGCCTGGAGAAGAGAAGGCTCCAGGGAGACCTTACAGCAGCCTTCCAGTACCTACAGGGGGCCTACAGGAAAGGTGGGGAGGGACTCTTTATCAGGGAGTGCAGTGATAGGGTGAGGGGTAACGGTTTTAAACTGGAAGAGGGTAGATTTCAACTAGATATTAGGAAGAAATTCTTTACTCTGAGGGTGGTGAGGCACTGGAACAGGTTGGCCAGAGAGAGGTTGTGGATGCCCCATCCTTGGAAGTGTTCAAGGCCAGGCTGGATGGGGCTTTGAGCAACCTGGTCTAGTGGGAGCTGTTCCTGCCCATGGCAGGGTGGTGGGACCTAGATGATCTTTAAGGTCCCTTCCAACTCTAACCATTCAGATTTGTTTCCTTATCAGAACGCCTCACTTGCTTGGCAGAGTAGGCAAGAAATTCTGAAGTTCTCTGTAAAGTTTCATTTTTCTTTTCCATAGTCTTGTCTTACCTGATCTGAGAGTACCCATTTCAAATGCAAGAGGAAGTCTAACTTCTGCTGAAGTTTCTACTACACCTCTACACGCCTGTCTATCCTACACTGGAGGAAAGTGCTGAAGTGAAACAGTAACACTGAACGCAGGCGACACAAAATGCTACAGCCAGCCTTTTTCTTGCTTCTGTAAACACATCAACATCTTTTTCCTTCACCAGATTCATATCCAGCTATAAAATTTGTTTCAAAAGTGCTTTCAGTACTCCCCAAAAAGTTGTTATGCCCTCAAATTGCCAGCCCACTCCCATGGGCTGCCTTACCTACTCGTGGGGCTCCTTCCCCATCCCAGAGGAGAGGGGACAGCAATACCTGAGTTACTGCAGGAGGGTACAAGACTCGGATCAGGGATCTTTTTGTTCCTTTAGTACTTTTTGGTTTAATGGGCTGAACTAGGATAGTTTACCAAACTGCCCTGTGCGCAGCTTATAGCCAAGCAGTTACCGTCTGCTGGGATCCGTCACATGAACAATGTGGCGTATGTTTTCCATTGCAGGTCTGCTTGCAACTAGCTCTGTAACTTGAGTCACATCCATTACAGTTGCTTCATGAAAAAACCCAGTATGTAGTTTGAAGTTTTAGGTATTTACCCTAGTTGTCTTTGTAACAATCACAGTATTCTGAAATATTCACGTACGGGCAGCCTGTTCTGGGAAGCGAGAGAGGTTTGAGTTACCTCCCGATTGCCATGCTCTTCATTTGCTAAAAAATCAATGATTTGATTAATTTGATGCGTTACGGCTTAAATATGGTAAAACTCCTAAGAGGCAGCAAAACGAGGATTGCAGGATCCCTGGTAAATTATTTTGGACATGGATGTAAATACACTGGACCAACAGTACTCCAGAACTGCATTCCCTGGCCTTCTTTCAGAGCTTATAAAGTGACACTTAATCTAGGGCTTTTCCTTGAACCAGTCCCATGAAGATTCGTCACCTACACATTTCACAGAGCATGTAAAACTGACAAATAAAACTTACTGTTTCTAGCCATTTTAGATCCTAATGAATTTGGTAGGACATTTTTGTTGGACAGTTTGCCACTTCAACTCATGCTGCTGAACCACACAGCTCCTGCTCTCACACCACCTTTAGGGCTACACACTGGTCCTTGGAGATGAGAGTATGGTCTGGAGGTGCTTCACTCTGCCCACAGCCTCCCAGTAAAATTTGAGGTAAAAAATTAAAATTGCCAAACCAATTATTTTTCAAGTGCTGACTGACCATAATCACAATTTGTGGTTTTGTTCTATTGGGTACTAATTATTCAAAAGAGGTAGCCATACCACCATGCTTACAACTCACTGGTTTTAACCCTGTAGTATTTGTGTATCAGGGACATGAAATGCCGAGACATACCACACATTTAAATTGTAGCTACAACATCTATACGTCAGTTGTAAGTGCCTCAGTACATGCTAAGCTTTGGCATGCAAACCTGAAAATTAGATCTACCATGCAACTTTCAAATGTTAACGTCACTCATCCCCTATTGCCAGTATCAGCCTAAGCGAAACGCTAATTTGCAACGTTCAAAGAAGTCTCAGAAGATCCAGGGGAGAAATTCAGTGCTGTGATTCAGCCACATGCACGTTGTTTGGGTTAATCCCAGCAGGTCTATTTTGTATCTTCCAGTGCAACAAATTGGAGTTTGGAAAATAATTCCTCCTTGTGATTTTACTGGGAAGTACGAGAAAGGCTTCTGTAAAAACTAGGACTACATTAAATAAGAGTTCAATAGAAAAAAAAATCAAGTAGCACAAGAAACACACCTGCAATCGTTACAAATGGTGGGACAGGAGCGCTCAGCTCTAGGCGAACAGGACGACCCTGACCAGCAGTGCCCTGAGATGGCTTCATAGCCTCATTTGTGTGTGCACATGTGTTTTGAAAAGCGTCATTAAGTGCCGAGGCCGGGGTAAATCAGCTGTCCATGGCTGTGTTCATTCTCTTAGCTTTATGTGTCTGGATGGCAAGCATCCCATGCACATCGCTTTCTGGAAGTCTGCTAAGGAAGGGATGGAGGAAAGTGAGGATGTAGAGCTAAGCGACCTCTGCTGGTTTCAGTGTTTGGGGCAGGGGCAACTCGTGGTCCCAAACGCATGGCAGCTGGCATAGTCTAAAGCCTCTGTATGACCGAGCAAGGGAGCTGTGGATGCAGAGAAGCAGCATCACCAGGCGCAGGATCTCAGGGTGGTGGTTCTGGCTCTTCCAGGGAAAAGAGCTTATGGCCCAGCAGAAGAAATCATTATTCAGCAGTTAACATTGGTCCAACCTATCGACTCCAGCAGCTACCCGGATCTGGAGAACACCACAGTGCCGTGTGTGGGTGTTTCCTCACACCTGGGGCCACGCAGGGTTCCAGGGCAGGACTTGCAGGTGCGGAGGCAGTGGCAGGGAAGTGCCCCGGATGGGGCATCCCCCCACTCGTCCTGCCCGGCCCCCCGCTCAGCTGGAGCCGGCTGCCGCCTCCCCGACTCCGCTGGGCCCTGCACACAACGTGAGCAGCAACCCTCCCTTTCTCTTCCCACTAATCTTTTCCAGTTTATAAAACTGACAAACAGAGGGTAATAGATGGCTTTTAAAGATACGCAGCTTATTTATCAGGAGGAACGGAGCTAGATACAGCAGCATGGGATTTTTTTCTTATCAAAACAGACAAAGAATTGAAAGATGGATGCTACCAGATACCACAATAAATTCCAATTCCCATCAAACAAACCATAACGAGTCATTAACTTCCCCCCACTCCAGTGGAAGGAGATCTTCCTGTTAGTCTGTGCCCCTACACTGGGTTGACTTTTTTCCCTTGAACTGCTCCACACTGTTAACATATAATTTGTTGTTAAGCTTTATTTCCCTCAGTTCAGAAATAAGTCTTTCTGATAGCAATAAGCAAAAGGTCTTCCCCCCCACCCCCCCACCTCTGACTTCTACATTCTCCTTCCCAGAAATCCGTTTATCAAATTTGTAACATGTAATTAAGTATACCAGACCTAAGCACAGGAGGGATCTTTAACAACTCTTCCAAAACTTTCTGTTAACCAAAGGGTCTGAAGAGGCACCCAAGTTGAGTTCCTTCATTTGGGTGGAACAGTGTGACGGTTTCCACTGTCTGGGGGAAGGGAGCTCAGCCAAAAGGCTTCAGACTAGTGCTATTTTGCCAGTAGCTTTTCAGGTATCACATCAGTATCAGGGCAAGAATGTAATTTCCTCCAAGCATTTTCCGACACAGCTCTTCTCAGATTCTCTTTGATGCTGCTATTGTAAGAGCTAGGACAACTGAGATTTTAATTCAGAACTTTATTATAGAATGATGTGAGAGTGTATGTACACAGTCTATTCCAGTTCATAACCAGCATGAGTACAGAAAGAGTCTGGACAGGCAAAAAACCAGAAGCAAATAGATGAGATGGAAACACACAGAAGGAGCAGCAACAAAATGAAATGGGAATGGAATTCTGTCCAAAAGGAAGAGACATTTGTTTTCATAGCTTGGAGGAGTAAGAAGAAACAGGCCCACTGCAAGTTTTCACAGCCAGAGTCTCTCAGATAATTGCATGAATACTGGTCAGCCTACGCACTGAAGTATTACTGAACACACTACGCTGTCTGGAAGCGACAAGCCAATGCTAAGCATTTTGTATGCTGTTCGTATGCTGGGGCAGGTGTGCACCCCACAGCCCTGCAGTCCCCATCCCACGGTCGTCCAGATTGGAGACTTACATGAAAGAAGCTACAGCTCCCTTCTAGGCTGGGGCACCCACGGTTCCCCCTCTGCAAACCTAGCATATGGAGAGCAGGAAAAGGAAGAAAGTTTGGGACTGCATGCCTACATCTTGCCCCGCTATGTGAAGGCAGGCTGAATCTGGGGAACAAACTCCACCCCGCTTGAAAAGTGCTTCCTAAGCATAACCTTGTGAAGTAAAGCACTCAGAATAGCTATTAAAAACAAACCCACTCCCCTTACTTAGCAGCTAATGTCAAAGCAGCTTAAGCACATGCCTAAAGTTAAACAGATGCTTAGGTTTCTGCTCAAGTGGGGCCTGTGCTGACTCTGCAGTATTGTAGATTTACAGGACTGACTAACAGCCACCGCAGGCCCTTAATTCTGCTGGTACCCCTGCTCTACTGATATGTGCTCCTTGGTATGCGCATACTGCAAACACTGACTCAGATGCCAGATTTCTCTAACATACACAAAGCCATAAAAGTACTTCTCAAACCCTAGCAAATTAGTTGATTCGAATAAAGTGTGCAAATTTCTTGAAAATTAAACATATGTATATATGCACATTTGCGTGCTACATAGGTACAAAATGTTTTCATAACCTGATTATTGACCCAATGATCCTGAAGTGCCACATTAAACCAATAGTGGTCAAGGACAAAAATAAAATTGAAAAATATAGAGTTAAGATTGCTACAAGACGCCTTTTCAACCAAAAACATGCTAAAAAAGTATTTTATCCACAATGTCTAGAAATGAATAAGTGAGCTATAAATACTCGAGTTTAAACTGGTCTTCAAAACTCTTTGCCCTTTGCTAGCCTAAGGCATCAGGTTATTCCAAATGGACGTTATCTGCTTTAGAGACAAACTCCATTGCAGGGGGGAAGCTTTAGTTGCCAAGTACTTGGCAAGACAGATTTGCAATTAGGTACTTCCCTCTACCCTAGGGAACCTGGACTATAAAAAGAGAGCAGGAGACAGACCCAAATTTAACTAAATGAACTGCACCCACTCCAAATGCAATATGCCAAGTTTCAAAATATTCTGGCTTGCAACGAACCTTTCAAGATAAGTTTCCAACAGCCATCTCAACAGCCTGCTCAATACACACATGCACGCTAGGATTTCATATAGAAATACAGCTTACAGTGAGGCCTGGGTACTGCAGGTTTTGCCAGAATTAGTGCATATATAGAGAACATGCTCATGCATCGTCTATAAAACTCAGTCCATTAATTAGAGTTGGCAAGCAACACATGTAGGAGACAAGGGTGATTATGAAATAGATTGCAAGATCTGCTGGTTAAAGAAAAAAGTCTATGCCAGAGATACATAAGCAGTCTGTGAATAAATGAGCATATTCTTGCAAAAGGTTATTGGCTACAAAAACAAGCTGGCACAGAGATCCTCTGCTAGTGCTCCAGCCGCACAGCAACTGACTTGCTAATCAAGTTACACTGAAAATACCTCTTTCTTACAGTTTCTTTTCCAAAAAGCTGCAGATGCACGTGTCACTTGGGAAGAAGTGGTAAGAGGGTCACAAGATGCTCAAGTCTTGTCACACACACAAAAGAAAAAAAAAAAAAAAGAATTCTAGTCCTTCCTAGTTTCTGAAGCATACAGTGAAGCAGCAAATTAAATGATCCATTTAAGAGGACTCTATGGGAGAAGGCCTAAGCCTGTCTTTTAGAAGGTTAAATGAGTTTACTCCCTTCATGCGTGAGAGTTGCAGTGATATCTGCAGATTCTTCTTTTCTTATCCGGTCAAGTTTGCCAAAACAGACTGGTTCCCCAAAAACTTTAGCTGCACAAGATAAGATCACCCATTATAGGGATGAACGCACACGCATAAGTGCAAGCAATCTGAACAACAGGAACGTGCCCCAGGTGGAAACAAACGCACTATGGAGTACTTAAGTGTGCTGAGGAATGGTTTCACTTATAGTTTCAAAAAAATCTCAACTTAAAACCATTAATAATAATTCATCTGTTTATAAAATTACTTCTATTAAATACTCTACATAATATTTTAAAATCAGATCTAAAAATGATCAACAGCACGGTCAGGCCCGCGCTAAGGACCGAAGGGCTGCTCAGATGTTCGCAGAAATTCCACCACTTTTGTACAGAGAGCCCACAGCAGAGCACAAGGAAAGGGACAGGAGATCTGTAGCAGAAAGGATTAAAATTCTTTATAAAATTGCTGGATTTCTAGTAGCACAGAAACAGTATAATAACTTTTCCAAATCTGATTTTTCCATTAGCTTTCATAATAATAAACAGTGGTAGAAGAGTGTAAGGTACTTCTTCTTCTTCTCATCCCTAGAGAGCCATAGTTTTTATGTGCTCTCTCAGATGGGGCAGTACTTGAGGCAACAGAATTCTCCAGCATGAGGTTAACAATCCTTTCAGAGGAACCAGGGAATTTACCCCAAAAGATATGGGCGGTACCTCACAACCTTCTATATTTCATACATATATTTTAGCCTGTTTTTGTCATTATAAAACTGTACTAGAAGAAAAGTTTACAAAGCGTCTTGCTTAGGGTGTTGATGATGTAAAAGTATGTAATTTCAAAACAAAAACAAGTTTATTTCATCTTTAAAGAATGTACTATTCTGATAACGACCATCTCCAAGTAAACTGAGGAACCACTGGGAACCACAGCAATGTGGAATTCATTTTTCTCTGAAACACAGGAACTGTTTATTTCTTCATGTGCTCGGACACAATCTGGATTTTCATTTAGTTATTACTGTAGTGAAGTGAAATGAGAGCTATAGCATCCTGGTAAATGAATTATGGACCTCTTCCCCTCCATCTTTTTTGTATTTTGATTCTAATTCTACGGGACAGGCAGGCTGTTCCACCTCTCCTATTTCTAGGTAATCTTTAGAAATTCCCATCTCGCACCTCGGTTCAGGATTTGCTGACTTTTAGCGAGATTTTACTCTACATTCCTTTCAAAACACAGTTTTGCTTTTAGGTCGTCTTTGGAAATTTCCAGGCAGGTGAAGCCACAGCCATTGCTGTGCTGCCGCAGCTGCAGGTTTCGGTAGGGTTACAGCTGGTCTGCGATGCACGACCTTGGCAGGTAAGCGTGGAGTTACCAAGGCTCAGATGGACTGTGCCAGGGGACATCTTGCCTTCTAGGGCAGGGCCGTTTAAGGCCAGCCAGCATTAGGGAATGAAGGAAGGGAACATGCACACACCACCAGGTTTTAGTACAGCACAGCCTGCTCCTTAGCACCCACGCCACCGACCTCGCCCTCCCCTTCCAGCAAGGGTGGAGGCAGGATCCTAGTCCGTCCTGCCTGCTTGCCAGGCTTTTATTATATGTTTTTTAGGTTGTTCATGCCAGAACCAAGTAGGCAGAAACCATCTTCTTGATTTTGAGCAGAGGAGGTCACAGCTGTCCCAACCCTACACTTCAGAGGTCAAGCATCCTCCAACTTCCACACCTGGTATAGAGGTGAAAAGAAGTTTCCTCTTGTATTGTTTCCTCTTTTTGGGGGAACAAACTCAGACTGAGGCACCTTGCTCAAGAGTTCTGTTTGCTCACATCTAAGATATCTGCAATATAGTTATTGATCCCTGAAGGGCTTCAAATATCACCACAGGCTACAAAAATACCTCTCAACAAACATCAGCAAGGTTCAGACTTGCCTGGTAACACACCACAGGAAGAACACTGAAGAAACTGAGCACCACCCCTGCTCTGGTCCCCACAACAACAGGAAATTTGTTAAACAAAAGTCTGAGCTCATCCCAAGAAGCAATCAATGCCCCCAGTACACGGGAAAAGATACGGCCCGGAAAGAGAGGTCAGGAAACATGCTGGCAATTAGCTTAGTCATGCGCAGCCAGACACCTTGAGTTTTGCTGCCCCTTGAGAGGCACGAATGGCACAATCCTTCCCAGGATGAAGCTGATTTCCATTAGCTTCTGTAGCGCTTTGATGAAGCACAGGAGAATTCAACAGAGAGCGCACGGCAGAGTTGGTGCGTATCGCTATGCGCCAGCTGTCTGGTACCTCCCAGCCGGAGCATCGTGTGTAATTCAGCAGTCAGGAGCAAGGATGTGCCCACTGAAGGCTGGTAAAAGAGAAGCAGAAGGAGCAGGGCTGCTCTGCCTGAGGACATGCACCAGGAGCTGAGGTGACCACGCCGCAGACAGACCCCTCACCAACAAGATGCAATCTCACAGCACGCAAACAGGACAAGCAAAGCAGGGTGCTGGCACATCGGCAGTCCCCGATAAAGCAAAGGGATAAACTGCATCCAGGGTCTATGCAGAGGGTCCTGTCAGGAGCAAAAGGAGATGAGGCTGGAGACAAGGCCACAACACAGATCCCAGACCCATCCAGGAGGCAGGGCCAGGGCTGGAGACAACACTTTAGGAAGTCTGAGCTGAAGCATAGCCCCAGGCCATGGGCAGAGGCTCCAGGGGAAGCTGGTGGTACACTTGGAGCCCCGACGTAGTGGTTCAGACCTCAACTGCCTTGTCTTCTTGCAGGAAGAGGTTACGATTGTAACCCTATTGCTTTTATCATCATGTTTCCTAAAAGAAAGACAGCTGCCTCAATACTTCTGTCTTTTAAGGGAACGGTTTTTAAAACAGCTGTTAGGGTAATTTAAGCTCATGCTGTCAAATAAATTGACCATGCAATTTTTGAGGTTTACTTCATTTATACCTTTTAAAGCCAGCTTCAACGACCCCAGAGCTGCCGCTCAAGCGAGTATTTCATTGCTTTAACTTAGTATTGAAACCATATTACTGCCATCTTTCAGTCTCCATTTCTGCCTTTCATACAAGCTGCTTCCTGCCACATCACACTCATTCATTTCTGGTTTTCTGTATTTAAAAAAAAAAAAAGTCACAGACCCAGCATGCGCCTGTTACGTAACACCCATCCCCCCCTTCCCCACTAATGGGCGCAGGAATTTGGGATGCCGAGCGTCCGCAGCTGAGAGAGCAGACTTGGCAAGCTCGGATTTTACTTCCTGCAAAACTGGAATGCGGAGCAGCTCGCTGGGCTTTGGAGTTTGTACAGTAATTATTCCACTAAAGAGTTAGTCTGGGAAAGGAAAATAAGGCAGGCGTTGAAGCAAACCTACTGCCAGGTCTGCAGAGCGGGACTCAGCTGAAATCGAGTATTTTAAAGTAGGTCAGGGCACCATATTGCAAGTATGAGTAAGTGGTCACTGTGCTCAAATTGCCTGTGCTGCAGCACAGCATACAAGAGCAGGGCTCCAAACGAAGGGGACTCAGAAGAGTCAATCTGTTCTGTTCCTGCTCTTCTAACTCCTGTCCCAGCTTCTGCATGCCCCAAATGTTTTTAAGCCCCTTCATTTCTGTCCTGGTGACTGCTCTGAGCAATGAAAGGAGAGTGGGTTTGCTTTTGGGAGTGCTAGATCTACAGATCTTGTCTTGTTGTCAGGCTCTGGTGCCAAGCACCCCAAAAAGTTTCCAATCATAGAATCGTTTTGGATGATGACTTCAAAGGTCTCTTGCAAGCCCAACCATCACCGTGAGATGTTACTGCAGGACAGGCTGCTCAGTTGTAGTCCTAACATAGGATGGGCCCGCTGGCCTGGGACCAATACCCACTCTCTCCCAGCGCCCAGGAGCACTGTGGAAATGGAGCCTGTTAAGCAAAGAGAATCTCTATAAAGGATTCAACATGCTAAATTCAGATACATCAAGTATGTACAAATCCCCTGCCCTTGAAGGAACTGGGCTGAACCACTAAACCAAAACATGAACCGCTACGTTTCTCAGTGGAAATGCAGAAACACACATCCTCTCCCGCACCCCAAGTCATGTGGTTCAGTTTTTGCACGAAAGCTTGAGTGTAACAAAGATAATAAGTTTCCTACTGGCCACTTCAGGTAGTGTTATCTCCACCCTAGGGAACTCTGGAAGGAGGAGGCTGATTGGATAATTTTGGACAAATTTTACAAGCAAAGTTGCAAGAACAGTAAGCTCAGCTGGTACAGGGGGCAGAATAGAAGCGTCCAACCCATACAAACCTCCCTGCAAAGGGAGTTCCTGCACTGCTGGTGGCAGAACACCAGGTGTGTGAAACATCTGCTGTTCCCAGGGGACCAGACCTCCCAAATCCCACTGCCCTTCAAATTTCATCCCATCTCATACCTAAGTGAGCGCTCAAGTTACCACCAGTGTCACTTGTCACAAACTGTTATTGAGTAAGCATGTGATGGTAACCCTCTGCATTTCTGCCTCTCCAACCAAAGATGACTTTCCCCAAGAGCTAGAACCCAAACCAGCTCTTCATAACTGAAATGTTTGCAGCAGGATTAAGGTATGATCATTTCTTCACCATCTGAAGGTTTCACCTCTTCGTTGCACCCAGCAGGTTACTGGTAAATGCAGCATTTCTACTCAGCACTGACAATGAGTTGGTAATCAACAATTAACATTCTTATATTCTTCCATTTCTTAATGGAGTCCCCCTTTTGCTGTAAGCAAAATGTAGCACACCGACCCTTGCAGCTCGCATCCGCTCCTCTGCTGCTTCCCTCTAACTTGGCACAGGGGCCACCAACTTAGGACTCCTACTGACTGAGCTCCTCCCAGCGCTAAGGTGGTGGAAAGTGAAATACAAGCTCCTCTGACCGCCACTCCCCATGTGGTTTATTCCTATAAAAAACCCTAAGAAATAACTAGACCTGTTGGTTATGTCAAAGTTGGAAATCAAATCCTCTCCGATTTTTCATAGATCTGTTTTTCTTCGCGTTTTAAAAAGTTGTTTTTGTAAGGGACCCAAGTAACTTCAACTATATTCTCCAGAATTCAGGATTTTCTCCATTTTTCCTTCCTGAATTAGGAACATAAATGTATCCCCAGTTAAGGATACAATCTAGCAACAGTTAAATAGTCCTCGTTCCCCTGAAGATAATAGGATTGCTTATATGAGAACATTTTGAAACATAGCAGATTTTTTTAAACATTTCTTTTGGCTTAAAATATTTAGAATAAGATCTCCCAATTTTCCAGCAACACAGCTGTTACGTGTCTGGCTTTAAACCCAAATCTGTTTGTACCATACTAAGACTCCCAGTGAATAGCTGCAAAACCTCAAGGCTGAATTTCCTTAGCATTGACAATTTATCCCTTAATCAAGGAATTTATTTAATGGACTACTTCAGTTACATTTCCTTAATTTCATTTTATAGCATTCCTTTGAGGATGCATTCTGTCAAACAGATATTTGATAAGACTCGGGATAGCTCAAGTCCCCAGTCCAAAACCTGGAAGTGAGAAGTTTTTGCCAATGTCTCAGTAAGAAGTTTTCATTTCAGGAGGAAAAAAAAATCCCGATTTATCAAAAATTACTCATAGGGAAGAGCTATTTTTGAAAAATGTCTGGATTAAAAAACAAACAAAAAAACCAACCAATCAACCAACAACAAACAAAAACAAACCAAAGAAAAAACTACCCAAATTCAAACCCAACTTTGACATGTTAAAATTGGGTATGTCTAAGTGAGAAAGTACAGTTTGGGTCCATCTTTATATCCACTTTGAGATTTTAGTTAGCATATTTTAAAGGTCAAAATATGTACTTTCACTGATGGATTTTCTTTTATTTTTCTAATCATCAGCATTCAAAAAAAAGAAATTCTAAAAGAAATCAAAAGACTTCTATGTACTGTCTCATAGATAAAAATCAAAGAACGAGATTTTTATTCCTCTAGACTTTTTCTTGCACTTCTAGAGCTGGAATCAAATAGATTTTCTGAGTTTACCAAGCCTATTTATTTCTTTGAGACACCAGTGAAATGAAGGAAAAGACGAACTCCCTCCGTATCCTGCTTCCATCTGCGTGCAGGCTAAACCAAATTTATCCAACAACCTCCTGACTCGGTGGAGGCAGTGGGAAATACTTGTCCATACTGATTTTTTGTTCCTGACAACAGTTGCCCTGATGGAAAGTGATGTTATACTACTGAGAGAATTGCGTGTGTTTTTGTGTAGGATACACCTCACAGAAATCTCCTATTTTTTCAGTGCTTGGTGTTTCTAAATCTAAACCAAATAACAACAACAATTTAGATGTTAAAAACCAGGATGGGAGCTTGTAAGCTTTTGAATATCTTTACTTCATTGGGAACTGAGGCAGTCATAGAACAAGCTTTTATTCCTAGTTTTAAAGTAATTTGAAGTTACTTTTTAAAGCACAGTATATTTGCCCATGCTTTTATTAAAAAAAAAAAAAGTCCAGGCCATAGAAGAAACACGCAGAGATATTCAGACCAGAGTGGAAGCTCCACAGACTAGCCAGCTCCTTTGCTAGTGTAATTAAAACTCTGTTGATCTAAATTAAATAAGATACCAGCATAAATTGGGGAACCCATTTTGCCCACTTCTACCTGCTAGCAGCTACCATGGGAGGAACAGTCTCTATTTCCCTATTCCCCTCTCAATGACCAGGCTACTTTACCTCACTGATGGGATGTATATAACACATGCACGTTCGTTGCAGGAGCCTCATCTCTCTGAAAGTGTCACATACAACCAGAAGACTTCAGAGGTGCAAAAAGCCAGGATTACTGTCCAAACTCTACACCACACTATCTCATCTCTAGGCTCAGGACATTGAACCTGCAGTTCAGCCCAAGTCTCCTGGGCTAAGTACCGTCTCTCATATGCAAGCCACCTCCTCTTAGATGATAAAGAGGAGTCATAAACAAAGATTTGCTGAGTTTTCTGAATCTTTCTTTGAACAAGACATTCAGGGTTTGGACATGTCAGAGCACGTAGCAATCCAGCCATCACAAAGCAGTATTGCTTGACAGTACGTTTTCAATCCGAAGTACAAAGCAACAACATAGTCTTTCAGCTGTCAGTTCTTGGCTTTGTGGGGCAACGCCGACTCCAACATTGACTCACTTGTGCCTTCTGCCATTGCTGCTATTAATGTATTTCTATAACTGTGCACAGTTCCACAATTCAAAAGTTCCCCTTTGCAATTTCTATATCACATACAAAGCAACAGCCTCACGGCAAGCTGGCGTGACTAATCTCTTAATTTCTTTGCTCTGAGACTCTTTGCAGAATAGACTTGACTGAGCTATTTGTGGTCCACAACAACATTTCAATTTCAAGTTAAAACTTCAATAAAGTAGGAATTGAAGGATAATCTCTACATCCTAGGAAAAAATGTCATATACCCTCATGGCCAGAATACAGCACATGGGCACATGGCTTTTAGTGAGTTTCCTCAAAGAACTCTTAGGATCACTTAAAAAAAAAAAAAGTATAAGCAATTGTAGATTCCACTACATTTACCTTCTAGATTACCATAATAATCTACAGACTTCGAACACTTGACATGCAATGCCTGAAGGATGCAGTGATAATAGAATCATAAAATAGTTTGTGTTGGAAGGGACCTTTGAGGGTCATCTAGTCCAATCCCCCTGCAATGAGGAGGGACATATTCTAGATCAGGTTGCTCAGAGCCTCATCCACCCTGACCTTAAATGTTTCCAGGGAAAGCATATCTACCACCTCTCTGGACAACCTGTGCCACGGTTTCACCACGCTCATAGTAAAAAATTTCTTCCTTATCTCTAATGTAAATCTACGCTCTTTCAGTTAAAACCATTACCCCTTGTCCTACCGCAACAGGCCCTGTTAAAAAGTTTGTCCCCATCTTTCTTATAAGCCCCCTTTAAGCCCTGAAAGACTGCAATAATACCTTTCCTCCAGAAACACGCCTGGTTTAAGAGGACCCCTCTAGCAGAGGAGCATCCCCTACCCCCACTTTCTCCCACACAGGCACAGCTTCTTTTTGGACCTTGCTGCAAAGTGAACCATCGAAACAAAGGAGCCCCCCGCTGGTTTAGAAACTTTGGTGTATCACTTCAGAGAGGCAGATCAGCACACAACTGCATGAACAATTGCAAAAACGCAGCCAAAGAGGTAGTGAACTATAAGAAGAGCACAGGGGGAATGAAGGGACTAGGACATTGGAGAGCCAGGATTTTTTTTCTGATTGTCTTTGCTTGAAGAGCAAAAGTATCGAGCTATACTTTCAAGTTCATTTAACCCGAAATCATGGGTAACACACAGCCACAGAAAAGGGCACACCAAAACCCCAGACCATACATATATAAAGCACATATATCCACCACAGTCCTACAGTCCTGTTTATCATTTTTTTAGAGACAAATTCTCTTCTGCTCTGCTCAAGCTTTTGAAGTCATCGTGCTTTTCTGGAAATTTTTGTTTTGCTGGTACTATGACTGCAACTGTGTTGGTGCTGAAGTTCAGACCAGAAATGGCAGATGAACGGTTCAGCTTTCGGATGATATAACAGCATTGCCAAGGCGGTTTAAAAGCAGCTCACTTTCTCATCCGACCTCACTTTTGAAAAATATAGCAAAGCAGTTCTACCTACATTAAAAAGGAAGGATTTCCACGTAAAAGTAAACACACAAGAAGCTTCTCCTCCACTACAGGGCACTAACATGCCTTTTTCCTGATAGTTTCAGACTTTGCCATCTCTGCACTTCCCCAATAGCTGTGATTTCTACCAATTTTTTAAAAAAGAAGTGCATGCTGTCTCAATTCCAGATAGGAAACATAGGTTTTAGCATGCTGCTTTGGTGTGTTTCTGCAATTTTTTGTCAAAACATACTGTGCGCCTATCATGCATTTGTGAACAGTGGAACACTGGGTGCTGAGCACTAATAGAAGACAGGAATCTACGCTGTCCAAATAGTTTATTTATAGTGAATATTCTGGAATTTGCCTCATCAAATAGTATTCACTGGAGCAAATCTAGATTAAAGTCATTGGCTGATGCTATTCTTCCCACTATTTCATTCAAGTCAACAGATGAGGGTGCGCTCTGGAGAATTTCTCGGCTTTGCAGAAATTCTGACGCTATTGTCTGGCGTTTTGAGTGCTACAATCAAATGAGTCCCAGCCGTTCACTCCTCTGTCCAACGTGTTCTTTCACTCAACTCAACACACCCCTTGGTTAAACAACCGATACTCTTCTCCTTGCATTAATTAGTAGGCCTTGCTCTTTAGTCTTCTCTCCTACAGTAAGGAGGTTTTCGTAATTACTGTTTGTATATCTCTCACTTCTTTACCCCCCTACAAAACTGCTTTTGACTTTTTCTGCCAAATGTGCTAAAGGGTAGAAATCTCTGAGATTTGTTAATAGCTAGCCCACAGATAGGTGAGAGACCCAAATTTGTTTCCCACAAGGGGACCATCTGTAGCATGTATGCAAGTACAGTATAAGACAGCAAGAAATCCTCCCAGAAGCATGCTAGGAAAACTGTGAGCGGAGAGCCCGAAGCATTATATCAGCACCCAGCTGGATTTCCACACACGCAACCTCAACTCTTTGAGAATACTTACAGGTATAAGGTACATTCGTGCTTTAAAATCTGGTGAAGTAGAGCCATATAGTACATAGTACTGGCAAGCTCCCAAGCCCTTGCAAGACATTAACAGAATTGCACAATCTCTTGCTCTTCACTTTCTTTCCTGTTGTCTATTTTCAGTTTTTTATCCTAACTTTTCAAATATTGTAAGTTTGCTGCTATTGCTTGCGTCTCCTTTCTCCTACTAAAAAGCCATTTTACTTTGCCATTATATTTTGCACCGCTTTAGCCCTGGAATTGCTTTTCATATAAACAGTGTCACTGGTTAAAGATTGCCATTTAATCATGACTGATTGTTCTGCAGACATCTGCACAGGGAAGGTCCTGCATCAGCAGCGTTTTCTGTGTTAAGCACAAACTGCTAACGCTTTGAATTTTCTTTCATTGAAGAGTTTTAAATGTAGAATGCATTTCATTCACAGAATTATCTTTTTCCATCTTTTTACATTGCTTATTTGAACTGCACTGCTTTCTGATGTATTCGTCCATAAATGGTATGGTTTACAACAGAAAATATTGAAACTGCCGTTATCTTTTATTCTCCAACCTCTTGCGTTACTTGGTTCTATTTCCAGTTAATGCAAGCTCATTGTAGCCAGCAACACTGACTGTTGCTATGTTTTTGTACCCCTTATGTTTATTTCCATTTGTACTGGTCCTTTTTCAGTTATTTGACATGTTTTCAGTTGCTTCATCTATGGTTAATCTCTTTATTGCCTCACTTGCTTAGGTATCATTTGGATTCAAATCATCTGATCACATATATGGAATACTTCCAGGCTTTAAAAACAATCTTACAGGAGGTTATGCGTAGAGTTAGATAGCAGTCTAACTCTTAGTTTGCTTCATTTTTCTGTTGGGTTACTGCAAGACTTTTTAGGAGACATTTTTTTTACAGCCCTATCAATGACCTTTTAGGTCTTCAACTGAAAATAAATTTATTTCCTATTACTCCTTGTGATGTGCAGACAGGCAGAACTTCAGGATGGAGCCTTTGTAAAATAAAAAGAGCAGCCAGCATTTGATTTCATGGTTCCAGCTCCGGGTGGCTTGCAGCTAGGACTCTGGTTAATTTTCTGACCTTGTCTGGAGAACACAGGACTAGATCCTTTCTTGGACTAAGTTACTTCGACTAGTTCCAATGCTTACTATGGAGTCTCGTGTCCAAATTCCTTCAGAGCAGGCCACTTTCACATCAAGAAAGAAATTAATGTCCCTATACTTGTGAGGAATGTCTCAGTACAATACGCACCTACTACTTATAGATACTTTGAGCAAGGTTGGACAAAAATAGGAAAAATAGAACGTAGAAGTTGATAGCATTGGTCAATCTTAGTCTCACTCCCACCAGAGCTAAAGAAATGACCCACATAAATGCTCACCATCAGAACTACAGATTACACAATCAGAACCTTAAAAATAGCAGCAAAACTTACACAGACATAGTACTATTTTCAAGTCTGCAGCCAGACAGTTCAGCCTTCAAGATTTCACGCCAAATCACTTTTCATACACAGACCATCCGAAAATATCACTGAGTCTCTGTTTTAATCTCTCTCCAACACAACTCAACCTTTTTTGTGTGATATTTTCTACCATAAATAACCCTCCATTCAGCTAAGGTGCACCATGGTCTTACAGCTGCTAAATCTTGAGATACATTGGACAGAAGACAACCAAGTAGAAGATGCAGGTTAACCTTCAGTTGAACAGTTGTTGCCTAATCTGTTCATCAGAGGTGCTTTCTGAACCCCATCCATTCATGGTCCATAACATTTACCACTTTCTCATCCCACTTGTAATTATACTGGATATGGGGTGTTAAATTCTATGGCACTGAGACCTAAACAAATAATTCTGCTCTTACCCACATATTAAGAAGTGTCCAAGCCATAACCGCACTTTACTTTTCACTTCATAAGTGCCTAAATTTCCTTATGCAGGACTTCTACATTGTGAGACAGTAAGTTGTACCTTCTAACTCCTTTTTAGCCCTTTTTTTTAAAGGGGCATCGTGAATTGTACACAACATGACTGAGCAAGCCATGAACAAAGGCACTCTCACCTCTGCAAGATCAGGAGGACTGAAAATGTGCACATTTGCTTTGACAATTTACTCTCAATATTCATGTTGTGTTATTTTATGTATATTCTCTAATACTACCTTTTAAAATTGTATCTTTCCTGTTCTGGACATACTCTGTTCTGCAAAATAAAAGCATGCACAAAGAACATTTTCAGGCAAAAGGCTGCAAGCTTTCTCTTCCAGAACATTCCCTTTCCTCCCTGCGTTTCTAAGTACTTTCTTATCAGGGATTCAGAACTTGCTGATTACAAGGTGCTGTACAGAAACAAAATATCTAGTCAAATCCCACAAACGGCAACATCCTTTATAATTAAATATTTATTTAGTGGTAAAGTTCATGTATGGAGCGTTTATCACATATCCCATAATTTACTAAGTAGTGTGCTTTCTATCAAATTTTTATAGGGAAAATCTACTTTGCCAGGAAAAAAAAAGTTACTTCTTTTTTACCAGTGAAAAATCACAATGGAAATCCTGCTATTAAAAAAACCCTCATAAACACTATCAAAGAATCATACCAAATAAGGTTTGTGAGGATCTTTTATTTAAATAAGTAACAAACTATTTATACTTTTACAAGAGTCTGTCCTATTTTAGTAAATATTTGGCAAAGTTATTTGATTAAGAGAGCAACCTGACCCTCATTTAACATGGTTATTTGCCATAACTTAATCTTCCTTCATTTCAGTTTAACTACACAAATAATTTTTTGGTATCTTTAGGTCAAGAAATACTTTTTCATAGCTTGGTCAAGACTGTATTTGCTGAGATAAGTGACCGGGGATCTTTGAAAAAACATTTATACAGACATCTTAAAGCTGAAATCACTCTCAGCAACTTAGCACTAAGTGCCACATGGAGAACAGCATGGTCATTTCTTGTATGATCACTAGATGCATCTTTGATTCCCATACCAAGGCTTGCCTTAGAGGCTATTTTTGACCTCTGAAAGCTTTTGAGAAGCTGTGATTCCTGTTTTCTGCTCAGACATTGAAGAGCACCTTGTTCCCATGGCATGCTACCTAATGTAGTGTTTCAAAGCGACTTTTACGTATCAAAACCAAAGGAGAGCTTGGCACTAGTGCTGCCTAGGTGTGACGCAATGAAGCACCATCGTGCATCCTGCAGTTGCCTGCATGCTGTCTTCTGGGATTTACCATGCAGCAGTACCTGGGCGTACTGTACGCCTCAGACAGCAGCAGCTGTGGGCAGCATTTACAGATCAACTCCAACTCCTACCATGCAGCACCATTTTGCTCTCTGTTATTAGGCATAGCTAATGCACCACCCTAGCCATCAACATTTTTTAGCTTGACTTTTCTGGAGAAATTTTAAATCAATTTCTATAGAGCACTTCCCTTTGTAAAAATGAAAACTCAATTACTCATTCTTTGCACACATGAAGGTACTTGTTTCAGTGAGAACACTGGATACACAAGAAATGCAGGATTAGCTTTACAATTGATTTTTGGATGGCTTGTAACACCAATTAAGTAAAATTGGTAATAGACATTAAACCCCTCACATCACATCTAGAAGAACTTGGTCAGAAAGCAATGAACCTCCAACAAGAGTCTAAGCCAGTTCATGAAATTAAATGCATTTCATTGTATTTCACGTTAGCAAGGTACTAATGTGGCTTCTTTTTCCGGGTGTACAGGGGCAACCATATTACAAAATAATTTCATAAACCGTTGCAAGGGTAATGGTTGATTCACATTACACATACAGTGTAGTCGAGAAAATCTACTACAACGCAGTTCACATAGACAAGCTTTAGCATTGTCAAGATACAATTGTGATGGATTGGAGCTGCTCTGCAATCATTTATGAATATGTTTACACAACTACTGGGATGTTTATTTTACAAATAGATGAGGGGAGGGCAGGGTATGCTTTTCTCTGCAAACTCTTGAGTGCCAATAAAAGACAGTTGCAGCTGATGGTCTATGCATATTGGAGGTCAAAAGGATTAGAGTAACTTGAAATGGACTTTCTCAAAGGAAGAAACAAACAAAGGAACACTTGGAAAGAAGGTGAAGGAGCAGACTGATGTATGACTCTGTTTGGATGTCTGTGGAAGTTAGGTCTACCACGCTGCAATAGCATTAGAAGCCTTCAGATAACTAACAATGTATGTAGACTTCAATAACCAGTCATCTCCACATCCCAATTACTTTCCTCCTCCTGACAAATTGTACTACCTGATTTTAGAAAGCCTGTTTAGGAAGCTCATTTCAACTTCTGGAAAGAGATATAATATTTTCAGGACTCATTCAGGTTGCAGCAATCAGGCTCTCGTTAGTATCTCTTCATAATGCCATCTCCAGGGAGATAAAAGGACAATGCCTTAAAAGCTGTGCTCTGTAATAACGTAGCATTTATGGCACCTTATTTGTGGTATTTCATGGGTTTTGTGGACATATTCTAGTCAGATCAGAATGCAGAATGCTGCTATGGCCTCAGAGCGTGCTAGGTCCTTGGGAGATCCGAGGCTGGTTTGAATCTCAATCTTGCATGAATTCCATACCACATGCTCTTCATAGTTAAAACTAATGACAGGACAATTTTTCATTCACTGTTTTTGACTAAGCCAGAAGCTTAAAATGGCAAACTAAAAGCTGTGGAGAACCATGCTTCTGATTCTCCTGCCAAACGCAAGAGCTGTACAGACTGGGGTTTGGGTAGTGGTTTTACACTTGCCTTACGCTGACCCAAGTGTGGGCTGCTGTCAGAAGAGTTGATTTTACATTCTGCTCTTCCTTTACCAGTAGCAATGAGAGTGCAATCATGAAACAAATCAGGGAGATGGTCTGGCTGAAAAATTAATGGTGTGTGTCCCCCCCCCCGCCTTCCTTCTGCCCCAAACATTTAGTTTTCATTTAGGCGCGTGCCTCTGGTCTGGTTTGCCAGACAGCCATGTACATGAACACCAGTCCTATCACAAGGGCAGGTTTGCCCCAGTCGCAGCAGCCAAGTCTCTCATCTGATGAAAGCATCAGTGTCACCATGGCCTGAGCTCCACAGGGACTGATCCAGAGACCATGCTGTTTTCTGCAATCAATGACTTCCAAGAGGTGAGGAGAAAAGATCTGCTTTAGACCATGAAATCTTGCCAACACCATTATTTTCCCTGACAGAAGCAGAGGGAGTCTCTTTAGAGTAATCCTGTTTCTTTCTTGTAGGGAAGATGCAATGTGTAGAAGCGCGTACTTGTTTAGCTGTGGAGCGAAGCAGCCTCACTGGGTACATAGAAATGTCCATTTTATCATATTTGAAAGCTCCTGAAATCGGAGGTGAGACGTGAAATGGGAAATTCTCCTCAAACCCTGAGCTGGTTTAATCCCAAGAGTATAAGCAATTGCTCTGCAAAAGGCTCTGTCAGAAGTAAAGAAAGTTGGTTTAAATGACACTTCTCTCCAGTAATGTAGACTAATAAGATGGAGAAAGCAAATTCAAACTCATAATGGAGATTAGCCATCTCCACTGAATAGGCTATTTGTCTCTTGTTGCTTGTGTCTAGCAAACCCTTTTGCAGTTTCAGTTCTTTCTGGACACCCTACTAATTGCTGTGAAGAGGACTATTTATCAGGATGTTACTCCAAACTCTTGTTACCATCTCTAAATATTTGTACAGATTACCAGAGCTCTGAAGGTGTAAATTTCTGACAACCGAAATAAAACAAGCCATTTCAGTAAAAAGACTCAAAAGTCAACCACAGCAGCTGAAGAACATATGAGCACTCACCCTCCCCCAGCAGAGGCTTGAAAGGAAAAGGTGCTCGTTTCTGAAAACGAGTTTGTCATTAATTTAGTGAAGTTTTCCACTCCAGCACAGAAAGAGCACGCAGAGAGTAAGTTGTCAGTGGACATCTCCAGCACCGGGGAGAAAGGTCTTATAAGATCAGCAGCATGTGGAAGGAAAACAAGAGTCCGAAGCAAGTGGATGTCACAGCTAATAAGTAGGGAAGGAGCTCAGTTTCTGCTGAAGGAACAGGACTGCTGCTGCTCCTCTGCCCCCTTAGCTGCCAGAATCATCAGAATAACCTCCCAAGGTTCAAAAGATAGATATTGCTAATGATGACTGATGACATTATTCTAACAAGGATTTCATGAGCTGCTGGGCACAGGCATCTTACGAAATGGGATCATCTTACGAAATGGGATCTCCGCACCACAGGTCTAAAATAATGTTACTAATACAAAAAAAAAATAAAGGGGGGTGGGGGATGGGAGAGCATGAGACACCATGTTTTAAAGAGTGAATGTTGAAGAAGTAAAGCACGAGACCAGTCTCTTTCTAGCTTTCTTAGCCACAAAATGAAAAAAAAAAATCACCCTACTTTGCACTGCATAAAAGTGGTATCCATTATAGAATTTCTTTAAATTAATCTTAAACTACCTATAGACAGCCTGGACAAAAGTTTTCCTGGCACTTGACCCAAATTTCAAAATGAATTATATTTTTGTATATGTGTGTGTACATACATATACACACACTCTATTAGGGTGTGTGGGAATGTTTGTTCCCCAAACACATTGGGAATGTGTTTCTCCAAAAGCCTGTCAGATGCTGGACATGTTAGTTCCCCCCCGGCACCCTGCGAAGGCCATCTTCTCCCTACTCCGCATAGCCTGTTGGAGGGCATGGGCCAAGATGGATATGTTCATGCTGTAAATCTTAATTCTGTGGGCTATGTGCCCAGAGTACTGCAAGGGCACCTCCAGCTGTATCCTAGAATTTGGAAAAATTACTAAAATTTTGAAAAAGTTAAAAACTTAATCTCTACAATATCTCAAAGGAGCCTGATAAAGCAAAAATACTCGAAGTGAAGTGAGGCCTGGGAATGTGCAAGCGGTTGAGTCACCTTCCACCCTGACATTCCTTCTCTTTCACTCTAACCACAGCATGTTTCCTTCATATGTGGAGGCACTCTGTCATCACTTCACTGTAATTAGCTTACTTGCACTGGAAAAGGCTCTTAACGAGCCAGCTTGATGCTGCCGGAGTCTCAGGAGTGTGACTGACAGTGAGGAGTTGTGCATAATAGACACAAAGATGTGGAGTCTGCAGGAAAGCGTGAACTTTGTGTAAATAACCATGTGGATCTGATGCATGTGTTCTGGATAATGATTCACACTAGAAGTTTAATTTGAAGCGAACAGGAAGAGAAAGACTTATCAATGGCATGAAACTGATAGTTGCTGAATGCTCTCAGTTCCCTATGGATGTTGCATAGCACTTGAGAAATTGGTTCCCACTGCATGTTACTGTTCCCTTCTTTATTCAGTATTCTCCTGTGTAGTTTTATTGTATCTTTATTTATCGGCCTGGTTTTTGTCTGGGATCTTAATTGAAACCTTATTTAAAAACAAGACATGCATGCATGTTAAGTACGAAGGCTGTGCACTAAGGGCTACAATGAGTTTTAAACAGAGCGGACAAGAGTGCCATGCTGCCCTCGGACTGTAAAGCTCCATGGGGCAGGGATGGACTTTTATGTGTGCAAGGCAGCTCTCCTGGGGAATCTGGTGTTTGCTTAAATTGATTTTGAACATTTCTTGGGAAGGAAAGTGTTTGACAGTATGAGACCAGCAGACTGCATTGAGGAAAAATTTAAAAATAAGGGACGCTTTCTCCCTTCTAAAATGAAGAAAATTTATGAAGAAAATATATCTTCAAAATAAAATGAAAAAAATTTATCTTCAAAAGCAGAATCAAGCTCTGAATGCAGGGGTATACTATATGGGACTGCGTCTTCTCTGTTCCCTTCAGCTGTACTGAGATGTCCAAAATGTTAACGGGTTCATAGTTTAACATTGTTAATGCTAATGAGAAGTGGCAGAGTGCAACACTTCTCTCATCAAAAGCCTCCTTTAATAGCCTTGTACAAAGCTCTCTGAAGTAGGTGGAAATGTTCCAGCTGACCTCAGTGGGCACTGAATCAGGTAATACATCACATCTGTCCTAGTCACCTGTGGATGTACATAAATAACATGCTGTAGAAGGTGCTAAAATTGTGCAGCACAGTTAATGAGTTTTGTAGATTCTGTAAAATCTTCCTTGTAAGTACCAGAATACTGGTACTTTTACTTTTTAAAATAAAAAAATAAAAGAAATGCCAAACCCACCATCACCCAAAAGAAAATCAAATCAAAACAAACCACCAAAAAACCCCTAAAACCAAACACCAACCCCCCCCCAAACCACAAAAACCACAACCCCCCCACACATGGAGAATTGATGTATTGAAGGCAAATCCTGAAGAAACACTCTCTTATTGTGTGAAAACTGGAGTCCAAAAACAGTTCAAAGATGTTCTGTGACGTTAAAAGAAAACAGAATTTCCTGTTGTGATAAAGCATACTCAAGGAGCCTGTGGACCACTGTATTTAGAAATAACAGAATAGATTATAATTGCTTTATAGACTTTCTCTCTAGTGTTCTGAAGCTGAACACTCTGGGTGATAAAATCTCCTGTCAGCACAGACATGTAACTCCTGTTAATGTTAGAGAGTGGATGTTACTACCTGTTGGTGTAGGATTTAGCTTTATCTATTCCTAACTAGATCTCAAATATGAGCATTTTGTCAGCAAGCTTATCAACCTTAGCAAATTTGTGCTTCTCCAGCAGTGGTGTGAAGTACTGCAAAATAAAGGGAATACCTGGACTGCAGCAGCTCGGTTCAAACTGGAGGGGGAGGAAAAAAGGGACGGAAAAAAGGACACTACTTATTTGCACTAGCATGTCTTTTTTGAGGGTTCAGGGTGGAGCAAAGAAAGCAGCTGAAAGGCACCAGCAAACTCCCTTGAGCCTTTCCCTTTTTCTCCTGCACACCTGCTCCATTCAGCATCCCCAGGACCTCTCCGCAGAAGATCTCAGCTCTTTATAAATGTTAATTGTCCTTCAGCACCAGGTAATAGTGATGGCCTCCTATTAAGAAAAGCCAAAATGGTAGGAGTGACCGATAAAGACACCTGTAACAATTTACTGCACCACCACTGCAGTGTACAGCTACACTAGGCTGACAGGACTGGTTTGTGAGGTGAGTCTGTACGACAGCCCTCCTTCCCCAACCCACACCACACCAACCCCTGCCAACAGCACAGCAAGGCTGGTGGTACCAGGCACGTCCCATGCAGCTGGACTAGAAAAAAATTTTTAATATTGATAACTATAAATATTGTATGTTAGTCTCAGTGGGGTCCATATATTTATGGATGCTTATGGATCCCTTCCAGCTTGACATATTCTATAACTGACTTCATATAACTTCATATTCTCTGCTTCTCAGAGTTTTCAAGGTTTTTTGATTCCAGGAAAAGGATGCATGCTTGTTGGAAGTTACTAAAGACCAGAGCTATCTGAACTCACAAAGCTAATTAGCTTGTTCTCCCTCCCTTCCCCCTCAAAATTATTTTTTGTCTCTTTGCAGCATAAGTCTCTGTTATTACTTGATATGAAAAGGTTTTGCTCTCTCTTTTGCCAGTGGCAGTTACTCTATGTGTACGCACACCTCAAACCATTTAAAAACCAGGACTCCTGTCTCATATCATCCATAAGGCATTTCTGGGTCATTATTTTTTTGTAGAAAAAATCAGAAGGGTTAAATAACCTATTCTAGGTTACCTGAAAGGTCATATGGCACATGTGTGAATAAAAGTGAAATCTTCCAAATTACAGAACTGTTACCTCCCTCAGACTTTGAAAATTGTTTTGTCTATCATGAAAACCTGATCTACCATATTCAGAAAAACTGGTTTTGCTCTTGAAAGTCAAAAGAACTGTTTGTTTCCTTTGGAGATAATACATATTACACAGAATTTCATATCTTGTTTTTCCTGCTGTATCATCATCCACATCTTTCTTAATCTAATCATGCGTTTCTGAATGAATCCCGAAACATGAAAGTTTGTGCCTTCGCTCCATTTGATCTCTTGTTTGTATGTTCTCCTTCAGTTTTTCCATCTACTGCACTTATTTTAGCACTCAGCATTTCAAGGAAGCCAGGAAAGATTATAGTTCCTGGTATCTGGAAAAAAATGTCTTCAGACAAACCCTGGTAGTCTGCTCAGTCTCAGCTTTCCCTCCATCAACATCCACAGCCAGCAGGGCACCCTGCAGTGTCACCCAACTGGCACACAATGCACTAAGCCAAGGAATTTGATTTTGGGACTGAAAACTCACTCCTTCCCCAGAATAAGCCAGGTAGCTTTTTTCACAGTCAAATGCTTATAAATGTCAGGATTGTAGTTTTACAGACAGCTCCACTGTACTCCCCTCTGCCTTCCCATCCCTCTAAACACGGTTCAAACAGTCCCTGCATGCCACCTTGGCACAGCACGGCTGGTCTGCGAACTTGTTTGCGTGAAGTAATCACCTAATAAAGGTCAGAAATGTAGTAATGACTAAAATATGTACAATAACCATTATAATCTTTCCTAAGCACTTAAGAACCCCTGTTGTCTGCTGATGTATTTGATAGGTTTCTGCTAATGGCAGCTTATATCAGCAGAAAGTGTCTAAAATGTTTTCCTCAGCACTGAATAAAGCAGAGCTCTGTGAATGATGCACAGGCAGAAAAAAAATTTTAAAGATCAAATACCTTTTTTTAAAAAAGCATCACCTAAATATGAATTGATCCTCATTAGCACAAACTTGACTATTGCCAACAAAAATCTTCCATAAAAGACTATGCGAGGAGATGACAACAGCCTTCATGTACCTATGAGACATCAGAAAACCGCATCCAGGCTAAATAAAGTAGCAAATGCTCTGCATTTTGGAGAAACAGACACCGGAAGCCACTGCCCAGGACACAGGCTGATAGATGGCAAGGTTTGGATTATTTGAATCTGAACTATTTGGCTTCAATAGTTCCCTAGGAGATGGAGAGCAAACAGGAGGCTGGGGCACTGGTGGGATGCAGCTGTGGGAGCCCCAGCCCAGCCAGTGGCACACGGAGCCGGGGACCAGAAGCCAGGCATGGCACTCGCTGGAAGGCAGACTTGGATGCCTGAGCAAGGAAACAGTGTTATGCTCAATTCCAGTGTTTGAGGGAAAGGACATTGTGTACTTTTTTTTTTTTTTTTTTTTTTTGGGTGAATAGAGCAAGTTGCATTTCTGCCAGGGAAACACATGCTCCTGCCAGTGTCTCCTAACAGAGCAGGCACTGACTAGTCTCCCGGGCAGAGACAAGAGCGAAAAAGCAAAGGAGTCCTGGCACCCTTCTCCTCCTCCCCAGCTAGTGACATTCATGAACACTGTTATCCTCATTGGCTCTTGTTTTGCCAAAAGCAGAAAAAAAGCCTAGGTGCTTAATTCAACTGAGTACATCAAGTGTAGAGGCTCATAAAGCCTTTTATTGCAGACTGAAGTCAGATTTCAGTCTGAGTGGTTAATGTGCTTTGGTCAGCTATTTGTTTTTCCTCTTCAATTTGTTCCGGACCGCTTCGTTTGCAGTGAGGTATTTGTGTCTTTTTATTACTTTTATTATTTATATGAGACATAAACCAAACACACTTTCCACCCTAACTAGCAAAACAGTCCAGTGGTCTGTTTCTCTTATACAGAAACAGTCTGGAGGCGTGACAGCTATCTTTCCTCTCGTTATGTTAGCCCTTAAACAGGCAAGACTTTCTGCAAGGCCAACTGTCCAGATCCATCATCGCAGACTGTGTCAGCAAGTTCATACCACCATAGCAACATGATGAAATACAGGTTCCTGCCTAACTCATACCGCTTCCCAGCATCGCTAATGGTTCAACATCGTCAGTAACATGAGAGGTTAAGGACAACAAACAGTCCACCAATCAATTTTTGTATAAGATACTCACTCAAGTAGGATATAAATCAGCAAAGGAGCAAATTAGTGACTGTCATAAACAGAGGTTACATATTAAATTGTGTGCTATTCTGGAGATTTGACTTTGGGAAATTGAGTATCGTGGACTGTTCACATCCAAAATTGAAGCAGGGAAGGCTTCTTTGTAAAGCTTTTGGATGGACAGACACCCCACCCCTCACCCTCCCCCCCCCCCAACAGAAATGGNCCCGAACAGAAATGGACCCAGCTTTACTTTGTGCTGTATAAAGGGGCAGCAGGGGATGGGGGGGACAATGACACACAATGATAAAAGAAAAACGCAGATTTCATTAAAAAGATTAACTTCAGTTTGTAGCTGTGCTTGCAGAGAAGCCTTGGTTAATTCTATAGTAACTGCTATGCAGAGAAGAGACCAGAAATCCATGCCAAGTTTAAACCAGCTAACATGGATAACAGTAACGTCTCTTTCCTAGCATACACTTTGGCATGGGCTTCAAAACCTACTAGAGAAGCAGGTCAAGTACCTGGAGTAGCTTGCTCTCTCTGAGCTTAGTGCTGCAAACCCTGCACCACAAAGCTTCAGCAACCTTGAGTCCATGATCTCCAACTTAATCGCAGGAGTTTTGAAAGATGCGATTGGGAGGCCTGAAATATAGTGTTATCCGGATGCCATATCCAAGAGGGCATGAGGGTAGAAAGCAAGGGGGTGTTGTGGGAAAAAAGAAAACCAAAACAAAATAAAAAAGAAAACAAAGACAGACTTGTTAGCAGAAAACACAGGTGAAAGTATGGGGAAATAAGCCTAATTAAGAGCGGGAATACCTGAGGGAAACAGCTAGGGACAAACAAATGAGAGGGAATTGTTGCCATCTTATTAACAACATGACAAATGCTCACAGCAAATGCAAACAAAAGAACTTGCCTTCCCCAGTTATCTGGGTTTATTCATTTCAACCAGTTCTTGGTGCTGGTTTTGGCTAATTTGCCAACACAGAAAGTGACAACTCTTCCTTGGAGCTGCAGCAGAAAGTGCATTTTGAATCTCCCCAAACCACCAGAATTTCCGTTCTTGTTAAAATAAGATCCTTTCAGCCTTCCACCCAAACACAGGCAGAGGAGGAGATGGAGGCTGGAAGGTGCAGAGACTATGGCAACCCCTCACATGCACAAGTGCCCACACCAAAGGATATGAGTAGAGTACTGTACAACATACTTCAGGATCCCCAGACCTGTGATATACTTCATTTGCCAAGGCAGAATACTTTTTATTGCCAACAGGGTCAGTAGGAAGATTCAGACACTGCTGCTTTAGACACTACTGTTCTGCAATGCACCTGTGCTTACACCAAACAAACCACCAGATGCAGGGGAAGATTTTTAAATTATCAAACAATAACACAAATAGTACAATAAGTCCAGTGCTAGGGAAAATTGCTGAACAAAATGTACTCTTTCACATCAGCATTTGTTTCTAGCAGTTGTTATCTCAGGGACCCTACAAGGAAAAGTAGCTATTAATGACCTTCTATATCTTAATGGATCTTAGCTGCCTAATCCAAGGCCAGGTAGTGTGGTCTGCTAGTCCTTGAGTTAACAGTGACCAGTGTGTTGAATACACCATTCTTTTATCTGTGTTAGCACAGTAGAGATCTAAAAATCTCTATACACAGCCTTGATTTTTATAAATCAGCATGCTTAAGAATCTTGCAAATTCCAATTAGATTATAAAATGCAAACTCTCCAATATAAATTACAAAGCAGACTTCTGAAAACAAGCTCAGTGGCTTCAGAATCAATATTCCACAGAATGCTAATTGTGGCGACAAAACTGTGTTGAAATTCTTGTGTCCCTGATGAGTTTCCAGCTTTAATTTTCAGCTGTAAACAGTCAAGGAAATAATGTTCGAGTTCCCCTTTCCCTAGAGGAAGGGATATGCAGAGCTTTCCAAAGCTTTGTGAATTCCTTTTGCAACTCCTAACTGACATCTCCTCTTGCCAAAGAATGAGTATTTTACCTTGTGGTTGTTCTCAAAAATGTAATATGACGTACTAGACACTTGGTCAGCGTTACATTCATTAGTGTATTTCCATGGGCTTGACAGTATTCTGTCCCTAGCTAAATGGCTTGGGTAGCAATTATTTGTGCAAGGTTACGTGTAAAATGGAAGTTGTTGAGCACTGAATCACAGTCCTGAAATATTACAGTTATCCAACCTTCGGAAACTGTGGCCTTGAAGAAAGGACATACTAAACCGCTCTACCAGAGAGGCCATTTGCCCTGTGTCCAAGAATGCGAACTGTGACCATGACAGGGAGGTTTTGGTAGAGGCTCCATCAAGTAGGTTAGCTACAAGCCTCAGTACAGACCAATGCAGAAGCTGTCTGGCTGCCAAGGAGGAAAGGCCTGGAGAAGAGGCATTTCTTGTCTTACCTTATGTTTTCTTTGTAATGCACTTATTTCTTAGGTACATGATGTAATCAGGGCTGGATAATCACCACCTAATCTGCTCATTGCCTTCAAAGAATAGCTCCCACTACTGTGGGATTAAAAAGGGCTGCCAAAACACATGGTGGGCTGCACACGGATTTCAGCCATGGCCCCTGGGTCATGCCTCATGGTCATGGGTTAATGTTCAGCCCATACCTAGGATTAGGAGACACAGCCCAGAGCTCCAGGTAGGGCCAGAATGCAAAGGGGCAGCCAAAAGAATGAGGCAGTCAAAAATAGGTCAGCCACACAAAAAATTAACTCTTGGCATATTTGCCTAGGCCATAACTGTGCATTATTTATTATATACTGATCAGCCAACATCTGGGGTTAGTGTTAGGGTAAACAAGAACTCCTAGCGTTAGGAGCACCAGGTGGAGCAGGGCACCTAACATTTGCCAAAGGGAAGGGTGGGCTGTGCAAACATTTGAATCCTGGCAGCTTATTCCTCTGGGCTGTAACTGGGGGTCATGTGTTAGTGCTCAGTCCACAACTAGGATTAAGGTTCACGTTTGGGTGAGTGTTTTGTCTCTCTGTTAACCCTAAACTCAAGTACAATACTAGGAATGGACTGAATCTTTTTCCACATCCACCAATCATTCCCTAAATTTTCAAGGACAAAGTCCTTGTGCAGCTAACTCCCCTTCCTTTGGTAGCCACTTTTTGCCTCAACACTACCTGGAGCCCTCAGCTTTTTCCATCTCTTACCCTACCTGTAACTCAGGGCTTGGTCTTAGCCACATCCCTGGAGATTTTTCAAGGCTTGATTCTTACTGCTCTTTTTCACTTCAGTGTTTTGTCAAACCCAAGCTAGTCCCCAGCTGTGAGCAGGTAGTCTTTGCTAATCTTAGGGCAGTTCCACTAACCCTGGAGTTGATTACCCTCGCTCTGAATATACAGGCTGTATTTCCCTGTCATGACTACCTGGAAAGGCGATGAAAAACGAGAATATCCATCTACTAACAAAAATAGACCAGCTTGCAGCCTGCTAGCATTGCAAGCTGTAAGCACAGTGCTGTTATAAACTGTATTTGTGGCTGTCTCCTTGTCTTAGCATTAGTATTTTATGACATTAAAGCACAAATATTAATGCTGTACTACTTGAATGCATTAACTGCTTCTATCCATCAGTCCTCATTTTGGACCCTTGTCTTTGATGCCGGAGTAGGGCTCTGGAGAATAAACAGCCCGGGAATGCTACAATTCTTGCTGGAGTCCTAAAATAGGAAAGCGGGTGAGGTGGTGTTTCTGTGTAATATCAGACTACTTACAGAAGGAAAGGGAACAAACACCACTTTTAATGCTCTCAACAACTGCAGACCTGTAAACACAAAAATAACTAAGGCAGCTGGCAAAAACTTCTTGAAGAAAAACTATGGCAAACTTCTAACTCCAAAAGCAGAAATAGAGAGCAGTTGGCACAAATAGCATATTATATGTTGAGAAGCAGTCGTGAAGATTCCTTGGGGGTTAGATATGTTTTGCAACAAACAACACCTGCAAGAGCACTACAGAGCCAAGGGATATAGGGGCTAGAACAGGAAAGGGATGACGATAGAAATCTTGCTAGCCAAGCTCCCTGCTTTCAGGAAATATTACAATACCACATACCAAAGTGCCCAGGTTGTTTTTCTTCTTTATAATTTGATTTTCCATATGGTTTAATAATTACCCACCTTAGTTCATGGTACCATTTAACATTTTTAGGAAATCTGTCTTATAAAATGTTTCCTCAAAGTAGTTTGTAAGCAGATAACAAACTCCCATAACACTGGTTTTGAATGTACAGCAGGGATAGAATTAACCTGATTGCCAGAGAGCTGCCATAAAGCGATGTCTCTCAGGTCTGCTGGGCAGGCAAAATAGTATGTAAACAGTGGCCAAGATGGCATGGTTGTACCAATCTCTTGTAACTCCATGAGCATAAAAAAATTAGTTGGTAAAAATGGAGCATAGGTTGTGGGAAAAAAACCAAAAACCAAATCCAAACATCTATTGCCTCAACAAGCCAATTGCCATTAAAGCAGATGCTGTACCTAGGTTACTTTCCATTGTACAACAGAAGTATTTGGTGACCTCACGCCATTGCACAACACTGTCTGCATAGAAAGAGAGGAATTAGTTTTTCCAGACTTGGAGCTGTATCAGAGACAGCTCAGATGCATCCACAGCTGGTTCTTTTTGGACCCAGCACTGACATGAGTGAGCACCAAGTAGCAAGTGATCTGGTGCATGTTTGTGAGTGGAACTTAAACCAGACTAGGACACCACAGTCATATAAAAAGTACCTCAGGCACAGTTACAGACTGGCCTTTAAACCAAACACCAAAAAACCATGAAACAACAAAAAAACCCCCTGACATACAGATTTAGTCATCTTAGAAAGCTTAAGCAGCAATAAATAAATGTAGCAATGGCAATCATTGGCTATGCTTCCTTTTTGGTATCTACAGCTAAATCTGATTTTGCTTCAGACTTTCTGCCAGCACTATGTACCAATTCCCTTGGCTTTTATTAAAACCAAGATCATGCTGTAAATTAACCAAGTTTATGTTGCACTTGAATCACCCTTTGCCACCGTCCTCCTTTTTCAAACATGATGACATTACGCTGCCTTTGCAGGCCTGTGCCAAAACTAACAAATCTTTGGTACTTCCTAAGCATTTCAGTATGGATCAGTATTCTCAATGCTTCTCTTTTTAGAAACATGGAAAAGTTTACTGAATAAATACATTTTAATATAGTTTCAGAGTTGCAAAATGAAAGAAGTGAAGTTGTTACAGCAGAGGCTATTTGTATTTGCCTGTATTAATTCCTTCCCTCTATTTACCTTTTCTCTTGAAACCTCATTTAACGACCAGAGTTGCTTAGATAAACAACTAAGCATATCCAAAAGAAACAACAGTAAAAGTAAAAGAAAATCCTTAGGTCAGCAACATTTTTAAATGCCATTGTTTCAAACCACCAGTATTTTACACAAACCAACATTTCTTAGATCTCAGCTTTAGTAACACACTTGTTCAAAGTTGCATTTTTTCCTTACTGAGTTAGCGATGTATTGAATTTCCTATATATTAGCAACATCGCCTCTGTTAGAAAGCCAGCTATCTTTTATGTCTTCAGATTAAAAAAAACCCCCACCACCAGTCCAGCCTTCTACAACTTGAGGTGGATGAGAAAGCATTTGCACAGAACCCTGCTCCATACTAATAAATCTACAGCGAAACTTGGGTAACTCAAGCCCACATTTGCAAGGCTGTTGGAATCACTTTGGCTGCTGGAAGGCAAAGCAGAGTCAGCACCAGCTGTGCTGCATCCAGTTGGGGCTGTCAGCGTACTCCTGACTTTCTCCTCCTGGGCAATGACCCTGGGGATGCTCAGGCCCCGGTCACTGCTCAGGCGCTCCAGCACAGCGCTCTTCTGCGATGCTCCCGGGGAATCCCTAGGAACTTTGGGAGCAGGAAAATAGAGATTTATGCACTAATACAAACACTGAAATAGTATAAAACCACAGGAAAATGGAACCACACCTAAGCCCAAGCATCTGTTCTCAGCTCTGGGAAGACGAGTTCAGTATCCAAGTCTTGCCTTCGGCTCAGAGCTGTGAGGGGCAGGAGCCGGAGGCACTGCTCAGTGCTGCACACCACGGTCTGCTCCCTCTATCTGAGCTGCCACACAGCGAGCCTGCTGCTTTCAAGTCTCCCAGACTTTGGCTTCCATGAGAAATCCTTTGGTATTACCTTGGCAGCTGAGGAAAGGAAGAGCAGCCTTAACTTGCTGGCTGGCAAGTTAAGGCTGCTCTTGCCCCCCAGTCCCCCAGCCTGCACACACACACCCCCCCAGGCCACAGCCAGTGGGATGGAAGTCATCGTGGCATTTTTATTTTTAGTTACAAGTTAAATGGAAATGGATGGAAAACTGAGCCATAACCCAAGCTTCAACTCCACAAAAAATCAGTTTTTGCACAGACTTCAGAAAAGATATCCTGACATTTGAATTTATTAAGGATTTTAAAACTGATATCTCACTTTGCTTAGCGTGCACGTTTTTCCCCAGATCAGTTTGCCCTCAAACATCAAGCCATTCCTCTCTCCCTGCTAGCAGCGAGGCATATGTTTTTCCTGAGTCTTAAGTGAAAATAAAGGAATGCAATGCTTATCTGACATTCTGTTTACTCATATATATCACCATTGTGTAAGGCCTATAAATATTTTCCATATGTTAGCTAAAGCAATCCTTCCATTTCAGCATCTGCAAAGTCTGTCCATAAAGTCTTTCAAATCAACATTAATATGTTATTTCTGACAAAAGTTGAATAAATACATTTCAAGAGCTCTTTTCCCCTCCCTACTATTGCATAACTTTATGCTCATGTGCAAAATCACTGCAGGATTCATATTCACTGTACCTCTACAATTTTAGGTTCAAAGACCTTGCTTAAAAAAAAAAATTAAAAAAAAATCCAGCACATTATTTTTTTTTAAGCTGCCTTACCTTTGTCTGCCAAGCTCAGAGCAGGCTCTAACACGAAATGCAGTCAGTTCCTTCCCCCTGCATCCTGTACCGGGCAACAGCTCCACCTGGGACGCACAACCCACACCCCTGGAAGCCTGGTGGTGGTGGCAGGTGTAGGCAGTTGACCCTCCTGATATTCACGTAACAAACCCTCCTGCAGAGCTGGGGAAGTAAGCTGTGCTCAGCTGTACTAGCTGTAATAGCAATGGACGGCACATAGGAGAAATATAATTTAAGGTATTTAAAAGCAAAACACTACTTTTGGCACTAAAACCTCAAGTCAGTTCAATGAGCTGACCTGATGAGGAAGCAGAAGTGCTAGAATGTTTTTATGTAATCCTACTCCACCAAAGCCACCTTTCAAATAACGTAAAGGGGTCTCCCCTCTGGAAAGAGTCCTATCTCCATGTACAGGTTGCTGTGCACAGCAGATTTTTGTGGGCAATAGGTTCTTACTGTCATGATCAAAAATTAAAGTAAGATGTATGAATATAATACTCTGTGTAAACAGATACTTTAGTAGAAACGTGAATGTTAGTGCATACTCAGTACGGGAGAGTTAACTGGAGTATAAAAACCATGAACCATACCCTTGTGCCTATTGATTTAACTGACAAAATGGATTTCTGTTAGGATAATATCTGGATGGGTACATTTAGGAAAGTATTTATACAACCTAAACAACCACAAATTGCAATATATTGGACGTTCTGATTTTAATTAATCTTGTGCTCCACCTCTCCTCCTTTTGTTGTTTACTCATCTCCCTTGTAACCCTTATTCCAAGCTGGCTGCGCAGACGGGAAAATGTCTTCCTCTGCAAGTAAAATCATCATTAGGCTGAGAATAGGATGAGAGGATTTCTCTGAAAAGTTAAAACCGGAATCCCTCAGAGAGTTTGCTAAAGAAAGCACAAAGCTTTCTACAAGGATACAGCCAACTTCTCGTTTCTCTCTCACCCCCCTGCACCCAAGCAATGAGTGAGTCACCTCCATAACGCACCCAGCATACACTAATCAGTTCACACAAAATAAATGTCTCAAAAAGCAATCTGTGTTTCCAAGAAATCTCCAAAACAGTTTGAGCTGCCCCTTGCCGCTTCTTCCAGTTTCTCACCCTAATTTCATAGAAGTCATCATGGATGACAGTAGTTTTTACTGCCCATGGCTTTTTCATTGTTAAGTACTCTTGTCGATTTGAATGTGCTAACTCTCCAGTCTGAGTGGAGTGCACAGTGGGAAGAATTCAAAACGAACAAGAGAATCTATGGAAGGAGCCCTTTCCATGGGTTGGGTATGTCTGGCTAGAGATGGAGGAAGACGTCCCAGAGCAGGAGCAATATGGTTGCTGCAGGACAGTCCAGTCTGTCACAGCTGCAGCGGATGGCGGGCAGGAGTCCAACAAATCCCAAGGGGTCAGGGTACGCCCTGTTCCTAGCAAGACGAAAGCACCACAGTGCAAAGCTCAGTGAAGGCAAAGGCAGATTTTACTGCCAAATGTTCAGACTTCCTGCAGACAAAGGCTGGGCAAAGAAAACAGGAGTACGAAAAAGGAAAACTGGTTACCCAAATTACAGAGCAGATGGAGGTTAGGATCAGAGCAAGGTATCCGAGCTCCCAACCTGGTGGTCAGCCTCAGCATGGGAGCTGGGCAGAGTGGTTCTGACCCTCAGCCACACCAGAGGTGCCGGCTGTGGTCACAAAGGTCTCTAAATAGAATGGTACTTTGTACTAAATGCGTAACTGGATGGTGTGATTCATCCAGCCATGATACAACATTCATCCTTTCAGCATGAGGGATTTTAAAATAAACTAGCCTCAATAGAAAGTGTGGGATCCAGTGTATTTCAACATCCTTCAATCTTCTACAATGATTATTAGACTAATTCTTTTTTACAAAACAACTTTATTAAGCTGGGATATTTTCTACGTCCATCACCTACAGAACATTCTTCTACAGAAGAGTGAAAAGCTTATTAAGTAACACAGGGCATGGCATTCATTGCCCAGACCCAAAGTAATCTCAGAACATGCGATTAGTTTTGAAATACAGTCAACAAAACATGGTTGTTTCAAGTTTACCCTGGACAACGATGTTTCCTCACCACATGAATCCCTTCGTGATACCTCCTGTTCCTGAGAGTGTTTAGTTTGCAGCCTGACATTTAACACTCGTGCAGATTCACTCTTCCACAAATTATGCGTGTTGTGACAGATGCACCATGTTGTAAACACACCGGATGGTAATGGGGAGCAGAAAAGAGGAGGAAGAGCCTCTTACGTCCTACGTACTGTCCTTTAATGTAGCTTATGTATTTACAAGTGAACAGTATTTTAAAAAAAATCAGCTTTGTAGATAAAGGGATTGTGGCCATAAAGTAACAGCTCCTGGGTTCCACTTCTTCATGGACATGCCTGTTGTTAGTGATAAAACTGCCTCATTTATTTCTATTTCATGGAGTTGTTTGTAGTAGGAAACAGTACTGAGTATTTCACTGTTTTACCTTTGCAGATAGCATAGGGAAAACAAATTAACAATAGGAACAAGAAATCCATACTTAAAAATGTTAGGGAATTTTTCTTGATGCAATGCTTAAAAAATATAGTGAAGAACTACCTTTTTTTTTTTTTGCACCTGGCAAAATGTGTCTTTCACCAAGAAAATTTAGAAAATATAGCAAGCTTGTGTTTGCTTGTGTTTCAAGCTTTCACATTTTACAGCAGATTGCTGAAGTAGTTAAAGTAGAACAGAGACCTCCCCCCTAGAATGTCAGCTCTCAGATACGCATCATCTTTAATGGGCTAAAGTGGATGTGAAAGCCTCATATGAAAGAAGAGTGAGGCAGAGAAAAGTAAAATGCCTTGGCAGGGTTGCTGGCAGAGCTGGGTTCTCCACTGCTCTGTGCCCCGCAGCGTGGTTTACATTGCTCCATAGGAAGTACAAGGTTATCTTTCTTGAATGGCATTTGGCAGGGGAACGTCATTCTTCAGAACTGATGTCTCAATGAAACAGAGCAGATAAGAACTGCCCCCCAAGGGCTTAAAGTAGATTGTATAAATCTTAAACTATATGATAATATGTCCCCAATCCCCTGGATTTAGACCTATCAAGATCTGCTCTGAGTTTCCTGTGTCTGGGTACCAGAACCTGACTCTCTCAGGTAATAATCAGGAGCTGTGTCACAGAAATCAGCACTAATTCTCTGCTGTAAAATCCACATCAAACCTCCAGATGTCTCAGACATGCATGCAGGTGGCCTAAACAGGTATTTTCTGTGTCTAATTTACAATGTGTGAACCTTTTATTCTAAAGGTAATTCCACTGTATTGCAGTACCTAGAGTATGCAGAAATACCAAAAACTAACAAGAAATAGGCTGCTAAGACCTATTAGTCACTATCAGGATTTAAAAAGAAAGAACATAAGCACAATCTGCTTTTATCGCTAAATGAACTAAAACTGTGAGAGGAGGAAGATACATAAACAGACATCAACTGTAAAGAGCCAATTGCTCAATTGGTCTACAGGAGAGAATTTCACGTGGGAAATTCCCACTAGGACTCCAAAAATTTATACACAAAACCCCATGTGCCTTGATTGGAAAACAGACTCGCAGTATTAGATAAAACTGACATACTAGTAGGCAATACAGTGTCAGCTCTCTGGCATTTGCCTGTTTGCATTGGCCTGATAGGAACATCAAAGAAAAACCACTGCCATGGAGAAATGTTTTTCTTAATTAGCATCACCAGTGAAAGGTTCTTATTACTGTGTTATGGAGAGTAAAACCTGATGTTTTTGCAAGATCTATATGCTAGCTTTGATCAACCAATCTCCCTCAAGAAAAAAGACATGGGCAACCCTTCCACGAGCATGTTTTCACTGTCCCAATGACATCCACATGAAGTTATCAAGGACTTTAGAAGAATAAAACAAAGGTGTGAAATTTCCTCAACTGGCTGCCAGTACGTGTCTGAGTTCACAGCCAGAGGCATAAAGTTGTGTGACGTAATTCAGCAAAGCAGTTTAAAATAGGCTTAATTTTCACAGTAGAAGTCTACAGGAAAATAAAGCACAGTTTCAGGGAAAATGCAAGATTTCCCATGAAAGACTTGGTTTGAATCACACATTGTATAAGCCTTTTGTCAGGGGTCATGTAGTGTGTTCTTCTATGGCAGTCAGTCCTACAAAAGATGAGAAGTTCACAGAACGTCCCTGCAATATCTTAGTCCTGGACGATGAATCACAGCATATGTTGAAAGCATAGCTCACAGCACATCAAGAATGGTTTCCTTAAATTTGATGACTGATAAAAAAATTACTCTAATTCCTTAAAAAATTATTTTAGCACTGTGCAACAGATTCATGTATCTGTATTTACAGAACTGGACAGTATTTTCTTTCCACAAACTTAGAATCTTCCCCAAAGAGTTCAACACAACCGACATACTTAGCCCATATAGTTGTGTTTGGATTTTTTTTTTCCCCTACCTACTACTTGTCTAAGAGCAGTGTGTGATTTTACTATTTTGGTTGCTATTCCAAGGCCCTTGACGAGTGCTGAATGCAAGTTGCAGGCTATATGTTGTTTGTAGACTGTTTTCTGGAAATATTTATTTAATACTGAAGAGCTCAAAAGCCGCATGCTACTCCTTTGTCTCCAGTGAGGCCACCTAACTTACAAACTCACTTCCAGAAGACAAAGCCAAAAGTGTCAAGCTAGAGGTGTGCTTGCTTTGTCCAAAAAGCATGCTTAGAAGTGTAACGGACAGCACTTGATGCAGGAATGGCAATGAGCTCAAGGGGAAAAGAGAAAGAAACCCTCCTGAAAACTTGGATCAATGGAACAGTTTGTAAGCCTCACTGGTAAGTGGGCTTCATCACATGCAGTGCTAACTAGCCCAATTGTGGCCAGAGCATGGACACGCTTTAGAGCAGTTGCCAGTTAAAAACATCTGGAAACAGGCACTGTGAACAGGGTTTATAAGGGGTGGGATAGTTACAACTAATTCACGTATGACTAATGCTAGCATTTTCCTGGAAGCCTAACCAAGTGTTGCTTAGAAAAGAGACACAAGAGCAGCAGTGGCCCACTGATGGCTGTCACCCTTGTCAGCAGCGAGCCTGGAATCCGTTCGGCTTCACAAGTTCAGAAGTGACAGCACCTGGGAAACACAGCCCAGTGCTCTGCACATCAGCCATATGTGTCTCCACTTACAAGACTGATGTTGCCCTAGAAAGGCAACATGTCAAGTATATCATGGTGTACTTGTCTGGGCCAGCCCACAACCACTCCAAGAGTGAAGAGATCTCAAGTGTCATCCTCTGTGTGCTGTGATCAGGTACAGAACCACCAAGGGCTTTGCAGTGTCAGATAGAGCCCGTGAGCTTTGCTGTAGAGTACCCCTGTGACTAATTAACATATTATTCATATATTTGCATGTGCGCTGCCCAGAACATCTGCTTCAACCTTCTTTGGGGATTTTTATCTTAAAACCTACGCAATTTATTGAAGCCAGAGTAGCTCCAGTGCATTGCCGCCTTACATACCCTGCTCAGAACGCATACATTTTTTAAGAAAATGAGTATGGCATTTTACACTAGCTGATTTGAAATCCGAGCCTTCTTGACTGAAATGCAAACAGGAGGATCAGCACTGCAATTGTGAGAACTTCAGGTGGAAATAAGAGCTTTTAATGCTGATTAGAGATGAGGAAAAAGGCCTTACAGCTACACAGCGGAATTCAGATGGTTAGAGAATGTAGGGAGTGTGCAGAACTAAAGTTGCAAGAAGTATGACTTAAGAGACTAGGGAAAAGGTCCTGTTTTCAATAAAAGTCTAAAGAAGGAGGGAAGAGCTGGGGCTCAAGAAATCATCTTTGGATCTGAAGTACGCTGGCAGCTGTTCAAACTGGCTGCTTGCCAGATTGTATTTCTGTTATTCAGTGCTAAAGAACAGCTTATACGCTTGAGAGGTGCTCTGCTGGAGTAAACAGACAGAATTTGACTGAAGTCAAAGGAACAGGTTTATACCAGCTGAGAATTTGGCCCTTAGTTTGCTCTAAAAATGAAATATGGACTCTGAATAATAACAAACTTTTTTTCCCCCCAGATGTGGCACTGAGCCCCGACGCTGGCAAGTGCCTCCAGTTTTACACACATTGTTTCCTTTCAGTACTGTGAAAAATCTTCTTAAAGGTTTGTAAGCAGGAGGCAACACTTGAATTACCCCACCTAGAAACAGAAGCTGCATACCTGCATGGCAGTGACCCCGATCTCTTCCAGTCTCTTTCTATGTAACTGTTACCTTCATTGGTTCTGTCAAAATAAATTTAAATCATCGTATTTCTACACTGGCACCACCAGCACACGTAAGCTCTGAAAACCTGTAAGTTGATTTCCATTCAGCTACATGATTTCTGCAAGAACTGCTCCCCAGCCTGAGCAACGCCGTCTAGAGAAGGTGGACGTCCAAATTGATCCTGGCCAACTGCAGGTGCTCAGTTAGGAACAGAATTGCTCCCCAGTGCCCATACAAGAGACAGGCAAGGTGTGCTGAGTTAGCCTCCAGTGACCATACAGGAAGCACAGGCTGATGGCTCCCCTAACTGCCTGTACTAAGCAAAGAGAATCCAGACCTTTAAGAGTTTGAAATAGAGCACAATTGAGTCATATCTTCCAGCTGTAAAACACTTGTTTGCAGGAGCACTGGCTTGCATACCTACATGCTTTCTGCACTACTCATGTCCACGTGCATTTGCCCTCTAACATACACAATGGCACTTTCCCTTCTTGAGTTCTCCCACTACTAGACAGAATGATGTGTGTTTGTGTATATACGTGTGCACTTACATTTAAAAACATAATGCATGACTACCTAGCTTTTTGGTATCACAGTTTTGTCTTTGCTCAATAAAAGCAGAGGAAAGCTATAAAAATGTAGCTGGGGTCTGTGTAACCATACTATTTGTCATTAGTCAAATAAACACAGTAATTAAGATTTCTTCCAGCTTCTAAAGGAGAGAACAGCAAATTTGTTCTTGGTTCGCAGTTGTTTAACCAGACATTGACGAAGGAGTATGCACTCTAGAAGTATGAGGTCTGACTTTCAACATCTTGTGTTTTTAGCCTATGATGTAAATTTTCATTTGAGCTTTTTGGTTTTTACCTTTGAATGAAAGAGCAATGCCGTAAATGAAAGTTTACAAAAGCAAGCAATGCAGAAATATTCTGGAATAAGCGTGGCATAACACTACTCCTAACATTAACCCAGAAGACAAAATCAGCTATACACAACACCTTGCTGGAGCCAGATTTCTGAAGTTCCTGATGTAACTATGGCCTTCTCAGTAGGTTATCCGATGATGTAGGTGATGGGCACAACCTGAGCAGGAGAAATTGCTCCTTGTCGGCAGAGCAGATCATCATGTGCGTTCCATGGTCCACGGGGACAAGAGAAGGGCCAGGCAGCCGGCTTGTCAAAAGCTTCTTCATTTATGACAGACCCTTGTTGTCTAACATCTAGTAAAACATGACTCACTTCAGGGACACACATTTGAGGGAAGTCACAGAAAAATTAAATAAGCACTGCCAGTAAAAACATGGGTGTACTTACTCTGGCTTTGTAATGGTACAAAGCGTGTCAGCAGGGTATGTGTTTTCCAGTGTAATCATCCCTCAACTCTCCTTGGACAAAACCAGCACACTCTGCTTCTCATGCTACAATACTTGTAATCACAGCCTTGATCCAACTTTCTCTATCAGACAAATTTACAATAACCTCATCGTGGATTCTTTCCTTTTTCCATCCTTAATTACCAACATCGCCTCCCCACATCACCAGACTGAGGGCACCACTGGCTTAAGTCTATGTAAAATAAAAACACAGCCCCACCTTCTTCTTTATGTAGGTGTTTGTCATCGTCTACCTGCTCCTGTCTCTCTCTACCGACCATCTTCCACGTTTAGCACCTTTGTTATCTTGCACTTGCGGCAGTCTGCTTTTTCCCTGCTGCCCTGTGCACCAGAGCTGCCTGACAAGCCCATTTTGTGGCTCCAAGAGAGGGTTTGAAAAGTTTCATCAGAGGACTGGGATCCAAACCCCACCTTTGGGTCTCTTTCCACTTAAAACAGAAGAGTGAGGGCAGGTCTGTTCTGTGACCGGAGCCCCAGATCGCGCAGGTGCCCCTGGCATGCAGAGACATGGCGCTGAGCCATCCGTCGTCCCACAGGGCACAGGGGCCCTCATCGCCCCCCGTGTCGGTTCAGTTAGGTGGCAATTCAGCTGAAAACTGGGGCTAAAAACTGAAGCCACTTTCTTTCTCCATCAAAACCCACAAGTGTTTTTCAGCTGCAGCAGCCCCCTCCCCTCTCACGTTGTCCGAGCTCCCCCCCAAAGCCCTTTTGGGACGGTGCCGAGCCCCACGCGGCCATTCCGAGCCTGCCTGAGAAGCCACAGGCCTCACCCTGACCCGCGGCGGGGCCACCCCTCCGCCCGCCGGCTCCTGCCAAAGGCAGAAGTTTGTCCTCATTCACAACGGAGATCTTTATTTCCAACCCCTGAGCATGACTTTCAGCAGCAGTGGAGTTCCCCAGAGGGCAGGACTAGCGCCTTACCCGTTCTCCCCCCGACACGAACACGCGCCGACTGGCCGTCCCAAGCGGCTCCACTACGGTTTGCCATTGGGTTTAGCGGCTCCTCGCCGGGGCCTTTTGCCTTTCACGGCCCTCCTTTCCGCAGCAAAAGCCAGAGAGCTGCTTAGCTCACACGTACCACAAAGTCGGGCGCGCCCCGAAGTTAACACCGCAAGCCGTGGGGTATCCCATCCCATCCTGCCCGGGTTGCTGGTGCCTGACACTTTGTAGGCGCGAGCCGCCGGTGAGGGGCCGTGTCCCACCATGAAGGCTCTGCGTCCGCCGCAGCCCCGTGCCTGGTGGCCCTGGAAGGCCGCCAGCTCCGGCTCCCTTCAGGCCGAAGCGTGGCACGAGTCCTCGGCCTCCCGTTTCCAGACACTTTCTAACTGCTTCCTTCATGTTACTTTAACGGTTTCCTTGCAGGGATTTAACTTTTCTACGACATGTTTTGGCACTCAAGAATTTTGTGGAAAACCTAAATATTCCTGCTGCAAATGCCCTGCCTGCACGACCCTCTTAAATCTTCCTGTTTATTTTATTTTCCATTCTTAACAGCTAATGTTACTAATCTCTTTTAGGATCATGGACTAATAAAAATACCGCGCAAAGACTTTCCCTGCATACCAAGCTCTTAGAACCCCATGGGATATGCCTGCTTGCACCAAAGGACGGACTAAGAACTTTTTGATTCTTTCACCCTATTTACAAAGCAAATATGGAAGTTAAATGCTTAGAGAACTGGGAACACCACAGACACTCGCAGGGATTGCACTTTGATTTTAGCAGGCATACCATAAAAAATTTACATGTCTGACAAAACAGAGAGTGAGCTTGCTGAGCCACTTAAAGTGTCTTTAAATACCATCAGCGCTCTCTGCTTAACACTCAATATTCTGATTTTTAAAATACTGATTTAATTTTTTGTCAGTACAGTATGTTCTTTACTGGAGCTGGCAGTTTACAAGCAGCAGTAACAGCAGAGAGCAAAAGAGACTCCACCCAAATATTTTTTAACCAATTCTTCAGATAGACATGCCAAAATAATTGGATGGAAAAAAAGCTGTCATTTTAAAAAAAAAAGTGCAAGAGTAACACTTTTGTGCAGCTTTTCTTCTTCAACTGTCTGTAAAGCAACTCCTCTCTGTAAAGCAACTCCTCTTTGTACTTTTCCTAAACTTGGTAAAACCACAGCACAGAGCTAAATTGCAGGCAAGCGGGACAGGCTGCACTGCAGACCTGGAGCCACCTTGCTGCACATCATCTTCTGGACGTGTCGCAGCGAGTCCCTGAAGGCTTCTTTCAAATGAGACTCTATAAAAATGTAATTTAAGCCGTAACCTCCTTCGGGTAGGTGAACTGATGTAATTTGATCTTTCTTATGCGAAGAATTCAAACAGCGTAAATGCACACAGGTTCGCAAGGCCAGGTTGAGGGCTGGAGATCTGGGAATACAGTACAAAACCCGAGCTGCAAACAGACTTCCAGCCTCATAAATATCTGCTTTACAATTACAAAGTGACAGCTGTGAAAATGTATCAAAATATTGGCCCCTTTTCCTTTTATATTGTCTTGGATACACTGTGATAAATCTAATTCTGTTTAAAACAGAAGAGCTCTGGATTGTGTTTTTCCTGAAACTGGCACTTGGTATTTTTTTGACTTTCCAAAACGTTAGCTTCACTCACGAATGCCTGGCAGAAACAAATACGCACCACATCGATGCTTACCCTGTAATATGGTAAGGCTCTTACTTCTTCACATCTGAAAATATTCATGCAAATATATTGCAATTTATTGGCTAATAATTGCATTTTAAAAATAAATCCTCATATGAGACACCGATCATGCTTTCACACCATGTTTCAGTCAAAATATATATCTTAAAGGTGAAGGGTGATGAACCCCTCCCAGTATCTTTACGCTTAGAGTGAGCTCTACTACGGAGATCATTTCCAAAGGAAAAAAATCATCTTGATGCAGAAACTGAAATATGGTTATGAAGCAATACATCTATCGCACCTCTGTGAGTTTTAAGTCATAGGCAACCTGTAAGCTTAAGACTGCTTCTAATTAATAGCCTTTTCTGGACTGAAGTCATCCTGATACTTAAAAATGATCATTAATCATTTTAGATCCCTTTCTTAGGGAACTCCATTTTGTGAGTTAATAACCACAGCCTTTGAATAACCCAGGGAAATACCACTAAGGCTGGCTCCCCCAGACCGCCCATAAAGAATATTTTGCACATGAAATACAGGAAACAAAGCAATAAGCAGGATAGTAAACACCCAAATCCTTGCCCTGCTGATACACAGCCAAGCTATCTGCTGTAGCACAGGAAGACCCTTCAGTAACGAAAACACATCCCAGCCTTGCTCACGTGTGTCCAGGGTACTCGCAGTCAAGGGTACAAGGGCGCTCTGCTGCTTCAGCTGGAGGACGAAGGATGGCACAGAGGCTGTGCCTCAACGTGCAACCACTAAACACCAGCAGGATCAGAGCTTTGGACTTCAAATTAGAGTGAAGAACAGCAGCATTTAACTAAATATATCTACTGCTTTCTGCAAGAAGCCATGGCACGGAGAAGCCGACCAAAGCCCGTGGATAAAAGAACACAGAAAATGAAAAAAAAAATCAAGGTGGCCACACAAAATCAAATCCTGCCTTAACACACACAATTCCCACTGAAACTCATAGGAGATGAGGACATGGCAGTGAGACAGAACTTGATCTACCGCTGTTAGCTCTGTACAACTTCAAATAAATGACTCATGGCACCAATTATTAATAAATTGATATATACTTTATTATGCACAAGAGACTAAGATGACATGACACGGTGGTTATAAAAACTGTACAACTATGCATTTCCACAAGTCTCTGAAATACTGAACGCAATATGAAATACAAATGGGGTGTTCAGACTGGCCACAGGTATTAGCAAGAAAAATTCTCCCATTCTTTGATTTAAAAAAAAATATCTGGTGTTTGGATCTTAAAGAAATATACTTATTTATTTGAAGGTGAGAATATTGTGTTTGGAACTGGTAAGAATACGGCAGCGAAGATCCGATAACACTATGAACATCCCCATGAATGACAAACAACAACAGGGTAGAACAGTCACCTCACATGAAGGGCTGTCAGCACAACCAACAGTACAGTCTCCTTGTGAAGCATGAGGTAGATATACGTAACAGAAAGAACGGTACATACAGGAGAGAAATGGTTAGAAAAGGGCAGGGGGCAGGTTACAATCATCAACATCTACAGACATTTTGCAAAATCCATTTCCACGTGGAAAATGCTACAAACATAGCCTAACACAGAAAGATCTGACTTGTTGAAACATGAGTATAGTAATGTCCCAAACCAAATGCGGTAAAAGGTTAGAGTTAGTGATTAGACGATGCATGACACAACAAGCGGTCTACTTTGGAGTTTAAGTACATTACTAATAGCTTTTACAGACAGAAGGTGTCCCTTTTAAGCCCAATCCTCCCGTTCTTACGTAAAAAGTTCCTTGGCAGTCAATTCCATCCCGCTGAAATTTGCCACCGAGTCCATCCCTCCGAAGCCCTGCTTTAAAGCCCTCTGCTGGGACAGGAGCATCTCGCTGGCCTTCCACACCCCACGGGTATCTGCCGCGTGAAGTCCAGCGCAGTGAGACCAGGTTTGGCAGAGGTGGGAACCAGCGGCTTTTCGGAGCCTGCCACACCACACACAGAAACTTGCAGTAGAGACAAACGGCTGCTCTAAAAGTCGAGCTTATAGGTTTATCAGTACTCTGAACTGCAGGCAGCTCAACAGCTGCTGCAGAGTACTATATATTTTTGTAATAAAGCTATTAACTGGGAATGCCCGGGTTTAGTTCTCTCCCTCTTTCTCTCTCTGTTGAAGCAGAAATGGCTGTTCCATCTGCTAAGTAATTACATGTCGTTTTGGTAGCTTCCAACTGAGATTTCATTCAGATTGGTTAAAATTTCTGAATTAAATAGCTGAGTACACCAAGTTCAGTTAATTTAACCTGTATTTCAAATACAAGTCAACAAATCGAATCTTTGATCTTTATATATTTTTGGTTTATCCAGCGGTAAATATAAATCTGTAAATTATTTTAAAATTAGAGTAAATTTTTGATAAAAAAACATTGATAATGCAGCATGTTTCTCTCAAAAATATACAATTATCTATTTTACATAAAAGTTTTCAACCTGTCCATCCCAACAACCAAATCTAATACTTCCTATGAGAAACTACTTGATAAAAAATTTGAGGAAGGAAAGGGTTAAAACAGGGAAAAGAATTTACAAAATATGTAAATTTCACAGTAATTGAAATTAAACATTTCATATAGAGTAACTTACATTTATCTAAAACATTTAAATATATCTTTATACAGAAATTTAATGTAGTAAAATATAGCTATGATTGAACTTAAAGACTCTAGTCTTCTTTGAAGACATCTTTAAAGACTTTACACATAGAATATGCTTATACAATACATTCTGCTGAAGGTTAGGCAAAGCGCTTTCTTTCCAACCACACAGGTAGCACATTCATCCTCCCGACACCTCGTAACAGAGCCAATCCTGCATACCCTTACGCATGGGGATAACTGCGCGTACGTGACAATCCTGCCAATGTTATCATCGGCCTGATAACAGAAAACACTTTTCATACGTGTAACCCTACACACCGACTATCTCCACAGGCTCTGAGAAGAGCCACAATGTGTAGAGTTAAGCATGTGCTTGTAATAGCAAGGACGAAGCGTGCAGTTACTCCCATGCATAAATGTCTGCAGGATTAGTAACAGATTTGATTTAAAGTGAGTAACACTCCACCTGAACCTGGGCACTTAAATCTATTGCGTATCTTGCACTTTGACCATCCTGGCATCAGCAAGGCACAAGTGTAGAATCAGCAAAAGACATCTGCAGCTCAGACTTCAGAGCAGACTATCGCTCTAGTGTAATGAATTCCCTTCTCCTCTTGCAGAACACAGGTAGCCTTCACTAAAACTAGTGAAGGTTACTCATCTCATTTTTAGAGGAAAACAATGCTCATTTTTTCCTCAGAGGAGAAGGATCAGTAGAACACATTACAATTACAAAGTGGCAACGTAACAGTCAAACAATTACACGTTAAAAGCATCTTTTTTTTTCTTTTCATTTGGCATCGATTTGAAGGTCAAGATATGGTAATGACACTAAAAAAAATACTCTGACGATTAGTACCTTTCTGCCATTTCCATATTCTGACACTTCTTTGGGACTATCGAATTGCAGTGTTCATGTAGCAGTCTGAGACCAACAACTGCACAACCATCTTAAGCAAAGAGCTTCATTTTGATAGGCAGTATTCTGCACAAACAATAGGCTCTACTGTACATTCTTTGTGCCCTCACAACCATCTCTTATTTCAAAGGGAATTTGGGCTAGCTAAAGGATTAGAACCGAACCACCTTTTTTATCTCCTATCTACCTATTATAACCTGAAGAGACAGTTGTTATTTTTTTTAGATATATAAATGCATTATAGATTTTATCTATGGAAGGAACACTGAGCTAATTTCCCAATTGTTAAAGTGGTAAGTTAGGCTCTGTATGCTTAGGTATATATCTATTTGCATAAAGACATTGCCATTAAAGGTACACACACGTCTATGTTAGTGCACAAGAACATTGTCTTAACGTTTGTGTGTGCCTGTATTTGGTATAGTAGATTAAAAAAAAAAATCTCTTATTAAAGAGCTTTGGCCCAGAGAACAAGAAAGGGAATGTTAGAGTGTGCTCTTCTCTGATTAGCAAATCAATGCATATTAAAACAAAAATACCTGGAACAAACCTGGAGCTGCAAACACAACAGAAAAGCAAATGAGATGCTGTAGCTGTAAGCTTAACAAAAAAAGGGTTACTCAAAAGTGGCTAAACATAGCTGAAGTAATAAAATGTTAATAGCCAAAAAGATCTGACCTTGAGGCTTTCTTGCTTAGACAAATAGAAATTCTTTGACCTAAGATCATCTTTGTTCTGCTTATCTTGTTGAACTCCCTTAATGAATACCTTGTGTCAATGAGAAGGTTTAGGGAAAGAAGAAAGTCGTATAGACAAAGCAGCATTTTTCCAAACTGGCACAGATTTCACATTGAGGGCCCGCGGACCCCTAGAACAGGTTGCAGTACTGTAAAATTAGTAGCTTTGTCACATGTAGCATAACATGCTATAGAAGATCCAACAGGCTGTGTTTACCCATGCATTGTGTGCACACCTACACACTCACACACACAGTGGCTTCCCCAAAAGAAAATGTCTTTTTTTTTTNCAACCAAAGCAATCCTTTTAACTTTAAAAAGCTGGTGTCCACGCACAGTCCTTTGAACCTCTGCACTCCTGATGTTGTTCCTCACGCGTGTCCCCCCCGGAGTTAGGTGGCACTGCTGCTGGAACAGGGGGTGCTCTGCGTGCTGCCAATGCTGTGCGCCGCGCTGCTGTTCTCGGAGGCTGGAGGGGACGTAGGGACCTGCTGTCTTCCCGCTGCTTCCCCTGAGGGAAAGGGGAGAGGAAAAAGGGGGGTTAGGAGAAGGGAAATTGAAAATGTGAGTTGTCACAGAAAACAACAATCCATTCCTTCCCAATCTTAATTTTCTGGTTGTTTGTATTTCTATGCAATTAATACCTTGGGTGACAGACCTCAGAGTACTGTTGAAATAGTGACTACTAGATTCTGGCACTTTCACATTGCTATGCACATGGGGAAAACAATACTGCTGTTTTCTTAAGCGTTTTAAAAGCAGTTGATGCAAACTGCCAAGACAGACACAGTCTGTCTTCTGTTGTCAGCTGTCACTCAAATGGGTCCCATTACATGACTCAGACCACTATATAGCTTTGCTGTTTCATGGAAAAAGGCCAATGAAATGTAGGTTTTCATTTCAATGCCAGTTTACAGAGCAGCATATTTACTAAAAGTGGACCTGAAGACAGTGTTCTTCAGTCAGCTGGATACCACATATCCTGAGACGTGGCCAATTTTCTTGGCGTAGAAAAACAACGGGCTACCCTGCAAGCTTGACTTGATTTATTCCAAATATAACATGCAGGAAGCTCCCCTATAGCTACCACAGTATGTATAGCACTTACAACCTGTAGCAGGAACATGTTTCACCATTTCTTGTTAATTGCTTACTGACAATAAATTAAAAGCCCTTTGTTATTTGGATTGCCAAATCAGGCACTAGGAGTTAAAGCCAGGTTTATGGCTCCTGATAAAACCTAGAGTTTTGTCTGCTTTCCTCACACCCCTTCTGCATCTGTGGCTATGGAAAAAGCCCAGCTCTCAACTAGCATGGAAGTAAAAATTTTGTCATCATCTGAATGCCGAAAAGATCACAACGAGGCCATGTAGGAAACCTTAACTGTGGCATTTTTTAAGTTACAGTGCTCAAATCTGCACCTTTACTAATATTGCTCAATAGTCTCTTCAAAACAGATGTCAAGACTAAGTTTATATAACGTGCACTGTAGCTGCCCCCTCCTTTGCGCTCATCTCTCAGGATGTGAACCCATGATCTCAGGACGGTAACATGGACATAGTGCTGCTGCTTGAGCTACAGACCGACCATGGCAGCCAGCGCCGACCGGCATGGCTGCTTTCCCAGCAGAGGATGGAAATGTTTTGCCGGATCACGGGCAGGAACGACTGGGAAAAATCAAAGGCTGGTACATCTCCTGCCTCATGAGTTTACAGTGACGCAGATCTCCTGCTTCACATTGCCCTAGGTTATCCGAAACCTGATGCCATGGGCCGGGTCCGCGGAGTGTAATTTTTCTTCCCCGCTCACAGGATTTGGTAGCGCTCCCATTCCCCAGCAATTGCTTCAGTGACAGGTTGAAGGCCGGAGGCACAGCCTGCATCCAGAGGGTTACAGAGCCGGGACGAGCCAGCTTCCTCCCACAGGAGCTGCTCTGGCACATCCCCATGCCCTGTGTGCTGCTGCCCAGCTGCCAGAGCCCCGAGCTCCTCCGGAATGCCGCCGCAGAGGAAGCGTGCCTTTAACGCTTTCTGTCTCGGGCCAGAAAATGTCCTTCTGCAGGCTGCTCAGTATTCAGAGGTCTGCCACAAACAAGGGAGGTCTGAGGATTTCTCACAGCAGAGGCTGCAAATGCTCTTCGGAATGGAAACCGGCGGGTTCGCTGCTAGCTCACGCCATGGCTGTAAGGGCACGTAAGGCCCCACAACGCACAGCTCTTGCCTTACACCCCACTGGTTTAGGAATGGGGAGGAAAGGACAGACGGGACGGGACAGAAAAACAACAAACTAAACCACTAAACCACATCGCCCAGGAGGCCAACGAAATGTTTAAAAAAGAGGGTCAGGATCTCACTCTTGAGTTCAGTGCTAAGTCCAGCATTTACTTCTGTGAGCGGATTTTCATGCTGTTTTTCCCCAGTGCAAGAAATCTCTGCGTAACTCGTCCACGAGCGGCAGATTTCTGCTCACGTGCAGCAGGTCAGAATCTACCCCCAGTCATCTGCAAACAAAATGTGTTCCAGCTCTAACTTGCACTGGAAACAGCTTTGCAGCCCATCAGAATAAACTGTATAAAATCAGTGTCTGTGTCACGGTGCCGTAAAAGCTTTCATAAGCCTTGTTTGGATGTTTTCCCCTCCCCACTTGCTCCCTTCTCCTCCAGTTGTTTGTGCACCCGTCTTCCTTCCTTTTGTACTACCAGGGGTATTTATAAAGGCTGTGATAAGCAAACTCCCTTTCATTAAAACAAAACAAGCGAACACAAACATCAGAACCCAGCGAGCCAGCGGAGCTCGACCCGCGGCAGCACCAGAAGAACCCGCCGTGGCCGCTCCCCTAGCCGGGCCCCCGGCCGCCCGCCTGCTCTCCTTCCAGCTCCGCTGTCACCCATTTTACAAACCACATGATTGCACACAGCTTTGCGTCAGCCTCAGCATGTCAATACAATCTGTATGCGTTTAACCATAAATTCATTTATAAGCTAAACACATGTTGTTTTTATTTTATGGCAAAATGACAGGCGCGGTGCCGGAGTCCCCATGCGAGCCCAACAGCTCGCTCTGCTCCTCTGGAAAAAGCTCCTCTGGAAAGCATCTTCGGAGGCAACTTCCCTTCGGTTTGGGATGGGAGCCCCCTGCCCTCAGCTGTAATTCAATTGCCTCTGCAGCACCTCGTTTCTAGAGCATGATCAGCAGCTCTGATATACCACAATCCCTTGTGGAACAGTAACAAATTCTCAATGTCCTGAACGAAAAAAAATCCAAATCACGGTGACGTTATGAACACGGTCCAGCAGCTACGTTTGGACTGGCTGATTTTTCCTACATTTTATTTCCTTAACACCCAGCTAATCTGCAGCAAAGTATTTTTTAAGGAATATTCATGAAAAGGATGTAAAGAAATGTAAATTATCACTCGAGGCATTCCCCATCTGTCTTTTTCAGGTAAACAGCTTCATGTATCTCATGTTACCGAACCAGAACTGCTCAAAATGGACATGTCTCATCTATTGACAGTAAACAAGCTTTTACCCATCTGAATGCGACAGCATGCTCTTTATTATTCACGCTTAGGAAAGCTGCCAGTTGTACTCCCTGTCCAGGAAGTCTGAATGTTTGCTTTTCTATCTCCATTTGCCAAATATAATTGGTTGCTATGTCAGTTTATTTTAAATCAGATCCCATAAAAAAAGGGTGAAGTGGGGGAGGAGGGATGCTTTTAACTTCTCAGATTTTGGAACATTTTATCCTGTTAACTTCCAGTACTGCCTGGAGAAGAAGGAAAGCATGCTTTCTAAGAGAATGAAGCAAGTGATATTCTCTAACACAGCATTCACTTCACTTGGTTTAGCAACCTCATTAACTCATCAGGCTTGTGCATGTCCCTTCCTAAACATAGTCAATTATCCCTATTAATGCAGGTATTTACATGGTTAAATTTTGAAGGGTTTCTGCATCTATGTACACCACAAGATTTTTGCCTCTTTGTGAGCCTCCCAGGTAAATTGGGTGAATTGTGGCAAATCTCTGCTACTTTCCCTTTGTTCTTGGGTCCTCTCTGGGCAGAACCAACACCACCGTGGAAAGCTCTCAGCCACCTTTCGCACCCTTCTGCTGACTGGAGAAAGGATCCAGAGTCCTTTGCAGAAAAGTCAGCTAAAACTCCTCCGTTGCCATAATCCTAGTTTACTCCCTCCTTTCTTCCTCTACTACCTGTTTATCTTAAGACATCTGTACTCCATGCAGAATTGTTTCAGAGAATCTTGAGTACTTTAAAGCACATTCTTCACCAGCAGTAGCTTTTGTCCATGCTCTGATTGTCACCAAAACACAATGTATAACGAACTCATATTTTTCAACCTTTGGTCTAAATTGTGTGTTAGAAACTCAGTGCTACTTGCAACAAAAGATGAGATTTCAGAACACAATTCAGCAGTGCATGAATTCTCTAATGGCAGAAAACAGCCACTCTGTAGATGAAATTTAGATTATCTTCCCTGCCCCCCGCCCTCCTTATTTAAATAAAAGTCTGCAGCCAGCTCTAAAATGTTTCCATTGCAGCTGGATTATCTTGTCTGCCACAGCAGTTGTCCTCTAAAAGACTGTCCCTGCCAGAGCCTTCGCTACACTCTGCTGCAAGTCGTGCTTTGTAGATACAAGATATTACATGCAGAAAAAAAATCATGTGCACGGGAACATAGGTTCACTTGCACAATCCTTTGAAAATCTGAACCAGATAACTTCATAGATATTATTTATCATTTCTGTGATTCTCTGATCTGGTGAGTTACTACAACCCCTTCCTTTTTTTTCTTCTCATCTATTACTTTTTGTCTGGCCGCCTTCTCGACTTATTTTCACCTCTCAAACACAGAGCCAGAGCAGCTGCCCTCTAGACTACTTGTATGTGGTCACTATGATTGATGCACTTTGTTAATATAATTCTTTTCATGGGGTGGGTCCAAGTCCTATTGTTGCTGAAGGATTTCTCGTGTTGGCTTCCCAGTGTTCCTTGACTACTGACATACAACATGTGTCGATAGATGGTTCTGCATGTGAACGGAGACTGAACTTCCACAAATGCAGGACCAATTGTATTAACAATTGTTTTAATTTTTTTGTTAATAAAGGCTACGTATTTGGAAATTACCTGCTCAATTTACACATTTACTTATTGAAATTGCACTTACTTTTCTTCCACAGTACTTCAGTAGTCTATATGGCAGAATTATACTATTCATACGGATTATCACAACCTTTAAATTTTCCACATTTGCCTCAATTCCAAACAAGCTTCATACACAGCTGATCCATTGAGAAGTATTAAACAGCTTATACAAAGTTGTTGTACTGCCAACTGGAAAAAAACCCACAGGATTTTTTTCCAAATTAACATAAGTTCGTGGGTCATAATATTTACAGAAGCTCTGACCTGACAGCGCCGAATTGTCACTCCTAAATAGCTTCCATGAGGTTTTAGAGGCTGGAAAAACCCTGCAGAGGGCTACGGGAGAATTCCAGTGCTCCAAAGCTGCACAGGTTTGGAGTACTTGACCTCACATTCTCCCCACGTCCCAGAGATCTTGGCAAGGTCTGGCGAGGTCAAAAGTGGAAGCAGGTGGGAGTCTAGCATGCTGTGGGGATCCTGAGATACCCCGTAACCCACAAGCAGCCAAGGTCAGATGCTGCAAATCAAGGCCCCATCAGTCTCTCTCTGTACCACCTTGAAGATTACATGCAACAGAAAGCTCCCCAAACTCCCTCTTCTTCCAATCCAGTACTGTACTTCTGCTAACTGAGTTTAGTATGGAAAAAAATTCTGAGGAGATACTGAAAAATTATGTATACATAATGGCTGTACCAATTCAAGTGCATTGCTGGTTCTTTGGCTGGACACAATGAAGTGAGATTACACACAGCTTCTACCAATTAAATGTAACAATGGAGGAATAAATAATTGAGGCAAAAATTCTATGTAATCAGGCCCCAAGAAACATTTTCAAGTCTAGTTATATTCAGAGTGTATCTACATAAATAAGCATTCTCTTAGCCATTTGGCCCACTCCTGGTGCTGATCACATCACACTCCCGGTCACATCAGCCTAATTTACTAACTGCAAAAAATTCTGAAAAAAACAAGTATGGGAACCAAAAAGGATCCATTAGCTGAAATGTTAACTAGACTCGAAATAGAGAGATGCTACTAATGATGAGGCACAAGCCAGGAATACCCAGTTTTACGCATGTCCCAAGTGAGTTTTCAAGATCTGCATTTAAAATTATTCTAGCAAATATTAAATCATGCTCATAACGCATAACACCTCCCTTTAGGGAAGGGTGTGTATCGATCTGCTGATAGGCACCAACAGGCTCATGGGGGGAGTTGCTAGAAAACGCCGTAGTGAGAATAGAAAGTAAGAGCCAAAGTCCAGGATAGCTCTTGCTGGCCCCTCTCCCCTTTCCTCCCACCTCGCAGGAGTTCAGACCACGCTGCATTTCCTGTGGCATGATGTGCACGGAGGTCTGTACGAGCCCTCATACTTACCCGTGTGAGAGTAGATAAACCAGAGTGCTCCTGTTAGCAGGGCTCCAATTACAAACGCCGCAAAGGCAATGCCCACAACAGTCAGCGTGTCCAGACCGTAGAACACAGCTACAAATTAAACGCACATAACAAGGACTTATTTTCAACAGCAAATACTGTTTTACAAAAATTCACCCTTACACACCCTTCATGGCGAAGTTTTTTAAAAATTCATAGGTAATGAAGCGCCATTTTAAGGAACAGACTAGCAGATTTGCATCAAGGAAATAAAAGTGATGCTTTCAGAGACTGGCTTCAGTCCAAGCAACTGTTCCACATCACAAAGCAATACCCCAGCTCAGCACACCCAAATCTGGAAAACATTGCAAAAATTAAACATTTTCAGTTGGCTGTTAATAACTTGATGCAATTAAATATCCATTTATCTTAAAAACGTGTTTTAAAAAGGCTGAGACTTTTGGCAAAAGGTGCTTTTCATTTAAATACCCTAACATTCAAGCAAACTTTCCCCTACATCTCTTGCAAGTTCAGCCTGAAATCTAGGTGGAGAACGGAACTGCTGTTAAGAGGGAAGAGATGCCAGCAAAAAGTCAGCGAAAACATAAATAGAAACAATTGTTTTTCACATTTGGCAATGCTTTCAATAACTGAAATTAATTCCAGAACACAAAAATAGAACCACACACACGCAAAACACTTTCTAGGGGGGAGGCCCTTTTGCAGTACCATTTCAAGGGTAACAGTATCTGGTTCCTGGATTTATTGCCCCACAATGTTAACCATGCAAAGAGAGAAACTTTCAGCTTTTTTCTTTTTGGTGATTAGAAATACTTCAAAAATTACTAATCACTCTTTTAGCAATCATTTGGGGATGTTTCTTCTTACAAAATTGATTTCTAGTTTCAGTATTTTTAATGTCTCCCAGTGCACAAAATGGCTTAGGCCAGTGAATAACATTTTATTGACTAAGCTGGCCAGGAAATGAACTGACTCGATCTTCTCCATAGTATCCTTCAGTGGAATTTCAGTTCTCAAAACACAACCAACACGCTCACTTTACACGTTCCTACATCCAGCAGATGTCCCTATGGACATCCCCCAGCCCAACAGCTCCTGAGATCCTCAGGGCCCTTCCCCTTTTCCCCTTTTGACAAATGCCTTCTCCAGCAGTTCCTGTTGGCAAGGGCCTTCAGGACATATTTCCGGGTGCCTGTGACCAAGTTTGCATATGCAACACCTAACAGGTAGTGGCTTAGAAGGTTTTTCTCACATTTCTCCTATGGGAATATTTCTGATTCCTCTGGCCACATCTGGTCATTTTAAATACAAACAGAAAGACTCTCCTAAACTCAACCGTTTTTTCCACAAGGCATCAGCCAGTGTCCTCTCCTCTTAGGAGGAAACTTAGGGGAGAGGAGAAAGTCACATGGAAGCTGAAGTCACAGAAGCGTAATTTCCTGTTTCCCTTGCTATTCTGAGCAAATTTAGTCCCAAAGACAAAGGGACAGGAGCAGAGGAAAAAACCTTTGCAATTCCCTCTTCTAATCTTCCCTTTTCTCCATTCATTCTTGGTTTTGGCTATAAATCACCTTCACCTTCCTGTTTATTATTGTCTTTTACTGCTGTTTCTCTCCTGTTCTTCCCTTCCTAGGTCAGTAATTGACCCTGGTTAATTCACTACGCCAAGACAACAGAAAAAAACAAAGAAATCCGTAACAAGTCAGTGATCTCATCTACTGCATGATCTGTAAGTGCTGGTGCCAGAGTAACTCGGGATGTGGCCAGCTGCAATAGGAGTGAGGCTTGGAGTAGGACAGAGGAGCTCTATAGGATGGTATTTCTGCTGAAACTCTGGTATGGGGAAGCAGTGGCTTCGTTGGAGAAGGGGGAAATAACCCCCCCAACCCAGCAAATGAATCTGCTAAGTCTGAGACTCTCAATGGTGTTTTTCCAAATTGATTTTCACATGCGCAAAAGGTCACAGATCTCTCTGAATGCTGATGGGAATCCCTCAATCAGCAATACAGTCAGAATTCTGTTCTGTCCCACACTTTAACATACACACACACACTCAGAAAGCTCAAAGATAATTTTCTTCATTGATCTAATACTTTCTAGACAAGAGTTTAAAGTGATTGGTTTAAGAGTTACTTACGTGGCTGTCTCACATTTGGCTTTGGAAGGGAAGGATCTAATTTAAAAAAAAACCAACAGAGAAACCACAAAACATTAATCAGACAGAGTTCCACAAGCAGCGTACAAACTATGCAAGCAACCTTCAGGATGTGATCTGACAGAAAGACATTAATTGTAATTTTTACAAACCAGGAACTTCAGGAAAACCAGCCCAAATTCAATAATCTTGCTCAGCTCAGAAAAACTCAATTCATATATTGACCATTCCTCAGAGGAACGTATCTACAGTACAGTTCATTCAGCATATATTTTGCTGGCAAGTACACTGCAACCTTTCCCACCCAGGATGTCATCAGGTCAGACCCACAGTAACACTGGTTACCCCTATCTGGAGCTCCTAAAGAGCACAGATTGCACAGGCTGTTTTAAGGTCATTACACTCACCTGACTACTCACTAACCACAAACAAGAGATACCAGCGTACTAAATCACACACACACACACAAATTTAAAATCACACACTGGCCATCACCTCTAAAGAACAGTCAGTATTATGGCACGATATGCACTGCTTTGTCCAAAATGCATTAATATGTGTTGATTCACACATTTTTCTGAGTCCTACTTGGTATTCTGTCTTGGAAGTTGGGTGGTTTTTTTGTTTTATTTTTTAACGATATATAGGAAATAAAAGATCATAGCTATTATATCAAAGCTATTATTCTTGGCAAGGATATAAAATATCATCACCATTATCAGCATGTAACAGAAAGAGACAAGTAAACATATGTTAAAAAATGAAGAATTTTCCCTTCTTTTGCATAACTGGCTTCTCTTATCTTTCTCCAAGAATGTCACCTCAAGCAGAAAAGCCAGCGATTCTGGCTTCAGACCTGAGGACCTGTTTGGTTAGCTGCAGTTTGCTTCTGGATTGCCCAGTAACCAAGGGATCTCATTTAAATTCATGCCTGAGTGTGTTTGGTTCAACAGCTGTAAAAGGATTTGATAAGACAGTGTTCCAATAGTTGGTTTTGTATCTTTAGCAACTAAAAAAAAAGAGAAGCTTAATTGCTATGTAAACATAGCAGCTCAAAAATACTGAAAAGGAATGTATTTATTTAAAGCATTCTTAAACCAAGTTTATGCCTCTAGCTTCTTAAAACCTAAATGGCAGCACTAAACTGCCAGCAATATCCTGTAAGACCATTAGGCTCTGAGACACACGTGCCTACAATATCCAAAAAAGCATTTTACTCTTAAACTGCATTATTCTCACTTGCTCTAACACACGAGTATCTCTTCCAGATCACTCTTGGCAGGATAGTAGGAAACAGGTGGAACAGTAGTAGGAAACAGGTGAGAACATAAAGAGGTGTGTGTGTGGGTGTATGTGCATGCACAAATAAGCTGGAAAGTCGTCAAGTGCACTTAACAGCAAAAGCATAACTGAACGTAAGATTTGTGAGGAGGGCTGGACTCAAACCAAGGAGCACTGAACAGTACAAACATGGGTAAGGGCACTATCAGATTGTCCAAACACTCCACTAGTATATCCCAAGTGCCAAGAAAATGCCCTCTGAGCTGAGGGGAGAATGAATTTTCCATGCTCATTCTGTCTTTGGCCTCTCTACAGAGAATACAGAAGTCTGCTAATTAATGATAGGCAGTGTAGCCCATTATCAATTCTCCCCAGTCATCCAGCTCGTGCATGTATTTTAACGTGGTTTGCTCAGAGCAACACAGAAGCAGTGGGAATCCTTGAGGTCCAGGAAAAGCATCTAATTTAAAAACATCAGCAGCAAGCCTTTAGAAATTATCATAATTTTCTATACATTTGTAGGATAGTGGCACTTGTTAGCTGCTCACTTGATCTCCTTTCTATGACCTTACTTCCTTTTGCTGTAGAAATAATAATCCAAAGTTTCCACACTTAGCAAAAATCTGAACAATGAGATTGGTGGATTATTTCAACAGAAGAATACGTATTTCCTAGCATTTAAATGGCCATCTATATGCCTTTCATCGAAGTTGGGGAGAGCGTGTGTGTAAAATGCAGGAATGCAAAGGGAAAGAACGTGGCATGAAGTTAGGTTTTAGACACTTCCATTGGGATCTACTGCAATAAGGTAAGCAACAGAGCTTGTAAATAACTAGTAAAATTAGGAGAGAAGAAAGAGTTATTCTCATTTATATATACAGTTGTGATTCCTATTACAGTCAATGACATTCATTTGCTTAAGTCTGAAGAAAAAAAGGTGACACCTTTGCAATGACCAGTTTGTCCTCACTTTTGAAATATCAAGCGTATGACTTCTACATTTGGCTTGGAGAGCAGCTCCAACGGCAGTAATTCAGACAATACAGCCTACAACAATGAAAGCTGGCTTGTTCCATGAAAGAAAATGAAGAACACCACCTCCGAGATGTAAATTCTCCTGCCCAGTAATGCGATACAATTTCTTCTCAAATCTTAGGTTCACATACTGGCCAACAATGGCATCTGGCTTTTAAAAAGGGGTTGTTTGATTCACTGCAGAACAACTGCATACCAACAAAGCTACGTTGTTAATGTGCCACTTTGTATTATGTCTGAAAGCTGTGATATGCTGGGGAGATTTCCACCAAGCATCCCACAATTAGACTAAATCACCCACAATGCAACAAAATACTCTATCACGCTGTTGTCTTGTAACTAATCTTTATAAATTTAGCTCATCTTTGCACACTAAGACCTTGTGCCTCTGACAAAGACAACATTCTGAGTGGAGTCCGAGATGGGAGCCGTGCACAATGCTCCACACATCAGAAGAGCGAGAGAGCTCAGAGTACGAGTCTGTTTATTGAAAACTGAACTTCAGTTGCAGGATTTACTCGTTCCCAATGGAATAACCACTGAAGAAAAAGAGAGATTTGCAAAAAGAAAAAGCCCAGAATGAGGCCCAAAGCACAGTTTTAATTGTACCACACTGACAGATCAAATACTTGCCTTTAGATCACAGTGGATTTGATCTGTATTAACAAATTTGTAAAAAAACACAAACGCAAGCTGACTTGCAGAATTCAACAGAAACAGTTGCTTATGTCCCCTAGCAATGCTGTATGGTACTTGAAATTGCCTGAAGACTAAAAAGCACGCACTGTACAACAGAGGTTGAAGGACTTCTGATCCCCATCCTTTTGACGCCCCCCCCAAAAGCATTCCAAAGTTCAAACAGCCTTGGGACGCAACTGCAAGATTTTGATGTGCACATGAAGCTACTGAAGCTTCTGATGAAACTCCCATCCTAATACAGAAAGAAAAGATAATGCACATTCTTCTACGAATACATCAAAACATGACAGAAGCTGTTGTCAGAGGAATTCACTAAGAAGAACTTTCAAATCAAGTGGAACTGTGAAAACAGTTCCTATTTCCCATCACTCACAGGGCATATTCTTAAGCTGCAGTACAGTCTCATCATGCTGTTTGACATTATCTCATAACCCTCTTCAGTCTTTCCAACTCCTTCAACCAGTTACCAGCCACACTTGTGGTTTTTTTCCATAAAGATTACATAATCAAACGAGCCCCGCCAAAGTGGAGCTAAAAAACCTTTGTGCATCTCATCTTTTGCTCTTAATAGTTTAACAGTCTAATGTGTGTCTCTCCAGTGGCCCCCCCTTTGCTTCACAAACGTATTAGGCTTTAGAACCCTCACGACTTTGTAATTCCATTGTTGTTACTCCTAAATATATATATTTACAAGCACAACAAAGACATGATGCAGCAGGGAGCAGAGCACTGCCTTTGATCTCTGGGCAACAAGAAGTTGCTGGAAGCGCTACTGCTATATTCATATTTTTGAAACACACATTGTTGTGTAGTACGGTATTCCTTTCTCAATGCCTGGCAAAACCACACGTCCAGAGATCAATAAAGACAGTTAAAAAACAGCAATGAACTGCCATGATGATTGCTGCCAGGGAAATGTCTAAACCAGTAATAACTTACAAACACAGTATCACCACAAGATTATACAATGCCACGTACTTGGAGTACTCCCTGAGTTTTAGTGGCTGTATGTTACACGATATAATATACACAGCTTTATTAAACAGTTCAAGCTCATTTTCATACCTTCTGTTTTTCCTTCATGTGTTATTACAACAAGGGGTTTGGTGAAGGTTTTCTTGTTGTGCATCATGGCCAAGATCATATCCACATTGAGAGAGGTGCAAGCTTCATCAGGTGGAATGCACTGCGGGTGGAAAATTCACAGTGTGAGCTCAGGGAGTCATTCTGCCAGGACAGCTCTGCCTTCATTAGGGATCCTCTAACCTTTATGACATGTTACTATTGAACTTGAATAGCAGTAATTATTTTATTTTAGGATAAATGTTTTTTTAAAAATCTGATAGCCAAAACTGTAGCCACCAACATGTCTTGATCAACCATGACAAATTATCTTTTAAAAAAAAAACATTTTAAGGGGGATGTGCATAAACCCCAAAGTAAAAATAAATTCCAATTTCTTAAAACATGTTCTTTAACAACTAATTAAGAGCCATTTCCATTAGTTATAAAACAAAATTTGGCAATTCATGTTTGTAACAATCAGATTGCAATATTATCTGATTATTATGCACACATTTGGGCCTTAAAGCTAAAGTTGTTTGTGCTTTGGATATAGATAGCAAAGATAAAGCCGAACCACTTATGTAATAAAAAGCAGTTTCGATTTATCCCATGTAACCACCTAATGAAATTTAAACAGAAACCGTAAATTATGCAGTCAAAATGCATAGCATCATAATTTTCATCTATTAAAATATTGAGCCGAGATATCATGTTCGTTACATCAATTCCACAGAAAACCGTTTACTCACTTCAAAGTTCAGATGAAAAAAATATTTTAACCTAAATCAGAAGTTTAAACTTTAATAAATTACTGACCTTTGGCAGTCCTTGAGTATCTTTGTCTTTATTTGTACACAAAGTCAACTCGCAGTGAAGAAAGAGCAGTGAGATGTTGAACATTGGTTTAAACACAAAGCTAAACCTTTTTTTGTCCTTCTGTGCGTGTGGTATCGGAAAGTTCAACTTCTCAATACTGTAGAATTTAACAGATTCATCTTTAGGACAAATGTTTTCTATAATGGTATAGTCAGACATTCTATCTGGATTTGAAAACGGGGAAACAAAGCATGTTTGAATGGCAAAGCCCAAGGATCTGTCAGCTTTAGTCACAGACACCTGCATTAAAAAGAAAGAGATGGCAAGATCTCAGAAATGACATTTTCAGTTCACATTTCATTAACACTATCAACAGTTTTTTAAGCAGCTTTCCAGTGCCACTTCCAATCTGAACTATTTTGAAGGCTAAACGTTAAGGGTAGACTGTCAAACTGAGAGATAGAAAATCTGTGGTTTGAAACCCAGCAGCTTTTTAACAGCATAACTGTGCATAAATACAGCAATCCCTTATCTTTCTGAAAGCAGAGGAAAAACCCAGTCCAGATCAGACATGTAGTTAATGACTGTGAATGCCACCTGAGATAGCAACGCTTCTCTTAGACACACAGACTATAATAGAGCTGTATGGAAGTCAGTTACTAATTCCACATCTTTGTATCTGTTTGAAACTTTAATGAAAAGAAAAAAAAAATAAAATAAAAGCAACAGACACAAGAGAGAACCCACCCCCAGCCAGCAGTGGAATGCAGAGGCAGAGAAGAGGTCATGGTCTGACGTGTGGGTGGCATTCCTGAACTAAGGGAATGGGGGAGCCTCCTAACAAGCCACAATTTCTGGTGAAATGATCCATTTAGGTTATACTAACTCTGAAATTCAAATTAATTTATGAAAACCAATTAAGACTGCAAACTTCCAGGGCACTGATATTGTTCAGCTGGATTGGAATGCAGACAACAAATGCTACAGAATAATTAGGAAAAAAAAATCAAATGGTATTCATAACAAATGAAGCATGTGGCTTTTAATAAACAACAGAAGTGTTGTGCCTAACCATTAACACTGCCTGATGAAAACAGTTCCACAAGAAATAATTTCCTTCTTAGAAGAAATGTGCCTTAAACGTGTACTTAATCCATGCATGCTGCATGTATATTTAAGGAAGACCCTGCTAAATTTTCCTGTGGTCTACACAGAAATTTTTGGATGCTATGAGTTGTGCAGTGAATAAAGGCATTTCTCCTTTTTTCTCTCCCTTATGTGAGCAGCAAGCGAATTAGAGATGAAGGAATGTGCTGTAGCAGCTAAGCAATAAAGACCATCTTCTAAAAAGAATAGAAATAAATACGGATGAATGAAAGTCAAGCCACAGATACTGACAGATTAACAAGCTGATGGTATAAACTAGTTAAAAAAAGAGATTATGTCAAGGAGGATAGGCACACTACAGTATCATGAAACACCATCAGGATGAATGATATCTCAAGGAAAGAAGAGAACTACAGGAGGAACAGGAGACCAAAATACAATAAGAAAATGACACTAGAGAACAAAGAAAAAAAAGCCAAAAGATTCAAATAGAAAACCAAATTTTAGCAGAGAAGGAAAAGGGAGATACCGAGTTCTTACAGATTATGACCTAAGCAATTTATTGACCAAAAAATCAAAAGATATTTGAAAGCAAAACAGAAAAATAAATTAAAAAAAAAATCTGTCAGCTAAAAATGGAGTCACAGAAGTTCAAAACTGATACAGATTTTCCACTGTGCAAGAAGGAGAAACAGAAAAAAAAGGCTTCTGTCAGGACAGGTGATGAAGAAATCAGAACATCTGTCTGAATAAACAGCTCCAGAAACAGACAAATCCAGAGGGTTCGGAGCCAGGGGGATTCATCCCAGATTGCTGAAGGAAGCAGCTGTTTTTATCCGAGTGAAAAAAATACTATGTCTTTTATAAACATATTCTTAACTGAGCGTGGCATACTTGCTTTTTGCTGCAATTGTCTTAAGTACTTTTCACTGGTTAGAGAATGAGGAAGAGACACAACACCGTGAAACAATGAAGAAAACTGTACCAATCCAAGCGGGCCACTATGCTTATCATGTGCAGCACGGGCTCACAAAGAGGAACTAATTTGGGCACGAGAAACATGCCACAGCACTGCTTCAGTCAATACACTCATTTTCCTGGTCTTATAAGCCCATAGCTCACCACTCGTGATCTACTCATGTATAAACTGGTGACACTACTTCATTGCCAATGTTGCATTTATGAATGCCTACCATTATTTGAAAAATGCAAAATTCTGTTTACACGACTATCTTTAGAAATACTGATTGTATTTCTAAAGAAATACAGGGTTTGAAATTCCTCAGATTTCATAAACAACGTAGCAACACTTGGAATTGTACCTGGCTGTTGACCTTGCTGGTCTTATTTACCTAAATCTGTCAGATTTCTTGTGAGATAGCATTCAAAAGGAATGTAACTGGTGTTCATAAGCAGATCGGAGAGAGAGCAGAATCTGCATTAACTTTGTAACCTGAGAACACTGGCATACAGAAGACACACTTGTTATCATTTTTTGCACGTCTACATCTTTCAGATGAGGTTCAGCCATATTACCCAATACAACGGACCCTGAAGTCTTCATCAGGCAATGTCAGCTCAGAGCAAGAGCTCAGAGACAACCTTTAAGTTCTGCAGAGAAAAGCAGATTTGGCAAGAACAACCAATTTACCTTGTAGCTAAATTCATTCATTTTGCAGGAATCCTTTCATTTTGACCCAAATCATTGTTCTGCTTCTTACCCCACAATTTCTGTTGTCTGCAGCCACCGAAGCACCCACCCATCTACCTAAAGCAACTGCATAATGAGACCTTTCAACTGACAAGAACAGATTTAGCTCAGTTGCATGGCCTTGGCAAAATATTTCCGTTAGTTTGAAAGCCTTTTCCAGTTTGTTACCTCAACATATATTGGCCCATTCTCAGCAACAGAGAAGAGTCCCTGGGAGGGAGCAAGGAACAGATCTGTTTTGTACAGCTCCATGTTGAAGGTCACATTGGTCATGCGTGGTTCAGGAGGCCAGAACATGCCTCTGTCATCCTCTGGCTGGTGCAGTGTGCAATTAAACTGAAATGAAAAAAACAATACAAGTACATCCTGAGCCAGGAGTGGTAGCTGGATAAGTACAAATTTGGAGCGTACAACAGAGGCCTACCCACATTCCGTCAAATTAGTGCAAATCTTCATCAGGGGCACAAGAAATAGAAGTGAGAAGAAATGTGTTAGAAGATAAATTATGTGTTATACAATTAATGTAATTTCCGTGAAGTGCTTATTACAATAGGCATTTCTCTATTTTCAGGTGCAAACCCCAGAGTAACATACCGCTATTTCAGGCCAGCTCGAGAAAGCAACATCTCCCTCATCAGCATCCCCTGGAAATCCATTATCACCTGATTCCATGTCGTCATCATCAAAGCCGCTGCTTTCAGCTGGTGATGACAGCTGAATGACAATCTGCACAAAAGGTATTGCAAACGCATAAAATTAGGTGATAACTGAGCACTCTCTCTTCCTGGTTATTATTTTCTTCTCTCTTCAGAACAATGCAAAGGCCAAAAGAAGTGCACCAACTAAGCAGACGGTGAAAACATGTCTTAAACAGCCTTGTGTGAGCATGTAAGATATGTAGGTTATATTTAGAGAATGCCCTCTTTTCTTTTTTTTTATTCTAGAATTCAAAGCCAGCAAAGACACCAGTCTGGGCGCTGGTGTCTGAATAAGCACCCAAGCATTTCCATTCTATTTCTAGTATTTCTATAACCAACATTGGAAAAAGAAATGGCTTTTCTAAAGTGATTTTTTGCAACTTACATCTTTCCTTAATGCGTTCACGGAAAATCACTGAAAGTGTTAGGGTCATTAAAGGATTTTCTTTTCTGCCATTTGCATATTTTTTTTCTCTGAATTTCTACTGAATTTGGCCCCCTCCCCTTTTTTTTCTCCTTTTCACACTTCTCCATTTCTTCACCTGAAAATTCCCATTTTTGTTTTCCAACATTCTGCACTCTGTTTCTGTATGTCCTCCAGCTCCTCAGCTAGTTCCCTCCCTTCCAGGACTTCATCTTTGTTTTCTTGGACATGGAGCAATTGCTAAGAAGTGACATATACACTCTTTGAGACTCCACTGCATGGGGTTTATTTTTTAGGAGAAATTTCCCCAAATTCTGAAAGATACCATAAATGATTTGGAGTTTGAGTAGCTAAGGCTATTAAAACACGCAATGGAGAAATGAGAGGAGGCAAATATCCATTTTAGTTTGGGCCATAATAGAATATAGGGACAATGACAATATTTAGCTCCAGCCACGTGCTGTTCTGTAGTTTGGAGCTGTTTCTACCCACAGTCTTGGTTTGGGACTGTTTCTAAAGTTAGGTGTTACAGACTTGCCAGTATAGAACGGTTTTCACCAGGAAAGGTCAGATCAGATTGCTTTAGCTGTGTTTGGGTTGGACCACAGGCTTTCCATTATTTGCCAAGGTTACTTCTATGTACTGGAAAGCTCCACCATGAGAAACGTGTCATTACTTTCCAGCAACCCTGATTAGCTGCACTGTACTGAAGCTCATAAGCTGAGCCAGTCTGGAAGCAGTCACTTAGAACCTAAGCGGGCTCCTTTAGCATCGTCACTCATATACAAGCACTCAGAGTCCCTTCATCACATGCATCAACTGATAGCAAATATGCATCCAAATTATGAGAGAAGCATGCACAGATGATGTATTTTCCTCACATTTTGAAAGCCTTTTTCACAAACAATTCTGAAAAAAAAAGTTTCATTTGAAATGATTCAGCACATGGATTAAATGGTATTGCTTTGTGCAATCACAAACCTTCGTTCGTATTCCTCCTTACAGCTACGCAGCACTGCTTTTGTACCAGCACATCAAAGCTGCATAGGAAAAGCTGGTGCAACTTCTCTGAGACCAGTACAGATCATCCCCAAAAGTGCAGCCATGCAGTTTTGTAAAAGTATTTAACTCCAACTCCTCCTTTTTCCTTTGGGATACTATCTGACCACAGAAGCACACTGAATGTGCAGCCTTCATACCTCCTTGAATACAGGGACTGTAGCTGCAACTAGGTTTGAGCTGGACAGGAAAAGATCAGGATGCCTCCTTTTTGCTAAGAGTAAAGCTAACTACAACGGCTTCCTTGTACCACTGTGATGTGCAGTGCAGAGGCTCCTCTTTGTAAAATACTCACAGAGTTAAAATAAACAATCTTGTTGAGGATATATGCTGTCCGAGTCCCGCATTTGTTCAGCGAAGACTCTAAAATGAAATGGGTACCATTCATCCTGGCTTTGCAAGAGTGATCCAGCAGCGAGAGTTCTGTCCTTGTGTAGCCGCTAGCCTGAAACAAAGGCACTTTGTAAGTGGCTGAAACACAATTGTGTTAGGCTCTTGCTTAAAGTGCAGCTCAGAATATTGTTCACGACTGCTGATAGGAGGAAGTGAAGTTCATTGTACTGACATCCAGGGAAGGTCACTCTCAAAACTCTGTTACACATGACAGACAGGGAATAAATGTAACATGGAACAAAGAAAACAACAGGTTCATTATTAATGTGCTGTTTAATAATGCTGACTCTGTTTGGTCTGAAATGAACTAAAAATGTTGTCTGTATCAGGCTCTTTTCCACAATGCAAATGGGCACAAGCAACCTGTCAGCTGGTTGATGGTAAAGACAGATCTGTTCAGGTCTCACACAGCTATCAAAAGCAGCTTCTTTGTTCTTTGCAAATTAAAAACTCAGACTGATGGTTGAGTACAGTAATTTTTCGACAGAACCAACCCTGCAAAGCTTTAATAAGAAATTCCTCTACAAACAACCGGATTGTTGGGAAGAGGAAACATGACCCTGAGTTATGGCAAAGCATAGCTACAGTACAGTTTCCTCACCAAACTATTTTCTGGGGGGTTGGATGGTGATGGCTGTAGATCTTAGAATGTTTATTTTTTCAATCAAAATACAAATAGGAAAAATTTCTGCACTGAAAGGATTATTAAGCATTGGAACAGGCTGCTCAGGGAAGTGCTTGAGTCGCCATCCCTGAAGGTATTTAAAAGACCTGTAGATGTGGCACTTAGGGACATGGTTTAGTAGTAGACTTGGCAGCATTAGGTTTATGGTTGGACTCGATGATCTTAAAGGTCTTTTCCAGCCTAATCCATTCTACAATTCTATGAAATAAAATGGTCTGCCAAAAAAAACCTGCCCAAAGTTAAGAATAAGAGATCACACCAACCTGCAGAGAGTCTTTTTCTACAGCTACTGTCATGACTTTTTCATCACACTTTATTGACAGGGCTACACCAGCACTGCCCTGAACCTCTTCTGGTTCTTTATGTTTTGAGAGGGAATGCTCAAAGTCATGATTTATTAATGTATCCACTGAATCCCTGGACGGGAAGATTCCTTCTCCCACTGTGTCGTGTCTTCCTCTGTTAATGTGAAAAGGAAAAGTCAGGCCATCATTTAATGCAGGATTCTTTGGGGCAGGCAATGGGTTAGCACCCAGCAATTCCGTCAGCTCCGGAGGAAGGGAATGGTCTTCTTCATCATTCATCTCTTCTAAAAAAGAAGAAGGGAGAAAAAGAACACCAGGTTATACAATAATTTTCACTAGAGTCTTCAGAACTAATAATTTTCATATTAAAAAAAAAATTATCCAGAAAGGAAGCTCTTGAAAGACATCCACAGCAGCATCTTTGTACTTTTCAGATAACTGCCACAATTCCTCCACTATGGCTTTAGTTGTCACTGAGGCATCTAATCTTGGTATATTTAGTCCCTGCTAGAAATCTGCCTAGGAGCTGAAAATGAGCTCTGAGGAGTGGGCCTACTATATCCAAAAGGCAACCACTGAGGTAAAAGAAACCTCACATTCAGCAAATACACTATTTTAGTGCTGCCGAAATAGCCCAAGTGCAAATCAATGGGTGAAATTCTTCCATTACCTGCCCCATCACAAATTCAGTCACCCCACTGTTGTGGAACTACTTACATAAACAGATAGAAGTTAAATGGGAATTAATTTTATACTGAGTAGATGAGAACTTATCTCCTGGCTTATACACCTGACTGCTCGGGACAGAATCTCAACATGTGGCCCAAGTAGATAATTATCTGTAACCCATGAGAGTGCAACTGATAAAATTAAGGTGAACATAAGCTTTATCAAAACAGCTAAACAATATTTTCAATGATTGAAATTCAGACTTAGTGAAAGACCAAATGCAACTCCACTAGCTTCAATGGACCCGGATATCTTTACATCAGCAATACCTTTGTCCAAATAATTAGATATTTTTTTTTAAATGATTATATTTTTTCCATTTGCTCTGACTTTTTTGGTTAGCCAGTTTTGCCTATAAACAACTTAAAAGTCCATCTTCAAGCTTACCTGTATCTTCAAGTTGCAGATGAAATCTGTTCGCAACAGGGGCTTTTGTGTAGGAAGTAACTGGACTATAGTTATGTTCATAAGCCCACTTGATCAAACTCTCATGCGACGAGGGAATATCAGGTATTACTGATTTACTCATAGCCATGGATCGTTCTGTTTCCTTTCCAAAACCAATACTATTCGATGTCTGCAAACAAAGAAAAACTTGGTTCATGATTTACCATTTAAGGTTACTTAAAACAGAATAGTGACACTGATCGAACTTGGTTTTTACTCTATTTTACTCTATTAAATAACAGAAAACTGAGAACACCTGGGAAATAAACCAAACTCTGCCACCTTAGGCACGGAACTGCTGCACACATGGAGAAAAGCCCCCTGCTTCCTCCCTGATTCTGCCTGGAGTACAATAAATCAAGGCAGTCAGAAACTGTTAATCCCTAAACAAGATGAAGATGTATTTGTAGCCATTTGTATAATAACATATTTTCTTCAAAACTGAGTTGAAATGAATTCAGAGGTGAGGTGAACTCAAGATAACAACTGATTTTTCAAATGTCCCTGTCATTTCTTTGATTAGAGCACTAATTAAGCTACATATCGGAAAACCTTTGTTCAAACGAGCATTACTGAAAAAGGCAAAACATAGCATGCTCATGAAGTAGAGCTGATACCAGCTAATGCTTTAAATTCAGCTGGCACTGAGAACAGCCTGTGCCTCTCTGAATGAGCTTCATACTAGAAACGCTGTGTGCCTCCTGCAAAATGTTGAATACGTTAAACAGGACTGAATTAAATGCTTAATAGAGCAGTAAGTGAGAGCATGCACATTTATGCAAGGCCAAACTAATTAAAAGACAACATATACTTTCTGCACATTAATAAAAATTAACATTTAATTTACAATGTAAGTTTTACACAAATACATTGATACAGCAAACTCATAAATGCACTTGCCGACCCCTTAGTTTTATTACTAAATAATTACAAATAATGGCTCATCACAGTTGGCCATGGAACACAGATGAGTCACACAGTCTGTCAGCTTTTGCTTCGCTCTAAATGTTTTGCAAAATTTCAAGCTTTCTTGTCCAAATGGGCAAGTCAAAGGAATATAACAAACATCTTTAGCAGTTAGAGGGTCAGTTAGGAAATAATCACTGATATTATACTTTAACTTGCTTTTAAGTGCTTGGCATCTCAAATATGTATTCACACAAAGCTAAATAGATACATATTTATTTTTGCAGTCACACATTACCATGGTCACTACAACAATCACATCAATGACTACAAAACAAGCCGAACATACACACACAGGAAAGCAGGAAAGGGATGACAACTTACTTTTCAACAATTTCTGCAACGTGATTGAATTGCACTTTCAATATGCAGATGATACCACTGAATGCTCTACAATAAACACTTTTAATTTCCATGCCTGGTTACCTTTCCCTATCATATAGGCTGCACGGGTTGTTTTTTTTTTCTTTTTTCTTTTTTTTTTAAATCCCCATTGGTTTCCCTTAACATGAACAAATCTCAATTCTCTTTCACTCTAGAATGTCAAAAGATTGACTGCACTGATCTGTTTTGCCCAGATCTTGCTTTTAGACAGTGGTCGTATGGATCTGCTACCCAGCATCACAGAGCTCGGTTACACTTCCGTAACTGACCTCACAAACGGAGCTTTGGAACCAAGCAATGAAAACAGCTCAGAGAGTCCCACCGGAATGGCATGGTTTACTTTCAGCTGCCTCCCTCATTTCTCCCTAATGACCCAGTTCTGCATCCTTTAAACACACACAGCTTCAAAATTGAAGTTAAAGGGAATTTTAGTTGCAGAGTGTCTTGGTTTGAGGATACTGTTACCAGTACAGTTATCAATGACTAGCAGAGGCCACTGAAGATAAGAAACAAAAAGGAAGCCATAGGTATCATAAATTTTAGTACCTAAATACTCTTTTGGATCAAATAATAATTTATTCTTCAACAGATACAAATCTGGCCGTGTTTTATCACACATTTTCATATTACCACACAGCTTTGACTGACTGGAATGATTACGTTATTCCAACTTTGCTGGATCTCCCTCTCTGCTTTCCTTTTCTTTTTTGTCATGAGAAGACAGCTGAACAAATATTATCTCAGAATTTTACTGTCCTAGCTGGCACCCGACCATTTCCAGGGCTTGTTTATACCTCTCCACTCCACGCTGAGCCTGTAAATGTTCAGTCCTGCATCGCCCCAACGAAACGAAACCGAGTATAAGGGCTCGCAGGACGACACACACCTTCCTTCACTTGCCTGCCCTGCCAACACCTTCACAAGCAGCGTATGAAACCAGGCAATCAGAGCCACCTCCTAACCTACTCACAACAGCGACAGACCATTTCAGAAACTGGTGGGCAGTCGTTCTCTTGTAAAGAACAGTCCCTCCGAGCTTTTGAAACCCTCACAGGTTTGTTCTGCGCCTTTCACCCCTCTCGCTATTCGTCCTTCAACACACTTGTTTTCTTTCTGCAGCTTCACTTCTTTGCCCACCGTGCAACCCACAGCTTTGCAGAAGGACACTGAATCCGAAGAAGCAATGTGAATGGCAGATAGTCCACAAGCACAAAACCCACCAGTAGTGCACAGGGGCTGATGTAAAGACAGGCTGCAAACAGGAGTTAAACACAGCATGCGAGGAAAGCGTTGCACATACAGTACGTGCAATTACTTTACCTAAACTATTCCCATTTTTACTTTGTGTCTGTCCTCTTTCAGAGTTTAAGGAAACACCGTACACTGGGAGATGAGCTAGATGACTTAAAAAGTCTTTTTCATTTTTTCTCTACGAACTTAGATCTTAATAACTCACAGGCCTGGGTTTGAGGCAGCTTAACACTAACCTTTCCCTCTCGGTTTGCCAATCCCCTCAAGACAATTCTGATTTGTACGAGGGCAAGAAGTTAGGAAAATTGAAGTGCATGGAACCGATTCAACTAATAAAAAGAACATTGTGAAACATTACCTAATTGTTTAGTAATGCTTTTATGCATTGTCTAAATTTGGGCTTGGAAAGGCCTCCAGCTTAATAGAGATACGAACAGATCCTAAATGCTGGATGTACAGGCTTTTTCATGACATGGGGGTGTTTAGTTCCCTCCCACACTCCCCTCGAAATAAAGATGAACAAGCACACAGTCAGAAAGTGAAGCATCTATATAAATGAAGCAATATAGCAAACAGTTACTCACAAACCCTAACAGAAATATACAAAGTCTTTTATATACTGACGTTTCCATATATAGTATTACTTTCTCTTTTTGTTAGTCTAAATAAAATGTTACCTTCTGCCCCTTGTTACAGATGAATTTTCACTTATACTTTTAAATTATACTTTCAATAATTAATAAAGAACTTTAAAAAGAATAGCAGCCTTGCTTTTCTATACAAGTGCAGCACTTTGGACATTTTAAAATCCTCTAGAATTCCTCTCCCTGAAAATTCACCATCCATAAAGAGGTAGGTAGCTTCACGGATATGAAATACGGTACTTTAGCTACCTCCAAGCATGAAGTGAACTAATGCACAATTCCCTATCCTGTGAAAGTAGACCCATATAGGCCTAAATATACAGTGAATTTTATGTAATAACCCAGAATGAAACATTCAAGTCAAGCATTGTTTTTTGTCCTTCCGCTTCTAAGCGTGGTAATCCTGGGCAACTAACCTTGACCTTTAAGGTCTGATTATTTAGGACCTACAGAATGACTAGAACATCCTTTCCAGTCTGTAAAATAAAGATGTGACAGAGATTAAAAGGGAATTTCATTATCCACCCTAGATAATTTTTCCATTAAGTTTTCTGAGCAACATCGTAATTTATTTTCTTTTATTTCCCTTACTCTCAAGATCTAGCATGAAATCCTGCCTACCAATCTGTCCTCTTAGAAGATGTAGATCAAGCAGCCTTTGCATCCGGTAAGAATTGCCCCTGCACACACTAAAAGGAGAAAGCTACTAAGCAAAGTAAAATTCTTAAAAATACAGATAGCTGATGTTTGAAAATATATCCGAGTTACTACAAGACTGTTAATCAGGAGCCCACCGGCTGGTCCTGAGCAAATATTCAGCTCAACGGTACAATGCGCTCCTAACTGATCACTTAAGACAGAAATAGGCCACACATTTATAGGCTGCCAGGTCAGTCCAATTTTATTTATTTCAGAGCAAGGAAAAATACATTTTCTTAGAAAAAATGCTGCTGAGCCACAAAGCCTGTACAAAAAAAATCATTCTGAATCAGAACCTCCAATTATGCGTAAGTATAGTTTCAGAAGTTTAGCTTTAGAGAGTCTGAGTTTAATTTTCTAAAAACTTATTATTTGCGGTCTGAGGAGAGGTGAGGTCAATTTGACCAAACACTTGCTGGGGAGAGAAGCACTGGCAGGGAAGATGGCTAGAGACTACTACAACCACAAGCAGAAGGAGCAAAAAAGTTTCCACGTGTAAAGGGACGTGGGTCTGTGCCACATTATCTAGGATTATCCATTCTGCACTCCCGGGCATCTTTCCAACTCCCGAGAAGAACCCCTAGATCCACTCACCAAAGTAACAGCAAAAAGGGAGATGAACATCCAACTGGGCGTTTCGGGTACTTCAACAGAAGTCAAAAAGACCTAGACCCTAAATCCTTGCACTAGCCACCTGGCTTCCGTGATGTGCTGGCCAGTGTAATAGCCCATATATTAAAAGTTAATGAGAAAAAAATATATAGTTTCTGTATTTACTCCTTGAAATGCAGTAATAATTAAAAAAGCAGCTAAGAGAGAAAACATTCAGAAATCAGTATGATCTAGCAGTATATCACATTTAAACCGATTTCATACTGTTGCGGTATGATACGTCTCAAAAAATAAAGGTGCTTTAACTTACAATCACTTCCAGCTTTCCCTGGACATCATGTGACTTGATAACCCAATTGACAGACTTTTTACACTTGAGGATAAGTACGATGTCTCTGACAAGTTTGGCGCCTGGTTGAGATGGTTTAATGTCAACGATTATATCCACCTGGAAAGCACTGTATGTGGAAAATAGAGAGAAAGTTAGACTAGAATGCCAGAAATTTTCAGCTATCAACCTTCTTCCAATCCATCATGTTTCCACTGTCTGGCCAGCTGATTAAAATGCTGGAGATTATCCCAGGCAACAAAACATGTGCAAAACAGATTGTTATTCCACATACACTTAAATGATTTTGCATAACAATAGAAACAAGTACTTTTAGATAAATAATATTTTTGTCTCTTGTTTACAAGTAGTACTCATTTCAGCTATTACTTAGAGCAGGTTAGTTATATGACCAGCAATTTGCATTATAAAGTAAATATTGTTTTCTTATTTCACTGCAACAGTGCCTAAATATAGCTGGTTTAGTTTCCTCTGGCTATAACTGTATTAAAGCTCAAAATAATACCTTAAAAAAGGCAAACAGACAAATTAAGCAGGTTAATACCAAAAAAATGCACAAATACTATATTGGGGAGAGTCTCTGCCTAGGCAGCTAAATTGTGGAAATTACTTTGCTGAGGATCTTGCGTGTGTTGAGGAATTAAGCCGTGTATTCAGTTTCCAATACTTCTGGATAAATACTTACTTTAAAAAGAAAAGAAAAGAAAACAGATGTCCAGCCTACTGCTTGCTGGAAAATAGATGAACACTATCCAGCTTTTCAAGACCTCAGTAAAATAAGTAGAGCAAATGGCTTTGTACCCATCAATAACATCTCGTCATGCAAAATACCAATACAACAGAAAAACCTTTACTTCCAAATCATCTTATGGGGCCATATGTCACAAGAACGTGCTCATCCCAAAGTTAACAAGTTTCCACTAATATTCTGCACTGAGACTTAAAGTATCTTGGGACCTTCATTTCACCTCCTGCAGTTTTGCACATGTCAAGCTCAGCTTCTGTATGTTTCTTTGCGGATTTAAACTTTTTAAAGATAGCTGTGGATAATACATAAAACTAAGAATGACGCAAGAAGAATTTAACTTATTACTTTTTTTACTTTTAACTACAAAACATTTAAAAATTTTGCAGTGTTATCATCTGAAAAACAAATTCCTACCATACTACCAGCCAAAGCCAAAAGACCAGAGGACCTGGAGACAGGGCTGTCATTGCATAACACTGCAAGGGACCTTCGATGATGTTGATGCTAAAGAACAGCTCTGTTCAAGATGGGGCTGCAATTCACGCCACACAGAGGCAGATTATTTGGGTTTACCTACTCCACTTCCACTCATCTCAGAACTTTCTCACTCTCCCAAGGTTGCTATGCAAGCATAGTCTCACACTCTGGGTTCACCACCTTGCAAGGAGATAATTACTCTTCTTGCAAAGACCCAGCTCTCCTACCTTTGGGTCCCTGTGTGATTTCCTCATTGGGGATGGGATGCGATGTAATGTTACTGCAGGAAGAGCACAATTGGACAATGCTGGATAGCCAGTGTCTACAGTACACAGACAGGATTTTAATTCTACCTTATCTCTGAAACTGTACTTCTTGCAAAAGGGAAAATCATCTAAGTTTCATAGCAAATTTCTGTTCTAGCAACCATACTCAGCACTTATGAAGAGCTTTTCCAGGTACGACTATGTGAAGCAAACGTCATTCACATGCTCACACTAAGACCTAGGAGAGACCAGCAATGGATGAATGTTTTAAATGTCTTGCGTTCCAAGGGTACCTTTGACAATTTTGGTAATCCTCATAACATGTACAGAGAGTTAAGTAACTTTCCCTAATCACTAGTTATAACTTTTTTGGTCAGTGGACCACTGTGAACCCTTAATGTTTCTTGCAATTATCAAACTATCCCTATAACTCAACTGGAAACTTGACAGAAAATACTGTTATCATTCAGCAGACCAAGTGTGGAACAATTACTGTGGACTGCAGATGACTTCCAACCTCTGGACCACTGTCTGGGAGCCAATGCCCTAGGCTTTACTACCAGTTGTCCCTACCTGTGACAGGTCAGCATTACTTCTAACCTCTCTCTCGCCTCCTCCTACTGTGGTCCCAACTTAAACCCAGTCTGTCAGATGCTGCCGTTATTCTTATTCTCTTATTCACCTTATTCTTGGAAAAATTTGATTGATTGAGCAAGAAGGGGGGCAGGATACAGTCCACAAAAACTGCACTTCGCAGTCTTGTCCAGAAAAATCCTGGGATCATGAAGAAGAATCCAAAATCTTTACATACTGAAGAACTGATTTCTATTTAAGGCAAAGTACTAAGGTCCAAGGTCTTCTTGTAAGGATGAAACGGCTACTTTCAGTTGATTTTCAAGACAGGTGAAATCTTTACCTGTGATTTCAAACAGATTTAGTCTATTTAGAGGATACTTTACCTGTAGGGATTGGAATTTGGAGTGATTAGTTCAATGATATGAACTTCTCTTTCTTGGACTAAGTTAGACATAAGGCACCCCTCTGCTGTTTTTGGTTGTAGGTATCCCGCAAGGTAATTTAAAGAGAGAAAATTCTTTTTTATGTTGCACGAGGGAGGAAAAACTTGATCTGGAGGAAGAAAAAAAAGAAAGCATATGCACCTTTACACAGAGATACCAGCTTACATGCATACATCTACTTCAGTGCGGCACCATATTTTATGACGTAGGTCTCTAGGCTAAAAGGTAAATGTATTATCTATCATAAGCACTTACGACAAACCAACATAATATTGAAATATCCCTGATGTAAAATAGATACTTCTAAACTGGTTTTATTTATGGATTCAAATATTTAATAGAAGAAAAATCCCTATGAAGACAAATCTGAAAGCAATACTGAAGCAAAATACGTCAGCATTTTTCAAAATGAATAAAATACATTTAAATGGTTCCTTGCACCTTTAAAAAAGATTTATTTCTTTTGAAATTAACTCATAGAAAACTTCTGGGGTCAATTCCTTCTCCCTTTAGAAATGTTTTATTCCTGTTATCATAAACTTACTATATTTAAAAGACCACAGACAGTATTTTCTATTTCCTTACTCAATATATTTTCTATATATTGTGTAGTCAGAGTCAGTGTTGTCCAGAAATATTGCAGTTCTCTTGCGCGTGGAAAATTGAATATAGCAAGAAAAGTTGTTGATATACCAGTTGTTGATATTAAGGAAGTCTGACCATGATATCCATAACTGAAATGAAGAAATTCTAAAGCAGATATTTAATCTCTTTTTTTAGTTTTAATCACCAAGCTGATCTTGAGCATTAACTAGTGTACAATGCAAAACATAAAAAAATAGTCACTTGGTATGAAATTCTCATGCACAGCCTATACTGCTGTACCCTGAGCAGCCATATTTCCATTGAAAAATAGGAATACCTTGTCTTTCTGAGAGAGCTTTACATACTAATCACCATAATACACAGAAAGACTAAGCATCGTGTTCAAAGACAAAAAGTCCTGTAAGAATACAATTTCAAATGGCTGGCTCTTTGACCTTTGTTTTACAAAGAAGGCTTTCCTATTAAGGTCAGTAGCAAGATAGAAAGAAGAAAAAAAAAATCAAATATAATGCATTATGAATGCAAAACTGTGGATGAACTCTTAAAAGCTGAGCTGAGACCACTGTTAGCATTTGCTCCCTAAATGAGAGCTGAAATGTCACTCCTGAAGCGCGTTTCTGTGTGGTACGCAACTTTGCAAGGAGACCAGAGACTCCTGTGACCCTGGCCACTGCTGAAACAATTAGGGGAGTTTCTTATCCTGCTCTTACACAAAGTAGTCTTTGAATATTAACCTTGCCGTCTTCCCTAAAGAATCTATGAAAGTATGAGGTTGTAACTATTCATACTGCCCAAGCAAAGCACTCCTCTAACATCTGGTATGTGCCCTGCCAGATCAGCCTTGAACGCAGCTGCAGTTCTGCCAGCTCCTCCCACAACAGAAGAAAATGGAAAATAATTCCAAATGGTCTACACTGAGTTTGAATTTATACATATACATACACACACAGACAGAGATACTACGTATTTGCTTTTCAGCTGCCGTACAACACAATTCAAGCCATAAAATAACAGCCTCTGAGTAGCTCATGGGTAATTACCACACGTACTATCGTTTGCCACTGCAAAGAACTTGGTTCCTGCTCCTGGCACTTCCATTGGATGTCTCTGGAGCTCCTGAGAACCGCTGCTCTCGCCTCCACCGGCACGGAGGCTCCCCAGCCTGGGCCTCCGCTCAATAGCATGCTTTTCCTCTGCGGCAAATTTTAACTCTGTCACTGGCTACCTGACATACACATCTACTTCCCCCCTTTGCCAAAATGTATTTACTCTCGTCCGTGACAGCTACCAAGATAGGGGCTGGAACAGAAAAGAAAAGGGGATCCATTTCATCTTTCTTTGCCCACTATGCTTATTTTTTAGTTTCAGAGCTGTCTACTTCCTTTGGAAAGGGACGGCAGGTGCCTGCAATCAATTAAAAACCTTACTAAACCAGCCAGCAAACAGTCAATTTATGGACCCTGTGCCTCTCCAATCTCCACAGACTCCCAATATGGAATCAGACACAAGGTTGGTGGTGGAGCTGTGCGCTGCGGCTGGCAGCTACCTTCCCCTCCGGCATGTGCCAGGCTGCTTGGATGAAGACGGAGGTTTGCACACTGGGATCTGTAGTTTCTGTGGGCAGCACCTCTCATTTTACAGACGAGGACAGGCACAGTCTGCACAAATCAGGTGTCACCTGCAGGTTCTTGGCTTAACTGGATAAAAGTTGAGCATCACAGCTTAAAACTATGAGGAATTTTCTGTGAAAATGAGCACCATTAACCAGTAGTAATAGTGCAGGATACCTGCACTAGTGCGTACAGGCTACAAATTCGGAGTCATGACTGAAGCTTCAACTTCTGCCAGGACAGGAGCACAGCGTTACTGTCTGTAAACAGATTGTACATTTTCCCGCCTAACTATTGTTATGGTTGACTACTTTTTTTTTCTTATTCAGCTAAGAAATGTGTTGAAATTAGGCTCCCTCCAGGCTAGCACATCTGCCCTGGATTTACACTGGTGGTAGTGGCTGCATTAGGTAACATTTAGCTAACTGGTAAGTCTTCCAGACTTGTAAAATCGTATCTTACTGAAGCATGAGGAATTAAACTGACTTCTGCTGAAAAATGTGTATTAAGATCACTTTCACCATGAGCAGCCCCGCTTTCTGGAATCTGACAGCAATTATCATAGCAATCACTTTGCCATCTCCTTCACTACACAAATCAAAGCAAGAACGAGAACCCCACTCCTTGCGCCCTGTTCCTCCAAATCCTCATTCTGGTCCCGTTAAGTTCTCACTGGGCTCACCATCCCTGCTGTAGCTGATCGGCCACCCTTTCAAACCGAGAAGATTCAGATGCACTTGGCCCTGATCCAGTCTGCCAGCTCGCTCAGCTGCTGCTTTTGCAGCTTCAAAAGTGATTTCAGAGACCCATGGCGTCAGAATCAGTTTCATTCTATGAAAGATCACCCTTTTTCAGATCTTTTTGTCCTCTGGCTTGCATTTTCTGTTTGCTGTATTCAGCTACAGCCTCAACTTCTAAGATGTTACCCCTTACAGTTTCAGATTTTTCTAACTTGACTGTAGCTGCAATGTAGACAATTACATGAATACTGCCATTAAATTCTCTATCAGTCGCATAGCAAGGAACTCCTTCCTACGACCACCTCTCAATTATGAGTAATACTAGCTGTGATTCACAGACTGGCAGCTGAGGGTACCTGACTAAAGCACTAGAAGAGTGTGAGTTTTGTTTGAGAAGCCTGAAACGTCCATCAGCATACGCTGTGGTTTGTGGAATCCAGTGATTCCATCATTCACTCTGCAGAGAAGTGGAGCAGGTCCACGTCCCATGTGGTTTCCACAGAACTCCTCGCACGCCTGCTGCAGTTCAAGAACTGACCCTCTCCCCACCCCTGAACACACGCATAACCCCCACACATATTCATTCTTCTGCCAAGAATTTAAATCAAAATCAAATATGGTTACAGCTGAGCTAGTTTGTAGGAGCCTTCTCAGAAACTGTCTATTTTGGTTGCCTGCCAAGTTCCATTTTGTGTACTTACTCTTAATTAAATTGTGTTTTAACACATTCTAAAGATGCTGCAAAGCTCTCCTATTTAGCTGTGTAGTTTGACTGGAGACGTGCACATCAACAAACAAAATTTTATCTGTTTTTGACATATCTAATTAAATGCTGATCTCTGCAACGCAGAGACCACTACTCCCATGTATATGTTCCAAGAGCACTTTAATAAGCTAATAAATGTATTTCTGAATGATTTTCTGGCATTAAAATCCAAGACTGGTGCCAAGTAGAACAAAAATCACGCAGGGGAATCCTGTACAAATTTGGCAGGCTTTGGATAAAACCATCACAGGCATGTTCCGATTTTGGGGGGCAAGCCTCATGCTTTAGGAAATCAAATGATCAGATACAGGTGGTTAGGAAAGAATGTTTTCTCCACAGAAGGTTTTTGGGTTTTTTTTGTAGCCAACTAGTTCAGCAACACAGAAGTTTCTCTAGAAACATTGCTGAAGTACTACTAAATTAGGCTGCTGGTGCTACTAAATGCTGAACCCACCAGTACTTGTTGGATTCTGGTAAAATCTTCTTTCAAATTCTGCTTTTCCCATCACTGAACTTCCTGAAAGACAACAGTTAGTTTCAAAATACCTAGATTACTAGCTGCACTGCAAATCTGTTCCAGTTCACTTTTACCAAACACCGTGAGTAGTTTATTCCTTTTAAAAGGTGAAGCTCTGACTCCTTGAAGACTTGGGCCAATTGCAATCCACATTTATGAGCATAAAGTTATGGCATCAAAATCCATTACAAGTTGCCTAAATCCAAGGTCTGGTCTTTAGACTTGGTCTTATTTCTCTGCCTTCCCCTTTTGCGTCACATCTCTCAGAAAATTAGAGGTATGTTTGAAGATTAAAATAAAAAATGTGAAATAATACTACAGCAAGACTAGAAGTGCTTATCAATTATGTTGGGTTTGTTTTGGTTTACCTTCTCCTACTTTAATATAAATGTTTCTTGATATTTTGAGTTCAGTGAAAGATGTTACTGCTCCATATTCGTTCTGGGCCCACTGTAGCAGCTGTTCATTTTTCTCAGGAAAAAGCTTTTCTTCTGTTTCTGCTGACAAGGAGAAATTTCCCTTCTCAAACTGAACAACTGAACCTAAAGACACCTGATGGGAATAAAAACATATTTTTAATGTGGCACATTTATCCGCACAGACAGGTAGCATGTTTAAGCAACGTAATCTGTCACACCCAAACGCATTCACTGAAGGCGATTAAGGCTTACTTCCAACAATGCCTAAACTTCACGTGTTTTAACATCTGCATAATGATGCCTTTTTCAGAGTTGTTTTTAAAATATGAAGTATCCATCAGCCCAGCTAGGGTGCACGTGGCAACTGACTAACGGAGGGCTCTGAGCCACTCTCTGAAGTCGTACTGCCAAAGAAGTGGTACGATAGTGCTGCAAGGGGAGCTGAACTGTGGGGACGAGGGGACGGCTGGAAGACAAGAGGACAACTAAGAAAGGAGAGAGTGAGAAGAAGATGGTCTGAGGAACCGAAGGGAGAGAAGGATGTGAAGCTCCGTAAAACTCGGAACTACTGAAGTAACTCCCAAATCAGAAAGAACATGAGTCCAAGCTCAGCGACAGATAAAGGCCAACAGAGAAACAGTAAGGAAAGAGAAAGGCTAGGAGAAAGGGAAGGTATTTACTGTTGCTTTATTTGCACAAAGCAAGGAAATGCTTTAGTCTAACACATAAAGCAGATGAGTTATACATCTTTAGTAAAATGCTTATAAAGATGTTACACGAACTCAGGTTGACTGGAAAAACTAAAATGTTGTTCAAAATAGTCAAAATGGAAAAACAGTAGGTAGAAGTGTAACAGGTTCTGTGGGAAAGGCTAAGATTTTCAAATACAACTTCAATGGAGTGGCAATAGCATCATTCAAGAAAACAAGAGGGCACAGGGTCAGACTCTCTTTCAGACTGGGATCTGCTTCAACTTGCGTTGGTCTTGAGAAATAAACAACTCATTCCAGATTTACAGCAAAGCAAGATCATCCCAACAGCAACCTTTTGGCTCTCCTGTCCCTGCAGAGGGATGTGGCCAATGCTTCCAGAACATTTGTCAGCTCTCAAGAGGTGTCTATAGCATTCCTCCATCTACACAACCTCAGGAGGCATCACCCATACACTTCATTGTCTCTTCCTTCAAGGTGCTTGAGGACTGGGCCCTGCATGCCCTACCTGGGCTGGTCCTTCCATGCACACTTAGTTTACTAAGATAAAAAACATCAAGTCAAGAATAACATGTGCTTGAGTGAGAAAGCACAGCAAGATGAATAAGCTTTCAGGTTTGAACGCAGCAGTGAAGATTTCTTTGGACAAATTCCCTGCAGCAGTGTATAAGCAGCGCTTGTCCAGATATAACACAGAGACCCGACTACCAGACTGCTGTGGTAGACAAGGCTTCAGGAAAGAAGTACCATCTTCTTGTGCTGTCCCAGAGCAGCCCAGGAAAAAGTGAGACTTACCTGCTGTCCTCCTCCTTTCCTTTCTACTAGCCCAGGTTTCTTTGGTGGAACAAAAGTATATATATTTTTTCTCCCCAAATGAAAATCCTAAACTACTAATGATGATAATTGGGAGAGTGAAAAATACACCATAACAATTTCGAACCTGTCCTGAGTATTATTTACACGTTATAGCAGGATAACAGTCATAAAAATATCTCCAAGCTTTTAAACAACAAAACACAAGAATAGCAATTATTTAACAGAGATTATCTGAAATAAGGTTCCAATTACAGAAATGATCTAACAGCAACCAACTACTACCCTCCCTGGAGCTATTGTTCCCAGCTCTATTTCAGGATGTTATGTATCAGTTTGTTTAGCACCTACACAGATTTGTCTAAGTAGACACATAAATAACACCCTCTGGCACACTGAAAGAATTTCAAAGTTCTCTGTGCCTCCAGCTATTACATTATTTATTATACGCATATCACTTACTCTCCCCTGTAAGAGAAATCCCATGTAATTCAATTTGACCAGACCTGTCACAAAACCCAGGTTAGGAATCTTTTTGCCAGAATAGTTTTCAAAGTTTAAACTAGTAGCTGTTTTAATTCTGAATGATCTTCCTTATTTGTTATTTTTCGTATGACTACCATAAAACATTTCCTTTAAATGAAAAAAATCTCTATTCAGTGTAACGCAGAATACACCATATTCTCTCAATACTCTCATACTTCTCAAATAAGAAAGCAAACTCTGCCATTAGAGAAAATCCACTGTCCCCAAATCTACAACACTAGGAAAAGAGAGCAACAAAACATCTTTAAAACCTCTTTAGGAAATAGCATTCACTTTGTATTTCCACCACTTAGAAGCAGCTACGCCATGCACTGGTTTTATGGGGCACCTCTACAATGCCCCTGACAGATTGAATTTTATAGTGTGCACAGTCTTGTAGGATGACACTGACATAGCACAAGATAGGTCACACAGGGAGTGCATACAGAGGACCTCTTAGCAATACTGTCTTTTATATCCAAGACACATGGGACATCTTTGTAGAGCCCCGGCCTAACTAGAAAAATCTCCCGTGCATAAAAATGGAAGAATTTAAGGACTTAACCAGTTATTATTTGTATTATTGAATAGGTGCTAGCATTCCGCTCTCAGAAATCAATCTCCTTAACCACCTCAAAAATACTATGGTTTATCCAATTAGTACAGTAATTACTTTTCATTTACATAATGTTTCTGGTTTTTTATGGCTGGTATCAAAGTAAAGGAGTATCAGAGAACCTTTTAAAACATGTGAGGAAAGCATTAGAGAAAATATTATTCCTTCTAAATACTGAATGCTAATGCTAAATGCATTAGCTTGCAATAATGCATTTTCATTTTATTTTTCAAATGATATTTGGGATATTTAAATGTCTGCTGACACAACAGCTTTCTTCCTCAAAATACGCTTGGTTTTCCACTTATTACTAATTAAAACTTGAAAATCTTCCGCATCATCCTGCAGCATGACAAATGTCTTCCTGCGAGACAGATCCTATCAATGAACTCCAAAGTTACTCAGTCCTACCAGGGAGGAACTGACAGACAGAAAGCAGAACAACTAAGAAGTCTGGCACAAGCATCCTCACTAAATGATCATACAGTAAACAGCTTTAAATAAACATGAAGCTTATCATCATTTATTTTTTTAATCGCATACTACAGTCTACTTGAAATGCTGGTTCCACTACCAGGTTTTAGAATGGAGTCCAGAGTTCTGCTGTGCCCGCCAATGTTGGGATTTTTACTACCCGGACCTAAGGCAAGGTTAAGTGAGCCAAGCACGTTATTTTTTCTGGAAAGAATTCAACAGACTCTTCCAAAAAAGGCAACCATCACTGTTTCAACACCTGCCTTGAACATTAACTACTTACTCTTCAGAACAAACCAAAAGCAGCTCTCTCTAACATACTTAGGATAAGCCAGAGCATTAAAACTAAAGAATGTTTTAAATACTTGGGAATATATCAACAATTTTTATCTGAGCATTCATTACACAGCCGATGAGGTGATTAAGAAACTGCCACATACACTTTTATCTCCTCACTTCATCTCCTTCAGTGGTTACTTTCAGAGGCTGCAGAGTGGAAAAAGTGCCCTAGCTCTATTTCTTCCTGTTGTTGTGAGGACATTAAAAGTGACTGCACCAGAAACATCCTCTGCTGCTGAGTTCACCTACATGCCCTGTCACATTTCTGAGGTTAAATGAGGAAACTTCCAAGCCTGACATGGAAAAATCAGTTTGCAAGACCAAAAGATACGGGCCGTGGCCACTAACCACAGCAAGGACTGCAGCTCAAAGGGCTCTTCTGCAGTCAGAGGAAAGGAGGATGAAGTACAGTATTTTTAAAATTTGCTACCAAAGCCCCAGTATTCTATCAAAGAACAAAACATATTTAGGGGCATATTTTGATTACACACACTAGTACCCTCCTGATCACTGGGGGAAATAAGGATTGTAATTTTCTTTGCACTCTACAGAGGCAAGGAAACATATACCCCCCTCAAGCTGGAAAAAAGAGAGCATCTTTAAATGTCCCTTAAGAAAACTTTCCAGTCTCAAAAAAACTGCCCTTGCAAGGCTGCCATGGTAGTTCAGGACATCAGCTACCTGGCAGAAGTGCCAAATGGCATAAGTTATTATTATTTCCCAGAAGGAACAATTCTCAGAACCAACCTTGACTCTCAAATATATACATTGGTGAGCATGAACACTGCACATACTCAAAATAGCGTCTTATGTTTCTTATTTTACCTATTTCCTTGCCTCCTTTTAAATATTTATTGCCTTTTTTTTTTTTATTTTAACCTGATCCAGGAGGGATATTTACTTTGTTTGCTTTATGACATTTTAAGTATTTAACATATTTATAATTCAGAACTCCCAAGTAGGAAGCAAGTTCATAATTTAACCTTGAGAGAGAGGTAGGCATCTTTGGGAGATGACTCAAAATACAAAGTTAAGCATCCACAGCTGCACAGCATGAACCAATCCCTCTCCACAGCAACAGATACACCACTACTCACCAAGGCCCCTCCAGCACAAGTGACCAACAAAGCTACCCATAAACCCAAGACTGAGGCAAATATACTAGCAGAATAAAAGCAGCATCCTTCAGATTTTTATCTGAGCTATACAGGATCAGACCTGTGGTGGAACATGTAGGAGAGGAGTAAATCTGCTCAGAATAAAATTCAAAAACTTGAACCAACTTTCAGAGCATCCCACATGGGGTTCAGATTCAGACGGAGTTTTTTGATCGTGTACTTTGACGTCCTTTGGTGCCCTTACAGAGGAAAAGTAAAGCCATGGATGGAGAAGTATCAGGTATTTGGAAACTCCAAAAATATATCCTTTGCTGTTCATAAATCCACATACAACATGCAGTTATCACCAAGAGAACAATTCTCTGCAGTAACTGACTAGGAAACCTGCTGCTTTTGAAATGACACGCAACATGTGTGAATCATCTATCAACTTTGCATAGTCCTTGCGGCACCAGCCACAGAGGTGTGATACTTTCAGGCAGTAGTAAAATTTTTCATTTTCAGTTTAATGTTCTCAAGACCACTTATAGTCATCACAAAATTCCACTTTTGGTTTTCACATTTTTGAAAACAAAACACGTAAAAGAAGCAGCGTTATCTTAATTACATTTTAGATTTTAATTCTGCTTCCTAGGAGATGCTCAGTTTTCCAGCTACCAAAGATCTTGATAGGAATTAAGGCTGCTCAACACTTTCTTAGAATGAAAGCAGAACCTTGTGGGATCAGACTCCCGCACATCTTTATGTATCTAGAAAGAAGGTTCTGGGGTTTTCCATCACGGCTGAAACTGCGTCAAAGCAAGTGTAACTTTCAGAACCCCCATGGAACAGTTACTAGAATCAGCAAAAGGAAAAAAAAAAATCCACGTAAAGGGGAAATCTATTCCCAAAGCTTAGGGCTCAGCAGGTGTTTATTAATTACACACAGATAATTGTCCACTCACCTCACACTAATCTAACAATATCTTAATAGACTCAACATAAGACTCATTTGATCTGAGCAAAATAAGGTAGCAGAAGCTTTTCCAGGGATTCTGTTTCAAGTTAGATTCAATTTAGTGGAAGAAGAGAAGGGGAGTATTAAAGCGTATCTATGCAACTGCAGCTATAGTTTCCATTGGAATCGATGACTCAGTAACACAACCTGTTGTGATTTATTATCTCCATATCACTAACACCACTAGTCTGCCAAAATCCGCTGCCTGCTTCTGTAAACTTCCACTAGCTAAAGCCCCTGTTTACTGAAGCAAGCAAAGAAGGGAAGGAGCCCTGACCATACAGAAGAGAAAAAAACATCACATACGCCTTTTCCAGGCCCTTCAGCCGCCTGCAAGATAGGTCTGGCAACACGCCTCAACCACTGAATGCCAGAATGTTGTTTCGCTCCTTACTCCTGCAGCCTGGTTTAACTCAAAGCCAAAGTCTTCCTAACTATTAGTCTCCTTTGCTCTGGAAGTGATGGATCTGGGCTCCTAGAGAGATGTGGGAAGGAGGAGCAGTCAGGATCGGTCAGTGGCAGCAACAAGAAAGACCAGCATCAGCAGCACCCAGACGTGACCCGTCCATGCTCTCAACACAAAGTTTTGGTTGGAGCTGTGACCCACGAAGACAGCCCACTCTTGAAGCTGAAAGAAATACCAGGCAATAAAGCATGAGTTTTGAAACATGGCTTAAATCACCCGGGACAGGAGAAGACCTAGTATTAACTATGTGATACACTCAGCAAACAAATCTCCAAAAAAGTGCAGGGCTTGACCATCCGGCGAAACGAGAAACTAAGGCACATTGATCCACCTTCCTCCCTCTGAAATTTACTGGCAAGTTGTTATTTCTAAAATATTTCTGCCCAAACAAAAGTGCTTACAGTAAAAGCAGAGGACACCTATATATCATAACCTTTCCCTATTTTGGGACATCACACTACCACATATAGACATTTTTACTATACACTGCGTGTTTGCTTCATGTACTATATCTTGCTTCCTAAGCCAAAAATATCACTTCGCTGTAATGCCTTCATGAAGCAAGTTTTGAATGAAAAAACCCCACCTAGATATTTAAAGATGCCTTACTAGGGTTACTGTACTCAAACGCCTTTTACTGAATGTGGACAATGCATCACTTTCAAACATGTATTTACCACCCTGTCATTTTCTGCCATTCGTACTTCTGACAAAATCCTTCCACTCCTTGCCAAGAATGCAAGAACAACTCTCATATGTCGCATGAAGTCCCCCTGATATTTCTGGGAGTAAGCCAGTTATATAGACTTCAGAAAAGCACGATTTTGTAGGGGGTTGAATCAGGCCATGAGACAAAGTCTTCAGGGAAATTTACTATTGTGAAAAGCATAATAGGAGTTACTGTTTACTAAACACTGCTTTTAATTAGATACTTAGTGTTATTTTCATATTCTTTCAAAAGGCAAGGAAGTGGTGTGGGGAGGGGAAGAGGGAATCTGAACTGTGCCAAGTGTAGAAGGGCAACTACAGGATTATTTCCAGCTCCTGAGCAGAATGATGATGAAGATTTACAAAAAAAACAAACCCAAGATTGTATAGAAATGTAAACGTCCTTTTAAATTCCTCTTCACACTGTTACACAACACTGAAAATCTATGGCTTTTACTTTGAATAGTGAAAGGTCACTATTTATACCAAATTTATCACTAGTCATGCATTTCCTATCCTTCCTCACTTTTCTCCTAGCAGAGCACTCTGTTCACATCTGGGTCTGTTTAACCAGTGATTGGAAATTTAGCCTCCTGATTTCCCGTTAAATACTAAGCACAGGAAAACAAATAGCACTTGTTTTTCAGTGAGTTTTGTCAGTCATCCAAAATCTAGTGCAAACCATAGAACAGCCTGTGGTTTGGTGGCAGAGACCCAAAATATGTGAACCATATTTTCATGAAGTGAAAGGAATAAACCAGCTATTGGCTGAAGTAATAAGAACATGGCTTTTTTCTTCTTAGAAATATATAAATGACTAATAATTAAACTCTTTGTTCTATCCGTTATTCTTCTTTAAAGCTTTTCTTTTTTCTTTTCAAATCTGAGGCCAATGGCATGTGATCTAGTTTTGTATTTATCATTACTGCTGTTGCTTCCTCCATTTCACACGCATTGTCCTACTAAAAGGGTTCTTGTGAGTGAGGTTATTTGCTTGCATAAGTGCTTTCTCATCCATAACTCTTACTCATTCTGTTGCCTGAATAACTCGGAGAAAGAGCTGAAGCATCACATCTTAAATCACATACCATATAAAATAACATATTTGGATATTTAAGGGGTTTTTTTGATCTATATTAACAGTAATTTCTGCCAGGAAATCACAAAGGATTGGGTCTATTCTTTCATTGATTTCTCACTACTTTCACTTGCCCAGTAAAGACATTCCTAGGCTATAAAAGCAATTGAGAAAGCTACCAAATCTAAAGAAAAAAATTGACTTGCTGAGTAGCACCTATCAAACCCTCTTTCTGGGCAGTTTCATAAAAGTTCTGGTTTTCTGCCAAGTCATGTTTGCAATAAACTTCTTTTAGGGAAGGAGAGAAATAATGACTTGATGGAAAGGGAGGAAATTATTTTGTTATATGAAAACTTAAAGTGGGATGGTGGGAGAGGTCTGGTAAGGTTTTTCTGCAAGACTGACCTGTAACAGGATTACAGGTAAAAGCATTTTCTACAGGTGTTGCCTAGCTTATGTAAAATTGTGATCTATCACAATCTAACCAGCCTAATCACCAGTGAAGATGTCCTTCAACCCCCTCTCCAACTCCCCCTTTCTGATACAATTTTGGTGTTTATTTCCTGCTGAGGAAAAAGAAATATTTTGGGCAGATGCTAAGCATTCCCCTTGCTGAACTGAGCAGACCTTTCCACACATGCACTACTCTTCTGAGTGATGAGGGGGCTGATGGTCCAGCCCAGGAACACTTGAACCAAAAATGTCCATTCCCAACCTGTTGTGTTTTTGTGACATGCAAAAATATCCAATCAGACTAATATGAGTAGACACATCAGTAATCAAAGTGGTGATTTTCTATTACTTAGGTCAGGCAGAGTTCATGCACTAACCCATTTCAGGTATTTTCAGATTGAAAGGCCATGATACTTAGGTGTATTCATTTTTAACACCATGAGAATAAACTCAAGACTTTACTAAAATTACAATATTTTTCCCAGCACCACCTACCTAACCCAGCAAGATATATATAATTTATGTAGAGTCTGAAAATAATCTTGTCTATGCCAAATGTATTGTTAACACCACACTATCTAGTCATCATATAGTCACTTTTCTCTAACACATACAGAAATTTATGTCAAGTTTTTATCAAGATGCTAAATTTTTTCCTTCAGACTATTCACTAGTGTTTTCTCTGGTTTACAGATGGGGAAAGATGAGCCAAGAAGTAAAATGACAATACAGTAAGGCAACAGATTAGTAAAGAACAACTCCCTTTAGGACCCTTGCCCCATCTTGAATGGCTTCCTCCAAAGCACCGTCACTCCATAAGCATCACTGTGCTTCCATTCACTGCCATGGTTTGGAACAAAGTCTTCAAAACGTGACATTAAAAAAATCCTGATGTTAAAAGAACACAACCTTTGCTTTGCTTGGGGCATGCTATTTAATTTTAATGATAATTTATTCCACCGTAAAGTTTAGTCATCAGTAAACATTTTGTGAAAGTGAAACCGTGAGCTGCCTCCAGAAGATACTGTGCAGCAAGTCACTGTGCTGAGTGAAGCTATGTACATCACATGATAAAAATAGGTGCAAAACCATATGTATACATCAAATCTACATTTTTATACTGAAAAATGTTTATCAAGAAGGTACTTTGTGCTTCCCTCTATCTATACTGTAACCATACACCCAAAGGCTGGATTGTATCCTCCATTCATTTCAAACTTCTGCCTAATGGAAGACCAGGCCCAAGACAAAAATCCAAGCTCGAACTATATGATAAGAACTTAAATTCCAGCCCAACTCAGTAGTACAGTACCTTGCTGGTCTTTTGGATATGTGCTGACACAAGCTTTAAATCTTTTCATCCTTTGCTTTAAATAAAGCAATCTGCCGTGGCTAAGCTTTAGTGGAAACTCAAACAATGAATTCATACAGCGAAGGCAGCAGACCATCTTCCTAATGAGGACACTGAGAACACAGAGCCCTGACTCTACCCTCTGCTCCAATATAAACATCATTTAAGCTCAATGTGTTTTAGTTTCTCTACCTGTACAATGGTACTAACAGCACTTTACAGAGCGCTCTGATTCATCATCTGCTCATATCCTGGAGTTATCTTCTTTGTTAGAAAGAACTGTGCATCTTCTAATTTGTAATTTTTATTTATTTATTCAAACACATTTCCCTGTAACAGTTTAAGAACTTCATTATGATGTCTTACAGGAAAAAAAAAAAGCTAGTAATAAAAAGAAATAAACAGCTAGGACTTCACTAACAGTTACATGTTCCTTTAAGTACAAACTCTGACCTGGCTCTAGGGGTGTTGTCTTTATCAGCAGTATATCCCAGAAGTTGCCATTTAAACTTCTTTACACTACTTATCTTTCTAACTAGGGATCAGTCAATGAAACAGTGCAATTCATACTTTATATAGAGTATATTCATAAATGTGTGAATGAATGTATTCTATGAAAAGTCTGAAGGAGAAGCTGGAAAGTCAATGGTTATCTTGCCCGAGGCTTCCATAGAGACAGACACAATAGTTATGACACTCCTATGGTATGCGTGACACAGATTTCTGTTTTGAGCATAGAATTCATGGGCATTAAAAAAGGGTTTTTAAATTTGAAATCTTTTATGATTGAAAATGCTCTGTTTTCTGGCTTGGCTATACATTTAAGGAGAATGAACAAGACAGAGCAGCATAAGTATGCGGCTGAGCCAAGTATTTTGAAACAAGGGCCAAGGAAGCGAGCTCTGCACTATGCATCCCTTGGAGCTGTGATTTACACTCCTAGGCTCAATTCTCTAAAACTTACTGAAGGGTCTGGCAAGGGGGCAGGGAGCCTCTCCACTACCAGAGCAGAAGCAGTATGTCTACCTGCCCCACAACTCACCTGAACAAGAACTCTTGATTCTGCAAAGGGACAGGCTCCTCTCTAGGCCACAGGCAGTCCCAGGGACTGCAACCTGACGTGGCCCAATGCAGGCAAACAGCTCTGCTGCAGAACTACAGCCCTCAATTTCTTTTCAGCATATTGCACTTGCCCACAGGTGCTGCTAGGACTTACTCAGGATTTCCCACATTTTCTGTGCTGCACGGCTCTGTGCTCTTTTTTCAGAAAGCTTTCAGGAAAACAATGCATTTGTCCTTGTGAGCAGAGTGGAACTGTAGAAAAGCAATGGATGATCACCACCGTTGAAGTTGTTCAGCCTGTAACATCGTGACCTGTCATCCCAAGCGACACCAGTTACTGAGAAAATGGTACATGAAAAGTGGGAACGTTCCTAATAAGAGACTGAAGTTAGCCTGTGTTTGCAGCAAAAATATCGCCTTAGAGAGAGAACACAGAGAATGAAATTCTGGAGTGTGAGGGACTTCAGGGACTAAACTGGGAGAGGTAACCGTGGCTTGGTAGCCTGGTGTTTTCTGTTCTGGAATGTCATTCTTCAAGCTCTTTACAGAAAAGAAAAACAGAAACCTCATCGTGATGGAAAGAAGAATATATAAATTATACAGCACTTGAAGAAATCCAAAATTGTTACAGAAAGCTCTTCAGATGTTTAAACATGATTAAGGATGGGTCAACATCGAGAGCTAGTTGCAATGGGAAGGCAAGCTCTCGTATCTGCACAGCTTATGGGGAGCAGTGTTCACCCAGTGCCACAGGCATGTGCTGGAGGGTGGCATGAGGCACCACAACTTTGAGCCATTACTGTGACCAGCAGACCCTAAGAGAGGCTGGAGTACTGAAAGGAGGTATTTGAGTCCCACCAATGGAGAACTGAACCCAAAGCGTCTACCAGGTAGTCCTGACCCACCTGAGAGACAGCCCACCCCTTCCGGCAGCATCAGTGGCCAGGTTTACTGTGGCTGTTCCTGAGGTCAGAAAACTTTTTGTTTGGCACAAATTGTGACTGCTGCTGCTCACATTTCCAAGCTCGTTTTTGTAACCAGGAGAGCTTGAAACAGTTTTCTGAAGCAAACACTTAGCTAATCATACAGTTTTGGCAGCCGAGGCCTTAGGCACATTCCTATTGTTCCTATGCCTTAATGCAGCCTGCTGAAGACCCGCTGAGCCAAGCCAAGCAAGCCCAGCACCATCACAGTCTGAACACGGGTGCAGCCTGCTAAACGGAAACGGATGGCTCTCAGCAGAACACCTCTTCGCTCCCAGAGGCAAGGTGAGGAGAGAGGAAAAAGCCTGGAGGAGGAGGAAGAGAAGGGAAGAGATAGCTGAATACAAACTAGCTGACATGGAATGGGAGTGATGATGTAGCAATGGTAGGAGAAGATCAAAACTAAACTGAAAGGAGGTCCAGGACTCAATTAAATGATGAAAGGTGCTGTTTCTTTTGTCCAGGAGAGGAGTAAGGAATCTTATCGTACTGTTGTTCATCATTTTGTTCCTCACTCATTTTCCAAGCAGACCTGAACTGTACTGGTTGCAATAAAGACATATACCAGGAATGGTCAACAAGAAGATAACAGTTAAGAATCTCTAACACAGTAATGAGAAAACATGAGATTGTGAATACCTTAGAATACAAACAAGCCCATGTTCTTTGCACCAGTCAGTAACACATTGCACTGGAAACAGGGTGGAGTCCTTCAAAGTTCAAAATATCAAGGGTACTCCTACTCTTGTAAACTGATGACAGGAAAAACAACCCTAGAAAACGTTTGGTGTCCAGCAAGCAAGAGGAGTCTCGGTAGACTTAACAGTGTCACCATCTTATCAGGTCAACTGAGAGAGCAGTGTCCCTTCCCAGTGGGCTAATGCTGCATCACTGTCCATCCCCGCTCCTCCTGCTGATGCACAGTGACACCATTAAGTTCCTATCTTGTACTGCAGAAGTAGTCACGCCTACCAATGTCAGCTGTGCTGGAGGAGCAGAATTAAACCCTATAAGGATACAGCTAAAAATAATCGAGTTTAGTTCTGCAATTAGAGTTGAATATAGTAAAAGCTGCAACTTTAATAAAGACGACTCATGATTAGACATGATGTCACGCATTAAAAATTTTATCCAAACAACTTGTCCGTTTCACTACAAATAGCAAACTTGAATGTCCTGGCAAACTCTAAGGACATGATTTACAAATACTAGGTAATATTTGGATCCTACATTATAAGCAGTGCTCCAGTCTTTCTGAGAAATAAAAATGACTTCATTCTGGGCTTAGCTTGGTCATTTCAACAGACCAAGCTTCATCAGAGACATAAACCGTAATTGTACATATTGAGCTCAATACATACAGATTATTCTTTTCGTCACAGACCACACAACTAGCATCCACCCATAATATTTCCCATTGCTTTCAGGCTTTTTGCATTATGGTACTATTAAACTTCTAATCAGGACTGGCAATCTGTTAAAACGTTACAACTTTTTGAACTGGAATGGCTGCTAGTGTTAATAACTACACGATACGCAGATTCTGAAAAAGCAGGTTTGGTTTCTTTTCCTTGAATTCACCTAGCAAGTAATTGGGTTCTTTTTCCAAGACGCTTTGCCCTGCCACCTAACTGTTCCCCAGAGCCCTACACTGAAATTCGACCTCCTGTTAACTTGGGGGTTTTTTTAACGTATGTTTAAAAACTTTCCAAATGAATGCCATTAACTCTATGTCTTGTGCAACAAGTAGCTATGATATACAGCAGGCCAGAGCACTGTGTATACTTACAAAGAAAACTCTTTGGATTCCAGGTGCCAGTCTTTCTGTTTTTAGCTTCCAGACCAGAGGCAACGGAGAGTTGAGAAGAAACACCAGAGGCTTCTGGTGAATATGCACTGATGAAATTGGATTCAAATGTAACGTGACCTGCAGAGAAACACAGAAATACAGGAATACCCCCTTATAAGTTTCAAAAGCAAAGTGGAATTTGAAACAATTAATTGAAGGTCATTTTTATATATACTATGGCTTCCAGCATTCAGAACTCTTGACCCAAGATTATAGGCTAATCTACTTCCAAAAAAAATCAGTCAACAGAGCACAGATAATATAAAGAATGAAATAGTTAATGTTTTGCTCTATGCTTGCAAAGTGCTGCTAAAGTGTTTAAGAAAACCTTGGCAAACGCTGATGAAAAATAGCTTATGCAAAAGGTCAAACCACTAAGCTGAGAGTTGGAGAACAAGGAGATAAAAAGAATTGCAGAGCAAACCCTGATTTCTGGTTTCTAGATGGTAACCTATAAAGCTGGCTTAGAGCACAAACCTCATCTGCTGATGCTATTAGGGCATAAATCTAACCTGCAAAACAAATAAAACTAAACAAACAAAAACCAGGAGGAACAAATTCAGAAACACAAGCAAGCACTACACTAGTTTATGGAAGGAATTCCAGAAGAGATTTTAACATACACTAGGGAAAGAAAATGCCTGTCTTCAGGCACTAAAAGGATACATGGGGAAAAGAATCCCAGAAAAGGGGACATCACAGAATTAAGGCAACCCATTAGAGGTGATTTTTAACCATCAGTTTTTGGTTGCTGGAAGCCCCTCCTGCCCAGCTTCTCATATCCCAGTGCCGTCCTTCTAGAAAGGGGCTGATGGGGGGCAAAACTAACCAAATGCATGATAGACTGTCAGTTTTTAGTATGTAACAACTTGTGACTGAAATCACGGTGATTTTGTAGTATCTAATAAGCTTTTTAAGCAGTCAGCATTTCGCTTGATAGTTCAGCCGGCTTTATAGTGAAAAAGCTTTAGTGTGTATTCGAGAGATTGTGAGCTGGTGTCTCACAACAGTGCGTGGCAGGCGGGTTCCCCTGGCAGGGAATCACAGCTCTTTCTACAAAAGGTATAGAGGGAGCAAACATGGAACATAACCACGAATTTGAGTGAAATGAGCAGATGGATAACTCAGAATGAATTTTGCCTCCTGCTAGCAAATTTGAAAGGAAATCGGAAACACAGAAGCTACTATGTGAAGTTTATTGCATTCTTATATAGTGGCAAGCATCAGTGAGTTTACCATCAAAGTAAATGCAGATTCATCCGGCAAACTAACTAGATAAAAGCTAGAGATCAAATGGAATATTAGGTATCCATTACTGTTGAAAATCTTTCCAAAACAAAAAGTTAGCTTTTTTTTTTTTAAATTATATTCTCCATCCCCCCCTCCCCAAAGTGAAAGGTTTCACCATCACTGCAAAGCAAAAATCAAACCTAGGTGTGAGAGACACCTGGAGGACAGCAGAGACACCTTTTTCCGCTACTTGTGAACTTGGGAAAAGCTGGCAAACAACTAGCTGTGTAACTTACCACGCCGATCAGTAAGCAGAGGATTACAAGTAGAATTTACTGGATTCTTAAAACCCACTGAATGAACGTGTCTCCAGCCCCCACAGCAAAACAGATGTCAAATCCCATAAGCACATCTCGGGGGGCATTGAGGACATCCATATCTTCATCTTCGTTATGCTTGATTAAAACTTGTTAGAAAACTGGTATTAAAAGTGTAATTGCGTATTTGTACTAAAATGGAACTGCTTTGAAGAACGAGCAGCTGCCCGCAGGAAGGCTGGGCATCCCCACCTTCCACCCAAAGGCCTCTCCTAGCAGGAGGCCTGCTTCTATTTATGCATTTCCAAAAGAAAACATTAAGTACCATAGACAACCACATCTTCCAGGGACCACATTTCTCTCCATTTTCTGCCTCAAAAGAATAAAATACCTCCTTTTAGGAATCTGCAGGTTGTTAGTGCTCTGAATGCTAACAGGATGACAGAGACTTCAAATGCCAAACAATCACGGTCTTAGCTAGAAAGCCTGCTTTAGGGTATCAGGCTATAGAGCCAAAACAATTCTGTTAGCTGCAAATAATAGAGAAGATAAAATTATTTGTTTTACAAGGCTCCCTCTTTATTGTTCTGTCTAGAAACAGGCGAAAGTGGTAAGAAAAAGGTGTTTAGAACTGCTATTAAATTCACGGCTATTAAAAAGCTTTCATTAATTCTTGTGGGTTTTCAGATGTAATCACAGCTAATTAGTAATAAGCTGTTTAAACTATTAAATATAATTGCCTTGTTCTGGTGTTATGTTTTCTTACAGAGTAATAAAAATACTCTAAGTTTACCAAAGTAGCCTAGTTATACCTTTCGCAGTCCTGATCTGGCAAGTATGAGTTCAAATTTTATTCTGATATTTTTTCAGCTCCAAATGACGTAAACAGCATTCCATTTTAAACTCTCTAAACTACAAAGCGTCAAAGAGAATATCTACTACACTAAATAGAGTAAATGTTAAACATACCCACTCTTCTCATATGCATCCATAGCCACATTTTCCCACCCAACGATAACCGGGTTTTTTCTGATCCCAAAGGAACTAAAGACTAATGCAAATATTGATGGAATGAGCTATAATATAGGTTTATGTACTTAAATAACCAAGAATAGAAAAACAGTAACAATCCTCTCATGCTGGCCAACAGGGGCGCTCAGCTTGGGTTTGCACCCTGGTGGCGTTTTTATTAGAATGACAAGTCAACGCAAAGAAGAGGCTCCTATTAGAAATTTTTAAAATTTTTGCTATTTAAAACCCCTGGTATTTATTAAAACCAGAAATGATACAAGAAATATAACACACTCTGAAAACTTCATCTCAGAAATAGCTAGGCCAAGTCCTTTGGGTAATAAGGAAATGGAGAAGTATCTCTGTTTCAACTGACCTCAGACAAGTTTATTCAAAGCCAACATCTATTAGACAAGACAGATGTTTTAGACTTCATGAAGATTTCTGCCTGTTGGTTTGGTCACATGAAAGAGCATACAGAGCAATCACACTACCTTAGTGAGAAAATCAGAGACTCTCTGCAACTGGATCTACTATCAGATTTCACAGTTGCTATTCCTTTAGGCTTTGGAAATTAAATATGTATATAATATATACATATATGATTATTTCCATACATGTATGGAAATAATCAACAAAGCTTGAGCCGTATTCAGAAGTGGTGATATATCTATCTGTGCCTTTGGCCAGAATTGTAGGGTAAGTTATATCACATAATGGAATTTTCCTCCATTTGTGCCTGAAAAGCACAGACTGATCCTTAAGAAAAACTGCAGGACTTTAACACAAAATCAATAATATTTTGTAAGTAAATTAAGTGTTCCTGTGAAAATTTTCATAATAAATGTAATTTTGCATTACTTCACTCCTCAGTTTGCTCATGAGTAAGGCAGCAACAAAACACATAATGTGGAATTCATATTCCTAGTCCTAAACTTGAGAAAGAATATAGTCAAGGTGAGCATGCTCCTGCAGCAGCCTCTGCCACTATATTCCTTGGCATATATATTCCCTGTCACTATGCTTCTTGGCATAACGGAGTCCTCAGCATCAGCATGGTTTTCCAAGCTGAAAAAACCAACGCACAGAGCTGCTCAACAGCTGCTCAGGACCACCTCTTTGCTTCAGAGCTAGCTCTGCCGAGGAGCAGCTGGGTCTCCTAGTCTGAATATGACTGTTCTCACTACCAGTCGTACAAAATTAAGTCTTCTCATAGTGTAACTACATCCTCCCCTAATATTTATGATCGCCCCATCATCGTCTGTGCTTGATGACACACAACAGTGGTATCTATTACGGGAGATTTTTTCCTGGTCGTTAGAGAGGATTTCAAGCAAACTGCTGGGCAGTTACCAGCATTCAAGAGCTTTTTCCAACAACCTAGCTGCCAAGCCTATGGATGTCACCTTGCACAACAGCAGTTGGTGGGCTATCACACAGTATTTTCAGCCCAAGTAAGGTAGGCATGGTCAGAACACCTCACCAGCAAGGTCAGAGGTGTTTTTGTATGGAAGGTAGTGCTTCCAACTGTGGTATCCTGGACTTCAAGTATGCAACAGAGGTACCCAAACGCCTCTTCCACTCCTGCTTTAGAGATTGAAAGGACTCTACGGCTTTACAAGCTTATGACATTGACACAAGCCCAAGTTCCAAGCTTCAGCTGTACCAGCACTTCCAGTGTGAAACTGTCCCATCCTCTAGGCTCTGCCTTGTTAAGATTTCTGCTGTCATATCTGTGCGCCCACTTTCTCACCCCTCTGCTAACTTCTGGCATGGCTGCCTCCATCCACAGCATTGCAGTGGAAGATCTTCATCCCTACTCTTTACAGAAACATCTCTCATCAAGAAGTAATTTCTGCTAGAGTGCCTGCATCGTGGCTTTACTTAGACCACATAGTGGCTAATCCTAAGTGGTGCTCCCCTTCCCTCAGCCACCTTGCTGTCTCATCTTAGCTCGTGAGCTCTTCAAGGCACATCCTTTCTCAGATGTCTTGACAGTTCATAGCACCTTCTAAACACTCCACAAATTAATAGAAAGGTACTGGATCACTTCAAACAGAATTTTGTAATTAACAGCAGAAGAGCTAACTAGAAAATGCCCCTTTCTTTTTGCATTTTCACTGGCAGAATCCACATTATTAAACATTTATGTGAAGCATTGCCCAGAAACCTCACCAGGAGCCAGTCCTACATGTGTTCAGCGCTGTACAGCTAGATATGAGGACATGGTGTGAAATTCTGAACTCACTAAACTCTGCGGTAAAATTAATTATTTTTCTGAAACTCCCAAATGAGCAATTTTTTTTTTGAAAACAAGGTTATCTAAAAAGACATACTCTCCATCCATTCTTACAGGTTCAGACAAGCTTATAAAATACACACATTTTGTACTTCTCAGCCACATACTACCTCAAAGTCTTCTGCATCTCAGACAGCTATATGAGCAGCTTGGTCAAACAATACCAAAAGAAAATTAAACCACATTAAATGGACTAAAGCACTTTTAGGTCACCTAGTCCATTTAACAAGCAGCTGCTATTGCTCTTCCTATATTATTTTAAAAACATATTAAGGGACAGCACATTAACCAAGCAGACAGCAGCATAACAACGGTACAGGAAAGTAAGTCGATGTGGTCCAACACATCCTTTGCTCCCAGTGAAGGGCTCATTTGATCACTGAGCTGTTGCGCAGCCACATTGTGCAATAAATAGTTAGACCAGACCTTCTGGACATGTGTATCACCAATGGTTCTCTCAGCTTCAGCAGCTGTTTGTCGGAGCAAGCTCCTCTTCCAGACTCACGTCTGCCCTTCGCGGCCCCCTTTGGCACACACTCCTCCAAGTAATACATGACTTACTTGTGAGGAATATGACAACTTGGTCATAGATGAAAATTAAAGATTAAAGCTATTCTAAAAATCTTACAACAAAAACCTACAAATTCATTTTTAAAAAGCAGAGCAACAACAAAGCATATAACTGCGACCAGGACGTGAACCACAGGGAAGTTCTGCCAGTTTTTGCTAGAATGCATTTTTGTTATAAAAACTGTAAAAAAACCCCAAAACTAAAGACTAAAAAGATACCACATCTCACAGGTGCCATGTCTATCAAACTTACGCTGGCATTACTTAGCTAGCTATATTTGCATATATTCATGCTGGTCACCACTGTCTGCACTGTCTGCAGAGTTCCTTTAAGGTCTCTAGCAGCAGCGAGGTTAAGGCGGCTGCAGAGGCTTCTCTGTCCCCAGAGATCACAGTTTCATGGACGGCTGAGTATCACCACAGAAACCAACTACAAAAACAGTCTACGGGCTCCTGCCCTGTTACTCTGGTAAAGCAATTTGTACAACCTGAAAGGCAAGGGCACAAATGCTGAAAACTGATCAAAGTAAACACTGCTGTTAAAGTACCATTTTGTTTTGCTGACTTCAAGGCATCAAATCACAGACTCTGTGTTTTGTTCTAAAAAGATGAAAGTCAAGTGCCAAGGATTTGTAAAGGTTGAACTAACTATTCCAGTGTCAAGGCCTTTAGATAAATTCATACCACATTTTCCAAAACAGCCATTACGGATTTGTGCTAATAAACCAGGACAAAATATGTTGTGTTGTATTGAATTACACTGCCCAAGCTAGGGCAGCTGTTCTCTCAGAGAAGAGAAAAAATTAATTCTAACTCTCAGATCATATAAACACATTTTCTGACTTACGAGTGAATACTTACTAAACTTACCCAACTTACTAAAGATGGATTTATGACATCTTAACTCATTATTCAGCTGCAAAGATTAATTTAATTAGTACAAAGCAGGCAAAATTTATAACAGATATTTGAAAACGTATACCTATCACTGCCCTCTGTAAGTGTTCTCACTTTTTTTGTTACTATAATATCTATAGGACATAAATCATTCTGCTATTGCAACAGTTAAAGAAACTAATATGAAGAAACTTTTCTTTATAGTTCATTAGTTATCCAACATAAGGGGTTTAAATTTTCTACTGAAATTCACTTGAAAAATATAATGTCAACACATTGGCTGTAAAAGAATTCAGTCATGAATTAATCCATGAATCCACCTCAAGTGGTAGGATCTAGTACTGCACTACTTATCAATTTTATCAATTGCTTTGGCAAGGATCTCCAAGCCATATTTTTTTCCTTAAATGACAGTAAAGAAAAAGTGTATTCTTAAGGCAGGGACTGTGAATTCAAAATGGAACACTTCTCCCACCTCGTATTTATGCTATGCTCATTGAATATTGTGTTACAGATTTGATACCAAGCCAGCTATAGTAGATCACAATGTCCAGCTTTCAGGAGCCAACAGTTTTTGGGAGTTTGACGATTTTTCCAAGAAACGCAAAATATGTTCAGATGGTGTTACTGCTTGAAGGTAATATTTGCACTCTTAAATCAAACGATTGTATAAGCAAGTTCCTATGAGCACATGAGACCCCACCGCCTCCCTTCTGGGGAGGTTCTCCAGTGCAGACTCCCTCATTCATTCATGGCAAGCGCCTATTTTTTTTGAAGACTCACCCCAGCAGTGAAACAGAAGATCTTCAGAACAGCATCAGAGAAATAAATATCTCCAGGAAAACTGCAATGCCACTAAAAACAAGCACTCATGCCCACACACAGTTACTTTTTCTCCTGCAGAACTCAAAGCTATGCCATCCCTGCCAGGGACAGACCACGCTTTCTTCTCTCTGCCAGGCCGGCACTCCAGGATGCTGCTGGGAAGCGTCCTGCTCTTGCAGGAGGGGGCAGGGGCACTGCGATGCACAAGGCACATGTGGGGAGGGAAAACCCTTTACTTTCTTTCACTCAATCCCTGGGGAACAGGTCTGAATGCCTGGTAGCCGTGGTAGCATTTACCAGGTGTGTGGAGGATGGAAGTTTATTTCCAAGGCTAAGGTAACACTCTAAACTAATTCTAAACATCAACCTTTTGCTTATTTTATCTTAAATGTATGGTTGCAAATGGATTGGCATTGCCTGGACCTTCTACCCACACTCCACAGAATCAGGTTGATTAAACAGCAGTTATAGCTCAACTGTGAAAATCATGGAAAAGATTCACCCCGGCATAATTCCACTGAAGCTACTGGCATTAAGCCAGAGACTGATATGGTCCCATCCATTACCTTATAATAAAAGAATACTATTGCACAGGCTGCTGACCCTTATGATCTGTTACCCAGACTAGGAAACTGGGTTCTACCAAAAAGAAGGCAAGATAACAGAAAGGTTGATAAGGATGACCCAACTATGATCTACGGCCCATTGCACTCTCTTCATTAAGAAGTACTGTCAGAAACCTCTGACCAAAAGGTGTTTGAAATCTCCCACCCCACTCCCCCCCCCCCCTTTTTTTTTCTATTTGTCCTGCAACAGGGGCTAAAGGTCAGGGTGCACCGTGCTAGACACAGACAGTTCCCCTCCCAAACAGCTCACAAATCAAAACATTCAAGTCCTGCACCACATGCGCATCCCAACATCCATTAACAAAACTATTTTGAAGTATGCATGACATTCCCAGAAGGCCACTTTAACATGAAGATGCATTACTAGTGATTCACAGGAGAAATGGCAGCCTCAAGGCGTGTGTTCAAGGGGAGAACTAAGCAAAGCTCCCTTCGCCCTCAGTGAGGACGGAGCATCACCCCTCACTTGGCATCTGATACGCTCAGAGCAAAGCAATATACTCAAATGGACACACTGTCTTTAACAAGGATTTAAGGTTTACCCTCAGAATCAGTTTGAAAACTGACCTGCCCGTCCACTGATACGGTAGCTGTATCCAACAGCCTGATGAAAGAGAATCCATTAGAACAAAAGCCTAAGAGCTTGCAGCATATTCAAATATTATCTGTAGTTCTCCCTCCAGTCTAAGTTCTGGTACCTTTCTAGCCCTAAAATATTAAATGACCAAGCTGAGGATTCCTGTAACAGGATGGAATTGCAGCACATTTAGATCTCCTCATACAGATTCTTAATTCAGCTGCTCCAGACAACAGACTAAAAAAGCAAATTACAAGTAAAATTGTGCACTATAACATTATCAAATACATGTGTAAGATGAGTACAGTATAGTACTGTGGCACACTGTATGGTACTAAATATACTGCTCAGTACCTGGCAGCATAGTCGCTTATATCTGGTTCGTAATGTTTTACTGCACATGCTTTCTCCTTAGAACTGTAAGAGTAGGCAACCATGCTGGGAAGTTTTTACCAGAAATGCAGTGACTGAAGTGCCCATTCAGAAAGCACCACAGCTCTCACAATGTCAGAAAGTTCTGACACACGGAGACATTGCAAAATAAGTGCTTCTAACTTCATTAAAATGTTGGACTATTTCTGCCCACAGCTCAGTCACATAATTTATCTTCAGACAAAAATGCAGCCAGTTAATTTCTAGTGTTCCAAAGCTGTTATTTTAAGCTGGACCTGCCAAATGCAATAATGTTATGTTAGAAGCTAATCATTTATGCAAATACCTAGGTAATAAAAAAAAATTAAAACCAAAGCTATTCCTGATACAAATGACTTGTCAAACAGGCAGGACAGTTATTGAAGTCCCATTTGCACTAGAAAGTGGTATTACTTTCACAGTGCAAGAATAATGAAAGTGAAAAAACTTGCGGCTTTGTATCAGGAGAGCTATTTCAGAACACAAAGTATAATAACTGCATTAGCATAAGTCATACTTACAGCGATAGAACTACTTCTGTGACAATAATCTTAGAAGTACAACCCAAAGAGTTTACAGAGAAATTTTACGTAGAGATTATACACACATGTAAACTGCCTACCTTAGCTTTGTTTACTTTAATAACACAAGATCCAGCTTCCCCTGTGCTTACATATACTTCAAGCTGGCTTTTATGTCTTCAGTGTTACCTCACGTTCTGTATAGTTTGGAGAAACAGAGTTCTCCTGAAGAGTAAGATTTTTCAAAAACTTCTGGCTGCAGCAAAGAAAGCAGAGAGTCTCTGTACAAGCATCTCTGCTCAGCTCTGCAACCAAACCTAATCTCCACATGCTGTCCCTGCTTTAGGCACCTGCAGAGCAAGGGCTGCCCACGGCAAACCAGCCGCACAGGTCGTTCAATGGAAAGCCCGTGCCCACTACTGAAAGGCTGGGACCACTTCGCCCATTCCTCCTGTGACCCGAACTAGACACTCAGGCTCCCAGAGATTAAGTGAAACCATTTGTGCCATCTGCCCTGCCACAAAGCAGTCAGGCTTCCCAGCACTTGAGACCTAAAAACACGATGTTTCTCTCAGATTTGCATAAATCAGTAGATGTCAATACTGTTCACATGCCATATAATGAATCCTAAGGGGAAAGCCCTCCTTTTATACATTTTGTGGGAAAATTTCTTGTTGGCTTTAGATCTGTTTAAGGGCACAGGATCCACTGCTGTAAGCCGCAAGGACAGCATCTTCCCTACTGTTGTTAAGTGGCCTATTCACAAAACGGTACCACATCAGACTAAGTTTTACTTTTACAATTAAGGTAGAAGACCAGTAGTCTGGTTTTCCCAGATGATATTCTATTCTGCACTTACTTGTACATATATTGCAGATCTAAGCTTTTCTTTGGGGAATCAGCTGGGCTGCAAATGAAGTTTAATTTTATACTCCTCTTCCTTTCCCCCATCCCTAAACTATTACCAGATAGTTGTGTTTTCGCACTAACATAGTCACCAATGTCCTGAAAAAACAAAGGTGGGGTGGGTGGGAAATCACGACTATGCTGGAGGATATGTGAGTACATACAAAAAATCAGCTCCTGTCCCAAACAAAATGCTTCTTAGTCTGACAGATAAAAGACAGATGACAAAGTTCTGCCAGGACTATTTTCCTTAAATGCATTTGGGGTATTCTGAGCAAATCCACGAAGGCTTTTCCAGGTAAACACAAGCTTCCGCTGCCTGTATGTTCAGAGAGCTAGATAGGTGCTAGCCACCCAACTAGAGATTACATAGCTGCATTAATGTACCTCTGCAGTACTACAGCCCTGATACATCTTGCCTCTCAACAGGTCTTGTCAGTCATCGCTCAGTATGATACTATCCATGATACTATCCAGAGATCCGTGTTAGCACTGCCTCGTCTGTACCAGGCTGCAGCAGTAGACACTGCAAGTTCACAGCTCATCTCAACTGCAGACCACCACGCAGATGTGACATCATGGCAAAACTGGAATCTGAATACAGAATTTCCAAATCTCAGGGTAAATTCTGAACAGAGGAACACCCTACTTTCTGCTGTTTCAAAAGCTGCAGGTGTGGAAGGGGAAGAGGCCGAGACAACGGGACTTCACAAAGCAAGAAAAGATTACAAACAAACATGAAATAGATGATAGAAAGACTGCAGGAAAAAGGGTTATGTCATTTGAAAGCTCCCACATATAAACCAATTTGCTCCTCAAAGGTTTTGCAGCCAGACCACACATAGATCTAGATGAGGGGAAAAAAGAAAAATCATTCTACAGGTGTCTTTTAGAGAGGCACAGTCACATAGGGAAGTGTAAAATGTGGAGTTCTCATTTTTATTGGACATGTAAAACTGAATTCTTGCTTTCTGAGCCAGGGTAAAGAACAGCATGTGTGCATGAGTCATAAAAAACTGAAAACCTAAGCAGCGGCACCAGATTTAGGAAACAGTTTTGTTTACTTTACTGTCAGCAACCCACCAGAGCCTGAGTAAGAGTTGATGCAAGTGTGTGTCTGTAATACATACACTCACAAATTAAATGTATTTAAAATTAAATACAAAGAAAACTGGTTTCAGAAAATTAAAAATAACTGCAACCAATACATTGCCACTCTACTCCTCTGGGGCGAGTCTTCATTCTTCCCACATTTTTTCTATTTTCAAACTTCAAAAATTAATCAGAACTTTTACTCTCTGTACAAACAAAATACTTCAAAGAATGAATTTATGATAGTAACTACATGGAAAAAAACCCAAAACAACAAACCCCTAAGGAACCAAATTTTCTATTTAATCAGGCCTACCCATATAAGTAAGACTACTCACATCTGCATACACTTGCAGAATCAAGGCCATGAAAACTGACAAAATCGTCCAGAAGACATTACCGAGGCTGTCATGCAAGTATTTTCTTGCACAATCAAGCCATTCCATCCACTTCTTATCTGCACTGTCTTGCTGATTCTTGCTTGAAAACAGATTTACTGAAGAAAATACTGGTTTGCCTTCCAGCTAGCAGTGTAAGAATGGACTGCTGTTCCTTGCATACAATATTTTTTCATGTAGCTTCAGGTGCATTTTCAGTGTCTAATTTACCTCACTGTGAGTATCACTTGAAACCAAATCGGGGGGGGAAAAAAGGCATGCTCCAATGGTCTATTCTGGAAAGATATCTACAAAGCAAGTGCCACTGTGCTTTCTGCAAAACTAAGGTCATAAAGAGTCCCATTTTCCAACAGGCCTCAAAACTTCACTTACGTATTTGCCTGCGCTAGCAAATCGTGTCCGTGCAGAAGAAACAAAGACTCTGCTTCCTTGGGCAATGACAGCAGAGTGAGCCAGACTTCAACCACTCTCCAGGGTTAGAGAATACCAGTTAATTCTGGAAAGGTGACATATTTTAATACTTTTCCCTCACTGATGAGATTTGGGTCATCATCAACTATCAACTCTCATCTAGAGACACTAACTACTGCCACTGGCATGTTTATCACATCTGGCATGAACTCAATTAATAAAAATATTTTTCTATTATAAATTGCCCTGGAAATTGCTAAAGAGACACTATCACCTATAAATTACTTATAATTCCTTCAAACTTTTTCAAGCAATTTAAGTTTCAGATGTTTGTACCTCATGGTGGTGCTATTTTTGCATCTTCTCCTTTAAATGACAAGTTTTACGACTGTAGAAGCACTCTGTTTATGTTTCACAGGGAAAATAAGAGACTCTTCTTGAGAAACGCCAGCTTGAGTATATGATAAGTGTTATCAAAAGCATGATCTACATAAAAACCCCACACAATCAAAGCATTTGTTCTTCTTCTCTTATCTTGACACTGCGAGGTTTTACTTTTTCAGCTGATACAGAAGCATGGCTGTCAGGAACAGCAAGCTCCACACAATTTATGTTGGAAATTTTCCCCTGCTGAGAGGTTGCAGGAGAACGACTGCATTAATTCCAGCTTTTGGTTCAAACAGGCACTCCAGAGAACAACATAAACACGACCACTCATGAGAAGCATCGCTCCAACGTTTCACACAGACACACGTATGAGCCCAAAGCTAGACTGGAACCTGCCCATTGAGTTTATGAGATAAATGGACTCCTGGAAATGTCATCACTTCCTTAATTATCTTTTCTTGGGGAAAGTAACTATAGACAAAGCAGTAATTTATAAATACTCCAAGGCATGTCAGATAGAAGCTTTGAGGAGGGAACTGAAGACCAAGAATGTGAATCACAGTTTATGATCAAACTCAAAACACGTGCATCTGCCTGAAAGAATGTGTGAGCGCACATGCGCAATGTGCTTACACACGAGTGACAGAGTGGGAGGAAGAAAGAGTCCATCTAGTAAAGACGGTGGCAGCAGCTGCCCCATTCTCTCTACAGTCCTGCAACACATCAGTACCTGCGGGCAGTCGCAGGAAAGGAAAACAAGAGAGTCCAATTTTCAGCTTCCAAAAGGTCATTTTAAATAGCAGTCAGCAAAACCAAAAAATTTGAGCGATCAGAAAAGTCATTCTGACATTTTTCTTCTCGAACCCTTTAGCCTTCTGTGGTGGGCCTTGGCATGGCTTCAGACACCGTTCCACACAGCTCTCTGAAACTGAGAGCAGGTCTTGCTTTCTGCGTAAACAGTCCCGTTTCTAAAAACGGAAAATACCAAGGGTTTGCACAGCACTTTCCAAGTCATGAGAAGTCACTGCTGCCTCTTTAAGAGTAGATGCACATCAAGCCATGCTCTTGCAGGACAGCAGGCTCTGCACAAACAGGCTCTTCTGGCAGACACGTGACTTCCTCTGGCAGTTCTGGTGGGCAGAACTTGGAACGACTGCCAAATCCAATGACCAGCAAATCCTGAGCTGGCTGAAAACAACCCACAAAGACTGCAGTCCAGAGCAAACAAGATGAAAAAGCCACATTAGAAAAGGCTGGATTTTATGCAAGCGCAGATGCTTCAAAGTGCTAACAAAGAGAAGAGTAGGAAGAGGGTTGTGAGGGTTCTTTAAGACATGGAGGCTGGGGTGGCTGTTGGTTTGTTTGTTTTTTAAAAACACAGCAATGCAGTGTCCAGCAATCAAGGCAATTTGGACATCAATGTCATTTTAGTCTATCAGCTGCACAGGAGTTGCAGCTTTTGGTAGACATGGCATCATCTGAGAAAGACACTGAATTATTACAATTTCTATGGAGCATGCTGTCAGTATCTCTAAGGCTTTACACGGTCTATTGTATGCTTCACTGCCGATTCAGTCCAGTGGTCTGGCAGCCCCGACAGGGCTCTTGGGCAGGACTGTGGGGGGAAGAAACTAACAGCAGCCTGTGAAACCACCCTGGTTGAGTCAGTGGAGCTACCACAGGCTGCGGGCAAGCTTTGGAAAACACCCAGGGTCAAGAGATGCATGTGATGAGGAACTACTGCTTTCCAAGCAACAAATGTTGTACAGGGTGTTCCTGGAGTACATCTGCCACAGCGTCACTCACGACTTGACTCTGAGACCTTACTGGCACAGTAAGTGGAAGTAGTAATTCATCTCGTCTTCCCGTTCTCTGTCTTCTGATGTGGGCCCTTTCCCTCGCTTTTACAAGTAGTATGCAAAATACCATGAAAGAAGATTGTGATAAAAAGCCACAGTCAATCTTAAGCCTGACAGAGAGGTTTGCAGGTGGCCAAACTCATTTTCCACTGCCACTCTGCCGCTCCTGTCCTGGATGGACTGATAACATTGTCTCTGTATGACTTTGTGAGCTGCAGGTCATCAAGGAACAGGCAGTAACAGGGTGAGAATGATCACGCTCATCTTGATGGGCTCAGTGTAACATGGCCTGCACGTATGAAGTCGAAGCCAACCAAGCGTTGAGGAAAATTTGAATATTATGCATCTACGCAGACCTAGCGACAGTATCTTAAAATGTCCACAGTGGTCCACAAAAGTATGCAGTACAAAAGTAAATACCGCTTCTTAGCAATGCCAGACCAGTAAAGATCTACAGCCCCCCTGAAGCTGGGGAAGCCAGTGTGAGCAAACCTAGCGTACACATCACAGCAAAACTGCAGCGTCGAGCACAGGAAGCATGGGGGTAAGAACTTCCCAAAGAGCAAAAGTCACTTCACAGACTACTTTGGAGTCTGTCAGCTCCCAGTATGGAACTAACTGGCTACATGACTTAGGGTGCCAGGTTCCAAGCGACAAAAGACAATCTTTCCTCAAAGATGCTCTCTTGTTGGTTGACTCACAAAGCTGGATAAGATCAGCCAGACTTTCACCAAACCTCTCCCACATTGTAGTCTTCTTTTGAGGGACACATTGTAGTCTTCTTTTGAGTCTTCTCACATTTGAAACAAGATCCCTTGCCACCAGTTGACCGATCCTCTCATCTGAAGTCTCACCTCTGACTTCTCCATCCCCAGAAAGACTAAGCATCTACAACACTTCCATCTCCTCTCCTCCAGCCCCAGAATGGGCAGCAACACAGCCACCTGCACCAGTCCTCTCCCAAGCCGTCTCACTATAGGTAGTTCTCGCCACTTGTGGTTCAGAAACCCTGCACATCCTTGCACTGCCACTTGTAAGAGGTAAGAACAGCAAAATAACCTTGCAACATTCAGATCTGGTCCGTGCCTTTCAGAGGGGCAGGCACGATGCTTTGTTTTACCTCTGAAAGCTTCTTCTAAAGCAGCAACTGTTTTTCTTCACAACAAAGGCCTTCTGGCCTACCAGAAGTACTAAACATCCCCCCGTGCGGCGGCGTAGGCTTCCCACCGCACCACAGTAGACAAGCAGAGGGCAGAGGCAACGCAGCCCGGCAAACCAAGCAACATGTCCTTTATTCCCCAGCCTAAATCTGCACCACATCTTCTGGTCAGGTCACCAGAAACGTCACATTTGTACAGCCAAGTGATTTGGCAGTGCACAGATCCAATATTAATGTTAGTGGAGTCTGTGGTCTTACTCAAAAGTTTAATCCCACAGAAGTAACAAACTCTTTATTCTTGAGCCTTTTCTTTCAGTATGAGTTTAGGACTGCATAGGGTAATGATCCAACTATTGTAATTTGGATTATTAAACACAAGCTGCAGGGTGCTTCAAAAATTGAAATCAAACTAGTCTGTCTTGTCAGTTTTAGAGCAGCTGGTCAAGCTGACACCGAGCTCAGCACGAAAAAGCCACAGTAGAAAAAGAAGCTGGTCTTATTTTTACTACATGCAAGATCCTGAAGTCTCAGAAAACAGCCATAGTGGACATTTGATTGGTACCAAATGGAAACTTGTTTTAACAAATGCACTTTTGGAGGAAGAAATAAACAAAATGGAATCAAACAAACGACTACGTAACAAAAACCTCACTAACTCCCGCAGTCAAATAACAAACCTTGAAGTCCCTTCCTGCCTACTGTTGGCACAAGCCACAACTGTGGCTCTGGTGCAGCAGGTCAGCATGTTTAAACCATGCTTAGAAAGTGGCCCCTTTATCACAGCTGCATCTCAAGGCTGTCCCCAGACCTCTGGATGCCTGAGCATGAAACAGAACATTTTTCCCTGACATAGCCTTGGGTAACGCTTTTGTGGTGGTAAACTTTTGAAAACAGTTTGAAATACAGTAAATACGTAGAAAAATAGGCAAAATGAACCAGGTTTTCATCACCCTTATTGTCCAGATCTTCACAGTCCTAAAATACAAAATCATTGTGACACGGAATAATTACCCCGAACATAGGATGCACTGCAAAGATCAGGATGTAGAAATACATTGCCAGGCGACTGTTTCAGAGTCATTTCCTGTCCCGTTTCTACAACTTAGAGGATCTTCTCAGAAAGTACTTAAGTATTGGACTTAAAAAATTTTGCTCATCATTTTATGACTTTTAAGTGGGTCAGCTCAGGAACCTGAGACACATCACTAGTAAGTACCTGGCTATTATAATTAGGCTGCTCCACAGGAACTAACAGGCATTTTAGTATCAGGTTTGCTCTCAAAGGAAAATATTTTTTTATTATGAAATTGTTGCCAAGTAACACTGATAAAACAGTGGGGAAAAAGTCTGTCGAATTATTACAGGCTCAGTGGCATTGCTCAAAATTATAAAAATAAAGACAAGTCCTTGATTTTCCTGCCTTCCATTTCACGTAACACAGGTTAAACATCTGTATCAGGCATAACATCTTAAAGCAATTGAGGATGAGGATGTCAATGAAAACAATAGTGAATCCATTGCCAGGAACTCTGATTCCATGTATTCAATCCTAAGTATTCACAGGAGATTAATTTTATATGCCCCTGCTCCCCCTTTAGCTATTTCAATTGTGGCTGTGTGCCTGAAGCAGCTCAGGCAAATTCAACTGACAGGTATAATAAAAGAATCCTCCATTAATTTAGGATTTGATAATAAACCTATCTAAAAAGTGACTTTCATCTTAAGATAATTTCTACATCTTTATGTACATATTTTTCTGGTGCAAATCTCTAGAGTTTCCAAGTGCCTCTGCAAACAACAATTCTTTCTTGTAACAGAACAAGAAGCTCCATGACAAAGCAACTATCTCCTTTCTAAAAACCAGGAAAAAAAACCCCAACCAACAAAACAGTAAAGTAAAACAGTAAAGATACCCAAAGCTGAGAAGAAAGTTATTGTAAGAGTTCAGTAGTTCCTGGTTTTCAGCTGATACCCAGATCAGTACAGAAATGCACACATGCACTCACTTCCCCAGGAATATTTGATCAAATAAAACAAACAAAAAAGGCTTGCATTTTTCATGCCAAGTTCAATATAAACACTTGTGGTTATTACATGCATCCGTATTCTATTTCCTATGATAAAGCATGGCCAATATGAATTGTGATAAAAGACATTTCTAAGAAATACCTGAAAAAGACTGAAACTCTCGGTGTTCTTACTTGAAGAAAGTGTCTTCACAGTCTCAACAAATGAGATGTCACCCCAACAGGGATTAATGAAGTAAAATATGAACAAATTCCGTGAAGATCACAGGACTACAGCATTTCACAATATGACCTTACATTTACCAGATTTCAGCCTAAAACCGAAAGCACTGAATTACTGATTTAGTTTTGCAAAGCATGTTCAGAATACATAATCCCATACATTTCCAGTCTACATTTGGTGGTTTTTTTCTGTTTACAGAGGCGAAAAAGCTCCCAAACCTTACTAAACTTTACAGAAAAGCATGCATGTATTACAGGAGGAACACATACCCCTGCCATGCCCTCCCCCTGCATCAGCCACCAATGCAGCCAACAATGTGAACGCTTGTTGTCTGTATATTCTACACAAGTGTCAAAGTGAGTTAAATTAATGCATACATGTATGTTGCATATTTATGAGAACCAGGATAACTGCTCAAGTATGTTTAATGCATGAGCCCTCCGAGGAATTTGCTAGGGGAAGTTTACACTCCTCCCAGCAAGTAAGGAATGTGTAATTTAGCAGCATCTAGCACAGGGCAGGTTAAAAACAAAACAAAACCTGACCTCCTCCCCCAAAGCAAACCTTCACTTAAAGATTTTCAGATCTTGCATTCCATGTCATCAGAACGCCAGCCAACCTTTGAATGAATGCATGATTTATTTTAAACGTGCTTGTGATGCTGCTGAATTTAACTAATGTACTGTCAAACAAAAATACTGTTTTTATTCTGGAGTATACTGGAAATACTGTATGACAAACAAATCTCTACCTTTGCTATCAGCATTTGCAGGCAACAGGAAATACCGCAGCTGGTAAATCAAACTAATGTAACTTGAGGTGATGGGTACATTCTACTTTAAGACAAAAGGCCATTTGGAGTTGGTTTTCACAATAATGGAAAAGATAACATTTGCTCTGCTTTGTTTTCTAAGTCTAATCCTATAAGTAAAATCCGATCTTTCCAAGTTGTTTACGCTCTTTTGCTTGACGCTGTCGCCAGCAAGCCTTGCTCCAGCTTCCTGTGCATTTTTAGAGCAGCCATCTCCACGGGCTGTGACTGGAAACTGGTTGGGAGATGGGAGAAGGTGGCTAAGGGCTACAAATTGGGAAATACATTCTGTGCCCTACACTTTAGTATACCACAGAAGTACACAAAAAAGACAACCTGGTGCAAACCGTTTTCTTACCATAAGCACATTAGAGGAGACACAAGCAGCCTCTTTCTGCTAGACAGCAATTATTTTTATTCAAAGCCAAATATTTAACTCTTCTATCATTCTGTCAAGGTGATTAGACAGTAGTGGCACAGCCTGCAACCCTGTGCGTGTGTGACTGTGGCTCGTGTTGCATGTGCACACACAACAGTGCAGAAGCTGCTGCACTATTACGCAAATAGTGGTAGAAGCATTGAACCGGAGGGAAATTTGGATTTATGCAAATGTGCACTTTGCAATTGATTCATTCTCTCAGGAGTGTACAAGATCCAGCTGTAGCCTGCTTCATCCCATCTCTGGGCACACTTTAGTAACTAAGAAGTTACAAGTTCCCATAATACCACATCCCCACAGTGAGGGCACTCTTCTGTCCATTTTCAACAAAATATGTGATGACCTTGGGAGATCTACTCCGCATAACAAATTTGTCTATGTCTTGCCAATGGATTTAAAGGACCCTGGGTGATGACAGAGGCACTGACATTGCAGAATCACATGTCTGTTCAGTTTTCGTAAGAAAATTATGTTATCAAAAAAAAAAAAAAAGGAGAGAGAGAGAAGAAGACAGATTTCAACGACAATTTGGTTTTCATGCCCAGAGAACTGATTGTACCTACACTTTTTTTCAGGCAGAGTGTACTCATCAGGCGGATAACCCTGTGCCTGGCAAACTATGAAAGGCTTTAAAAAAAAACCAACCCAAAACAAGTATAAAAATCTTTATTCTTCATTTCAGCCTCGCAGAAAAAAAGAGTGTAATTTTTCTATTAATTTTGTGATAGTTGAACTGCAGAAAACCTAACTTTTTTGATTAAAGGCAGCCAATGAGATGCTTACTCAAAAAAACAGTAAAGAACATTTTCATCATACACTAGACATTTCAGACACTGTGTATACTGAAAATGAACACAACAGCTGAAGTTTCATGGATGCATACAATACACACTGAGCTGAACACACCACAAACCCAACAAGGCTGCTATTGAAGTCAGTGGAAGGACTTTGATTATAGCCAAGAGTATCTGCCTTTATTTAAATCACTATAAAAGACTCCACTTAAAAGTTCTTTCAGCACAGATTTAGACCCTCTTTTTCTAAGCTGCCGCCTGCTAGATCATCATCTTTGTTCTCTCATTACAAATTCTGCTAATTGTGTACATGCACGTTGTTCTCATAGGAAGTAGTACTAAGGATTTGTGTGTGTAATACTGTACGAACATGAACTAAGAAGCTCAGCTGTCATGGCATGCAATGTTTTGTTTTCACTTCGGCACTCTGTTTTGATGTGTTTGAGAGTAAACAACAGTACTGCACAACTTAACATCAAAAATTTTCTTCTTGTGTTGTTGCTTTTAGAGCAGCTCAAGTTCTTGCCAGTCCCTCTGAGTGCAACATACATAAATAAGTAACTGGACTGTACTTAAGTACACCATAGTCAGCAACACTTGCTTTCTGTACAGCAGTCCCCCCTCAGTGAAACATTAAGGATGTATTATTACAGGGGTAAAAGAATCTGAACTTAAATATTTGTTTATAGTGGTCATGGCAGGGATCCAAAGGTATTCATGTTAATTTACAACACATTTAGGTAAACGATCTGCTTTTGAAGACAGCCAATTCTGTAAAGGCCTCTTGTAGATCTAAATCTGTTTATTTCCTCCCCCCTTCCCCCCCCCCCGCCACCTTTTTTAAGTATACTTCATGGTTGTGAAAGGTGATGGAGAGTGGCTGAGTATGGAAGTGGTTTACTCATATGACATGCAAAGCATAGATGGACAGTATCCATACAAATTGTGCGTGCTTCTTTGTAGTATTTCTGGTCATAATTCAGAAATAACTTTATTCAGCAAATTAGCGTGGAACAATCCCATTTGCAGATGCACTTTTAGCCAGGGATCTGGACAAAAAGTAATTTCCGCTTTACCTCTCTTTCATGATGGCCAAGACCCTCCTCGGGATTTCTGAGATTGAGGACGTGCACCTCTTGTGGCAGGCCTGTCGTGCCTCGGCTGGCACAACCAGACAAGACTGTAAAACTCTCCAGTAGGGCATGGACTGGGTGTGAGTTGTTCACAGGCAATAAGACACATTCACTCCTAGGCACAGGACCTGCAGAGGAAGAGAGAGATGCACATCATACAGAGAAAAAAGCAGTATGTAGATTACACCTGTCAAATAATTATCATCCTTTTGGTCACAAAACCCACGGGAACACAAGTACAGGCTTCATGTTCCTTATCCACAAAATGAAGATACTTATTTCTGTTGCCCTTTCAAGTTCTCCTGAATACGCTAACTCGTTAGTTCAATTCTCTCTGAAAGTCTAAATCTAAAGCATGAATTCCAAAATTGAAGGTAGTCTTGTCTGTACCAGGGAGGAAACCAAGGATAAAAGACAAAAAAAGCCAAAAAAACCCCCCAACCAACCCCCAAAAAACCAAAGGAGAAAACACAAAGCAGTGATAGTGGTAGGAGGAATTGGTAAATCTTAGATGTGAAGTATTTGTTTATGTCAAACATTGTTATCTCCAAACATTGAAAAATGCAATCATGTATATATAACAATGGAAAGTTAATCTCTAGTATAAAGTAATTACATCAGGAAGGATTTGGGTGACTTGGATTTGTTGCTTTTGAAGCGGTGGTGATTTATAGTGAACGTCGCTCAAATGCATTGTACAAAACAGCAGGCATCTGTCACATGATAAAATGAAATGTTTGTTTACTGAGTCTATTTTGTGTCTGACAGCAATTATCTACACTGATAACAGATATCTAGTCCAAAACAGAGTGTACGCCCTTTCAAATAATCACCACAGCATGATGTAGTGCCATACTCTTATATAGTACGTGAGACAGTGTGATGTGATGTAGAAAGATAGCACAAAAGCCGAAACGTACGGAACAGTTTACATTTAAACTATATCTCAGGAAACTAAAGCAAGACAAATATTTATGAAAAGCAGCCCTGCTTTTCCAAAATGGCTCAAACCCACCCCTGACCATAACAGATACAGTATGTTTTTGATTCAGAAGGTCACAGGAGAACGTCAATTGACTTAACCCCTAATTTGCACCAAAGTTACTCAGATAAGAATTAGACTCACATGAAGCAGTCAGTTCAGAGGCTGTGAGGCATAAAAGAGAAATATAAACTAGAAGCATGATTTATTTTTTTTTCCAGATAGTGTACATCTGTGATTGAAGTAAAATGAAAGAAAATCCTCAACTGATCAAATGTCAGTCTGCTTTTGTGAAGTCTACACCCAGCTATTGTAGCACTAGAGTTCATTTGATTTTGCTGTACACATATGTTTAGTTATATTAGCACTGATCTACACTTTGCTGGTTAAAAAGACAGTTCACTCCAGATACAGTTAGCAGCTGGCCACTTAGAAGTCAGACAGTCCATCTTAAAACAGACTTTATCTGGAAAAAGCAAAGCCCCTGAGCACAGCAAGATTTCCACAGTGCCTGGGGCTGAGCGTGCCTTGTCCTGCCAAAGGGGCCGTTCATGAAACCCACCGGTGCATAGCACATCCCCTGCCAGCTCCCACAGAACAGGAATATTTGTTAAAGGCAATGCTCAAGGCATAAATTACACATGCCTGTGCTTGGGGTACAGAGGATAAACAAGCTTTCTGCTCTCTATATAAGGAGCTTGGTAGTAGCACTGACCACCAGCTTGGAGGATTTGAGGTTTATTTGTGTGGGTTTTTAAAATTCCTTTTTAAGAATACACATAGAAAATGGGACCAGTCCATGCAATGACACGCATTAAAAAAAAAAAATATATAAAAAAATCCATAAGCAAGTTGCCCTTTGTAACGGTTGAAGAAATATATTTAGAATTTGTAACAACACAACCAGCAGAGAGACCTCATTTTCCTGATGTACAAGTGCAGATCAGAGAATCTACTAACCAATTAGCCCAGCCACCGATGTGTAAGTCCTGCAGCAGACAGCGTTACACAACCTGCACAAAAAGCATTTCTCAACTACACAAGCATTTCTTGGGCAGGGGAACAAACTGAGAACCAAGAAGCACTTTTATTGAATTGTTTCTTGCAGACCAAAATGGAGCTGACATTTGTTAAGATGCTCCTGTCCTACCACACACACACGCAAAGAACAAGGTGCAAGACTCAGAACAAGACAGAAATGGAGATGCTGGCAAAAATGTGTGCTTTCCTTAGCAAAGGTTCAGGAGAAAGAGCTAATACCTCCCTCTCAGCAGATGGATTCCCTTGTGAACACCTATTTCCATGCAGTGCATCTACCAATCCTCCCCTCCAGCCTTCATCTGGTCTTTATATTGTGCAAATTTGCTACATTGGAGGAGAAGATGCCTGGATTTTCACTTCCTACAAGGACTCATCCACATGAAGACGAAGTGACTGGCACATCTGAGCTGTCTGTAACTGCCTCCCTTGCCAGCACCTGAAGTGCCCACGAAGAAAGCCCTTCTTTGACAGCCCTCCGTTCTGCTCACTGTGCAAGATGGAAACGCTCCCGGAGGGAGCAGAAGTTCACATCCTGGATAACCGTGGGCAGCTGAGCTTATCTGCGCAGCGAAGGGCAGACCGAGGCACGCCTGCCCTGCCTGCGCGCCGTCCTGGCTGGACGTGGGCCAGATCTCCTGCAGAAACCCCGTCTCCCTGCTGGCAGAGAGCCCGCGTGGCTGTACCAGTCTCAAAGCAGGGCTTCTTAACGCAGGGCTTAGTGGTGTAGGTCTGCTCTTCCACCAGTACAGCTGTGTGGCATCCAGATGCGCACTGGCTCGTGCCCCACCAGCCTGGGGGCACGAGCCACTTCTGCCAGCTCTGCTTTGAAGAAAGGGGTGCACAGAGCTGCTCTGAGCTGCTCAAAAGCCAAGGTTTTTGGGGAGATACCGCATCTGGTAGAGTTGTTTTCAGACCAGCCTCATGAGCAACCAAGATACAGTCCTTGAAATTTGAACTGAAGATCACAGAGTATCTACGGGAGGCTGGCTCTACTGCATCTCAGACCACATATGCTGTAAGACTGCCCACATACGAGGAATGATGGTGGGGTAAATAACAGAGAGTTTACTCCAGATGTTGTATTTTTACCGAGTTTCGCATAGGTGCCTGCATAGCTGTATCCCAGGCCTGTACTATCCTTCCTAGAAACTGAAGGTTCTCATGAATATTATTTTTCTTAAATGTGCTGTCAGTACCAGACAGCAATCTTCATGCACTGAAATTCGCGTATTTGCCCAACCACTAAAGTGGGTCTAGTGGCATGCCCAGCATACACCTGCATGCCTGGTGCTAGTGCCAAGTGACAGGAAAACTTACCTCTTGATCACAAAGTCCACTGACGTTCAGCCTGTACCTGGCCCAATACAGGTGTTTCCGCCACCTTCTCTCCATTTATGCTCTATTTTAGTCTATTCGTAGCCTGCACTGCGACCTGTGCTATTCACTAAACATTCATTAACAATATTTCTTTCCAGCACTTCCTACTGCATCTGCAGATCTGTCCCAGTCAAAGACAGGTAGGTGCCACTCCAAGGCACTGACACTCCAGTGGGAGCAGCAAGAGCTCTTCTCTTTCCAAATTAGCTGCTCTTGCCCTTCTCGGCTCCCTCCCGGACCCTTCCTGCTTGTTTTCCATCTCTCCTGCCACCTTAGTCTGACTGGAAACCTAGTTACTTCCCCTAGGTAGTTTAAATGCTACAATATGCATATTTACCACTCTGAAAAAAACCCCAAACAGAAAGCCCTTCCTATAACACTACTAATCTGATAATTTATCACCTCTGCGCTGCCTGCTTGTATTTGAAAGCCAATGTGAAACCGCAGCCCATCCTGCCTGGGCTTTATTGTTCTGCTGCTCTGCCCTGCACAAACGCCAGGATCAGGCTTTGCCAGCTTCCCACTCCAGCCCCACACCCCGATCCTGCCAACCTCCCCTGCATCAGCGACACCGACACAGACATCCTGCCAAAACTCACTATCATCACTGCTTAAGGGCCAGTTAACTCCAATTAACTCATCAAGATTGCCTCATCTGCTACAAATACGTACAGATCCTCTCTTGCATCTCACCCCCATCAAACTGGAACTTGAAGAGTCAAAAGTACCTTCCAGTTTACGCATCCTTGTGGAGCTACAAGCCTTTAGCCCTTTCTCTGCTGAGAAGGAAGCTGTGCATGCACAGCCATCCTTCGGCTTTTGTTTAACTTTGGACCGTTTAACCTTGTTAGCAAATCCTGGCTCTTACCACAATCAAATTTTAGTTGCTTAATGCTTGCAAAGCCTTTTGAAGATGGAAAACAGATTAGGCCATTTTATACGAACCGCTTATTGCGTACGCGTTTTATGATGGCAAATCATTAGTGACTTTAGGATTCTAGAGAGTCATTTAGTATTGAATTATTTTCCACTTCCAATTAATAAGAATATTTTAAAGGAAATCTTAATGCAGACCCAGCCTTGTTTGATACTAACATCTGGAACATATTCAATACAATTTCAACATTCTTGTTTCCCATATCATCCACTCTACTAATGAGTAACATGTGCTCTGCTGTAAGAAAGTAGCAGAAAAGGGAGTACGACGCTAAGGGGGATAATACAACAACCCAAGACCAACTCATAACTGTGATGGATTTTATTGAAATAGTAAAGGCTAATATACTTTCTGTTGTATTTCCATGGAGATTTCTACAGTGTTGTCAGCTGAAAAGTGTGACCAGCTCCTGCAAATTGCATGGGTCTGTGCTGGGGGCTCCACGGCATGTTAGCATGGTTCCCGTACGCCACGCCAGAGGATACAAGCCACTCCGATGGGATATAACACTCCTTAGAAGAAGGACAGATTTATTCTAATTGATTTTTGAATGAGAGAATGACACAAATCCAGTCATTATACATAAAGACAAAAATTCAAATTCCAGACTTGAGGAACACCAGGGATCTCTGTGCTGTCAGGTACAAAGTAATATAAATTACTGCAGATCCTGCTAGGATTCATCACTTTGTACACTGAAAAGCAAGTCTTAGAGGAGGCTAACTATCCAAGCAGAGATTTCAGTATGCCCAAATGACAGACTTTCACAAAAGTTCTTTTGGAGAAGGTTAATTTAAGGGCATTTTTTTCATCAGCTAGTGACAATGATGACTGGAACAAGAAGGAAGAAAGGAGACAGGATCCTGAAACCTAGTTTTGAATGACAACACGGTTCTGTAAAAACAACAGGACGAGAAGCCATTTTCTCCTCAACTGAAAAGCTTAAGATTCACTATGGAGCACTTGAGCGGACTTAGTAGTAACTTCTTCCTATAATCTTCACCACTCATTTCTAAAGACACAAGCGCATGGGTGAAGGGCCACTGTTCCACATGGAGCAATTGTTACCACCTACACAATCTTCTTCTTACAAAGGGTTTCTCACTGAGGAAAGCATTTGTACCAAAAAAATTATACTCAAGGATTGAGGCAAATAATCTACAGAGAGAAGTGATACCTGTCACTTAATGAGAAAATATGTCATTATTACTTATTTAGTATGGGTGGCTCTATTAACAACAGCTGCTAAATTCCTTCCTGCGCACCCCTTCACAGAAGACCACCTAGGAAACCAGATTCCTGGTGATTCAAATGGTGTAGAGGATAACAGACAACCTCCACCATTAATACAAAGAGCAGATTTTACGACAGATGACCATGTAAAAACAGCTTCACGCTCCTAAGCAAGCACTTGAGTAAGACATTCCTGCCCAGGATCAGTCAATTCTGGCAAGCTGCCTTAACCCTGAGAGATGGAAAAGACAAGATGAGATGGTAGGAAATATCACAGCTGCTTTGTGATGAGAGGCAGTGGTATAGAGGAAACTGCAGCATTTCATCTCATGGAAAAGGAGAAGCGTTTCCACTATGATCACCAACAAGGAGCTGGACCATCCAAGACTCTTCCTGGATTTCACGATTTTCTTCTCTGAATAAGTGTGACCACCATAAGAAAGATGCAGGGGAGAAAAGCAAGATATTGAAAGGAAGATTTGTCCATTGGACCCTCATACTGGCCAGTAGGAAGATAAAAGGAGAAGATGACTGTCCAAAGCATTTTCTATTCGTGTGAATCTACTGCTGATTCATTTTTGTGTCTTCCACACTGTTTGGCTGGGGAGGGGAAAAGAGCATTATGGTTTTCATGTTCTATACAACATGGCAGCAGTTCCAACTCTGACAACTCTTCAAACACTGCACATCCAACGCAGAATGATACTGCTGCTAATCTGCCATGATTTTGGTAAGGAGGAGGAAGAAATTCAATGGCAAACAAAATTTCAGTGTGTTTCACTTTTCTGCCTTAGTACAGAGTCAGAAATACATGGGAGTAACAAAGGTTGTAGATTTGTTCTGAAAAAAAAAAAAAAGAAGAAATTACTGGATACTTTAATATTTACGAAATTAAGTTTAAACTGTGGGGTGGGGGTTTTTTTAGTTAGTTTTTATTTACACTGTGCACCTAGTAATTGAACCTTAAGTTTCAAAAATTAGCAGTAACAATAGGGTATGCTCAATATTGCAGTAAGAGGTTTGATATTTTAGAGGGCTGGGGAATAAGAAAAAATAAATAAGTTTACAGTATTAAATTTCGTTCTAATTTGGGTATTCTCTTGTCTGTCATTTTTATGTGTTTACTCAATACCAGGGAAAACAAAGTTTGGCAATTTTATAGTATGTCCCAACACTTAATTATGTACTTATTTTACTATTGCTACTACATATTAGGTCTTACAAGTCTTTCCTCTTGCAACTATGGACTGCATTGAAATGCAGCAGGTATCTCCCTTCAATAGGACTATTTACATAAACTAGGAATTACGCAGGAAAATTATTTTAAACTTTTTAAAATCTCACATTTTCTACGTTTGTTGAATAACTCTGATGAGTTTCTTCAATCACTGCACCATAACCACTGGCCAATATCAATGAATTTAAAGCAGATTCTACTTTAGGAGAAGTAACAGCAGACCTCTTGTGAACTGTAACCAAAGCAGGACTGAAATTGACTAAACGTTCATGAAAACCCTTGAACCCAATTTAGGGCTCTGGCAGAAACAGACAGAAGGAGCAAAAAAAGTCCATGAGAAAACTATATGCACAGAAAATCAAGTGGGGGCACATGACAATAAGGAGACAGAAGCATTGTGCTGAGAACACAAACACAGCATAGCTGGTATACCCGGGGCTGGGTAAATTTCACTTCATATCCTTAATTTGCAGAAAGTTCTTTTACCACCGCGTCTAGCACAGGCTTCTTGTCAGCAAGAAAAGAGTATTTTTCATGGCGAAACTACTTTTGACTGAATTACCACGGGGGCAAGGAGGAGAGGTTTAAAATTACAGGGGAAAAGATTCACAGACATGGACTGATTTTGGCTATTTTGAAAAACCAAACCGAGCCAAACAAACAAAACACTCAAAATCTCAGACTCCACGTATATCTATTAGAAATGAGCGAGCTATAAAACTTAAACTGAGAAGAAGAAAAATATATCCTCAAGAAATATTCAGTACAGATGGCAAGACTCAGTTGTAGAAGGAGTTAAAACATACAAGCTGTACTAACTAAAAACATGTGCTTATGCAAAAAGGCAGCAGAGGTTCCCCATTCCAGTGCTCAAAGCCCACTAATCTTCAGCAACTCCATTACACCATCCCTGCTCCTTCCCCCTTTCTCCAAGGGAAAAAACCCAAAACCTACCCTCTGGAACTATGCATTAGCCTACATACTTCACCTTTATACTGGTTTATACTGTTAATGCTACGTGCAATCAGATCCTCGCTCGATGTGCTCTCAGTCCCCAACCATCAACCCCCAATTAATTCCCATGCTACTACCATCAACTCTGCCCAGACCTCTTCCACGCATGGGCCAAAATATTCAGATGTTTCAATATATTAGATTACACTTAATCTGTGGTGTGTTTTGGTCATTTATTTTCTGCAGTCTTTCTAGACATTTCTGTTCGCATAGTAAAGCCAATCTAGCATCTTCTGTCTGCCCACTAGGAATAATTTAGACCTACAGATGACATGCCCCATACCTTTTTTGGATTGCTTTTATGTTTGGTACAAACTCCTGCTGCTCGTTTCTTCTTCTAAGCAAAATAATCTTTTATGCCTCTGTGGAGGATGTGTTGCAAAATACCCATTCACACTGCTCCTAGCTACTGGTAAAAGCACGGGCTTTATCTCAGCTGTTTAGCAGAGATGATCTAACCTCAAGTGTTGCCTGCACAGATCTCACATTTTTTTCCGTGCAGGAAAAATTCAAATTACATTTTGAAAGCAGAAATGCTTTCTTATACGTTCTTAAAAAATAAGCTTCTACTGATGGTTTTGTCCTGATCAGAATGTAAAATCGGTGCAAGTTCAACTGGAAAAGTTAACTATCAAATAAAACTCAACTTCTGTAGCAATTTACTGCACTTATAAATGATGAATTATACCTAAATTATCAATTTTATGAAAAAACATAAATGACTCAAATTCTTTCATTATACAGCAAAACTCAATTCAATACCTAAGCAAGCAAGGCAAAGCTAGGCAGCATCAGTCAGTATCTTGTTTAACAAATGAAACTCCAGCTCTCTTGTTTATACACCTATTAAGGTAATAAACAAAAAAGGCAATGAATTAAAAACCTGTTTAGTTTAATATCCGCAGAGCACCATTTTAAGACTTCGTTACGCATGGGCCATAATCTTAAAAAACAAACATCTGTACCTGCAAAACACAGAAGTCTTTCAAAGCAGATGTACTGTACCACAGAGCTGCATTTTATGTAACCTCTGCTGCACTTCTTTCTGACCAGAAGTACTGTCAGAGCCCTACCTGCCCTTGAGGTTTGCAGCAAAATGCTGCTTACATGAACTCTTCTCTAGTATTTTTCCATGCCTAAATGTGCAGTCTCATCCACACACGCACTCTCTCCCCCCCCACACCCCATCCCTTCTCCCAAGTGGGTATTTGGAAAACACTCTACTAGCATAAGAGCATCTTTTTAATCTGTATAAACAGAACAGCATTAGTGTGCTGACTTTCCTTTAAATAAACCCAGAAAGCACAACTTTGCTTTTCCATGCCAAAGAACTGAGAACCAAGCAGTCCACCAGTGTTTCAGAAAGGGTTGCTGAGTTTTTCCTGTTGTTATCCCCAAGTAGTAGAAAACAGAATTTTCCAACCATTGGTCTAAAATTCAAGTGCAGGTGTTCCTCTTGCATAAATCTCAGGTCCCATGAAGCACCTGTCCTTTTTTAAACAGTGGCCAATATTACTCAGACTGAGCACCTCCCCCTCTGACATGGCTCTATTTCAGAAATGCTTGACTTCCATCAACAAACTTGTATTAAGATTGTAAGATATAAAATTATTTCAGATAACAAGCAGTATGTAAAATGCAAGTAATCATTGTGCCTTAACAGTCATAATGGAAGAACCAAATGCAGCATTCAGTTTTCATCACTGTTACTGGATAAAGTAGTCATCAGCACTGTGACTGTACAAAAGGAAGAAATGAACAAACACAAACTATTCCTAACATTCCTTGTTCATTATTCCAAACAATATTCCAACTTTTTGTTGTGAAAGTCTCTTTTCCCCAGAGATAGCCCATAAATTGTCTCAGATTTATCCCTCTTTACCGTAGAAAGGATAGGAAGTTGCATGGAAACAATGAATGGAAGTGCACTTTTTATCAGACAACGCAGGAAGCATTCTGCTTGGTTTACACGACAGCTCTGTATTGGGGCCAAAAGGAAAAAAAAAAAGCCTGTAAAAATTATATGCCTGCTTAAAGCAAAAATAACTAAAACGGGTTTCAAAATCATTGTATTTTTAATAAATCAGTATTGAAACTCCTCAAACCATTCTACCCACGTTACTGCTGTTACTGTATTCCTGAAAATGAGTAAATTAAAGATGACAAAGAAGGAAATTCCAGACTTCATAAAATCAGTTTCAGCAGGCGAAGAGAGAGAACCATACTTAGTTTCACAATCAGCCACACAGGAATTCATGCATCATCAAAGAGCATGCACAAAAACACGCGTGTAAACACAGATCAGACCTCAGCAGTCTGTGCTTATTTGAGAAAACAAGTCTTCCCCGTCTCTCTCTCTCAGCAAAATGTTACCCATTTAAATTGCAAATGTATACTTCAGTTCTTTGTATACTCATGGATGCTCTTCGAAGTGCTGCTACAAGTTCTAATGATTTCAGGAAGTGTTATCCCATCTCAGGTAGAATCAATACGTATAGATAAAGGTACCAAAATACATAGTAACAGTAAGATTATAGAACAGATTGGGAGCCAGGGCAGGAATTTTTTTAGGTGGATTTTATTGTTGTCTCTTTTTTTCTTTTTCTTTCTTGAAGTTTAGTTGAGAATGATTTAAAAATAAAAAAAAATCCTATGGCAGTTTTTACAGAAACACGGGTGGCTGTTACATGCTTGATCCCCACTGACTTCCATTGGGAGCTACATACACAGCCAACTTTTGCCAAAAAATACACAGTGCGATATTGGTTGTCCAAGGGGCACTACCATGCAGTGGAAAAGAGTTGGTAGTCAAAGTCTTATCTGATGGCTAATGAGAGCAATCTCAAGGAAAACAGGAGAGATTAAAGGTGCCTCATGTTAACTGATTCAGGGTACATGCCAGCCACGGATTTAATAGCTACTATCTCAATTTAGAAAAATTGGTAATTGCTGCTACTGGAACTATCAAATACTCAACAAACATTTCTAAACGATTAGAGTATTACAGACTCCTACAAACCACTAACAAATTTTCCTTTAATTCGTAATATTAGCATCATTTTGAAAGATCACCCAAGCTCCAAAATGAAAGTGTAGCCCAAGTTTTCCTTGTTATTTCATTTGTTTTATTTGGGCCCAAACTGCTTCCTTTCCTTCATATGGACACACTGAACTTAGAGGAGCTCTGTCTGTGCCTTTTTCCCCCCTCTACGCGCTCCTTTCCACAACTCTCCGAAACTTCCCTGTCATTTTTTTTCTTTTCTATCCAACCCTTATTATTCCATTAAACAGTTCCTATGCAGTCCACTCAGCTTCACCAGCACTTGTCATTCACTACACCTGCATACAAAGGGCTCTTCATTCAATAGGATGTCTTGCTTTTATCTGCCAGTTGGACTATTGTCAGATCACTTTTTGGTCTTCAGAGAGGGAATAATGAATTCTGGATGGTGGTGCATACGGATGAATGCATATCTGGAGAGAGAGAGGTGATTTCCTCTCAAAAACATCTTTTTGACAGCCACAGAGATGCAGAGTACCAGACAGTGCAGCTTTCAGCTCAACACCAACTTGCATGCAAACTTCTTCTTCTGCTTTAAGTTCACTACTACCCCCAGGGGTACATGGGAGACTTGCCATTCATGCCTGAAGAACAGGATAGCAGTCACCACCTCTATTCCTTGGCCAGTACTGAAGCATGTGGACCCTGCCTGCAACACCAGGCATTCAGCGAAAAGCAGATGGAGAGGGCTTCTTGGTTTGGGGTTTTTTCCCCTCTTTGATTTTGCCTGTCTGAGGCCCTTCTGTGCTGATGTATAGGTGTTTCACTTAAGCATGAAACTTTATAAGCTTTCCCCTCCCTAATCTCAGCTAGCAGGTCAGGAACATCACTTTATACTAAAAAAGGGAACATCTGCTCAGCGCCGAATGTCAGTACGATCTGATAAACATGCCGCTGGCTGCACAGTTGGAACAGGAGCAGCGGCTTTGAAACACATGATCTGCATGCTGCCAGCCAGCCCGGGATGTGCTGGGGCTGCCTTTCCCACCTCCTCAGCTGCAAACGGATTGAAAATGCTCATCAGTGGGCAGGCCCCTTCAAAAAAATGGAGAAATGTGGTTCTGTTACTTGGGCTTCTGGCTGCAGCAGCTGGCAACTGCTTGCCTCAGTCCCATCAAATGCAGCGGATCTCAGAAGCAGCAAAAGCCAAAGGGAAGGAAACAGTGCAGGGGGAAGATAGCTCCATAACTGAAAGAGTACCAGCCCTTTCCTAATTAAAAATAACAAGATTACAAGTTCAGTTGAAGGCTGCATTCCTGTAACTGACCCTTTAAGGATGAGTTCATTATCACTAAACGTCTCACTGCACAAACCTTGAAAACTGATCCATGTCAAGTGCTTAAGCAAAATAAATCTCCCCTCCACAAAACATTTAAAGCTTCAGTCATCCTGAAAAACTTTTTTTAAAAAGTATACAAAATAAGAAAGAAAAAAAAAGTCAAAAACTACTGTACTCTTCCCCAGCCCCCACTCACTTAACCAACTCTGCTCAGCCTCTGTTGTAGGATCAGCAAGGAAATCAATTCTGGAATATGCCTTGCTACAGGTTTTCTGTTCAGACTTGCAAATTCTATTGTCTGGTTTGCTTTTCACTAGGAAGGACCCTGTGTGCAAAACTGTTTAAGGTTCTGTGCCTAAAGGAGAAGAGGAAAACACCAGGTCGGCCCCAGGGCTGAGGAATGCTTATAAAGTCCTTGGCTCTGTCCTGAACTCAAGGAGAACATCTCCTTGAAGAGGGGAACAGCATCCACATTCCCGTACTTGAAAACCATAAAGCTAAATGCTGGCAAATGTTTTTCCAAGTTCATCAAGGTGCCTCAGACAAGGTGGCTGGACCGAGGTGGTACTGGAGATGGCTCAAGCCACAGCTGAATCTCCAGCGAGGGCTATAAACATAACAGACCGGTGGTCCTAAAACTGTGGGTCCACAGGTCACTGCTGGCTAAGTGGGGTCTGTGTATACCAAATTCAATTAAAAATTGAACTGATGGATAAGGTGCATGGCAGTCCTTGCAAAATTCTGAGGGTTGACTATGCACCTAGATATTGCTGCAGAAGACAAAAAACCCCCACACTTCTGAGACATTATGAACAGAAGTCAGTCAGAACAGCCTTCAGTCAGCACCAACATTAAAAAGTTTCACCAAATAAGCAAAGATAAAATATTTGGAGGGCTCTAGGTGTTAAGCAAAGGGACTGAAATTAGCACAATGTCTAGCAGGACATGGACAGTCTAAATATGATGCAGTGCATCCCACCTGCCATCAAGTCTTTCAATACTGTAAGTTACAAATCTTTTACTTGAGTACCTTTTCCCCGCTTTTCATTTACACACAAAATGATCACCCGAAGTCACTCTTTATTTTGGCTCAAAATTTCCCCTCGATTTCATTTTAAGAAATAGTACACCAAAAATACAGGAAAAACTTGGGGAGCAAAGAAAATACATGCAGACACATTCTAGAGTAACCTGAGCAGCTGACCTAATTTAGGCTTTTAGAAGCATTTATCTTCACTATTTCCATCTATGCCAATTATTGCTCAAATATTTCTCCCATGATGACATTTTTGTTTAAAATAATAACAAATCATGTATCAAGTTAGTTTTCAAGCTCCTTGGTAAAGATATACGTTATACTATAAATTCCATATAGACCAGATTATTTTAAGCTAATGATAAGCTTCTATAATATGTTAATACAGATCCATAGGCATCTGCCTATGTTTTATAAACAGAATCAAATGACATATTGTAGAATAAAACAAAAAAAGAGTGCCTTCTAAAGTCCACGTGCTAGGATCTTTAAAACATTATTTAAAATACTTATTACCAAATACTCAATTCCCTGCTGTGTGATGAGGTCAGCTACAAAACGACTTTAACCCTCAAGGCAGGCACATAATTGCAAAAATAAAAAAGCAAGGCCTACTGAAACTTTCAGCTGTATTTTTCTGTTTGAAACAGAAGCATCATTACAGCAGAGACACAAACTGTCTTTAAGTTATCACAGTACTAGGCATTACCCACGCAGTTTACCGTTGCGAGCTAATCCCCCATAGTCATCATTTTTAAGCCGTCTAAGCACAATCAGCGTTGGCTGACTGTTGCCACGATGGCTCATGTAGTTCAGCAAAACTATGACTACTCCTAAAGCCAGCAACCACCAAAGACTTGGCCCTGCGTATTCAAAAGTGCACCAAAAAACCCCCAAACATAAGAAATCCTCTCAAAGGATGCCCCTCACACACTTTTAGTGGTGAAAGTCAAGAAATTTAGGTTTTGCACATACAGTACAATTACAATCTCTCTCCTTTATGTCTACTCTCAATTTGTACTTGAGATTCAGAAAAACTCAGTCTGCTAGAGTGGACCATCCTCTGAGGTGAAAAATCAGAGGACAGCCACTACAGTTAAGTTAAACTCTGTCTGCAGAAATTGCGACACTGCTTCATGCCTGGGAGGATGGGAGCCCTCACGCCAGAGGACAGCACGGGCGGACAAGTGGGGACGTGCAGCAGTTTGGCCATGCGCTAGGGTGAAGCCCCAAGCCACGGTAGCAGCTGGGCACTGTGACATGGTGCCAGGACATTCTTTGAAGCTTGCCAGGTAGCACCAGCCCCGGTGCAGGACAGACCCCAGGCACCGGACGGGTGCCAAATGCTGTGTCTCGCATCTAGGGAGGGCACGGCTCTACGCTTCGTGTACATGGGGTGCTGTGTCATCTGGGTGGGACCACGGGGATGGACTCAAATGAGCAAGTCTCTCATGGGAGGGCAGGTTTGACAGACCTATACGTACACAGCTAACTCTCCAGGCAGAGGAATGAAAAAACACTGAAACCTAACCCTGCAAGTTTACGAGACAGGATGAATCATCCAACATCTTACCACAGCCAAAACTGTGTCTCATGCCCTCCACCTTTCTTCTTCTTCCCACCAACACTTCCCAGCTACCTTAGGCCTATTTTGACATCAAACCTGCCTTCCCCAGGAGCTGATTCAACTCACTAACATGACAGGAAACTAACCCAGCAATAAAGAGACTAACTAGGTTTCCGTTGGTCTTTGGTGCACTGAATGGCAGGAGGAAGGCTTGAGGAGCACCTAGGCTGGCTCCCACCAAGGGCAGTGGAGTAACCCGCCCCCTGTCCCCACTGTGGGCAGCAGGCAGCCATCAGACTTGACTGTGATCACGAAACCACAGACTGAATGCAAAAAGACCTTCCTAGAAAGAGATACTGCTGATTTTAGAAAATGTGCTGACTGTGCAGATACGTTTTCCTTCTAGTCCATGATCAGCACAACAGTGACACAAACTACCACTTTCAAAAGCCCCTCACGCATTTTCACTTTGACTAAATCTTTCCATGGTGTAGAACACCAATAATCACAGCTTAGCAACTGCTCTGGTTACCCAAAAAGCCTCATGTAATACTTCACTAAGTTCCATGTATAGATGTGTGTGTGTACATAAATATATACAGACACATAAACACAAATATTCTCCAAAGCTATTTGACCTAACTGTTGACAAAAAATTCAGTGGAAATGAGAATAATCAATCACAGTTAAGTCATATAAAGGTATTTGTTCCACTTTTGAAGACCATGCAGGAGACTCTTGTTTTTCAACATAAAAGCATGTTTCCTGAAGCGATTTCATTTACTTTCCTCAGGATTACTAAAGGCACCATTTACAATGACAGGACATTGCAGTCATGACACTAGGTCTCTTAAAATTGCTTCCCTAACCAGTGTTCCCGTAAGCCCACTATTAATACCTCAGATGGAAGGCAAGGCTGGGGCTACCTCCTTTTTCAGTGATAACCAAATTGCAGTTCACTACACTCCTCCTCCTCTTCCTCCTCTTCTTCACTTTCTGTGTTAAGCTCCTGGAAACCGCGCTTACAGCTACACTGCAAAGATCGCCTTAGATGTAGCAGTATTAGATATGATGTGGGAGAAGTCTGAAGTTTGAATGGTTTTAATAATTTATTAAATGGATACACTGCAGCCTTGATTCATTTACATGAATTTACACAGCACAGTCCTTCAAGATACCATAAAGTTACTTACTCCTGTTGAATTAACCTAATGCTTTTTATCTAGACAGAATCATTTTACCAGGAGACTGAAGGAGCTGTCAAATGCTTTCACCAGATCAGCTCTCAGTCCAAGTCAGACCTACCTCTAGCTTTCAGGGAAGGGGGGAAGGAGGAGAAGGGTGTGGGTGTGGAAGTGCTATTTAAAAAAAAAAAAAGCTGAAAATGAGGATCAAGAAGTTTTACTTACTGCTCTGATTAAACAGATCCCGAGTAAACCCTGTTTGGTTTACTGATTCTTATAATTATCCCAGGTTACTGTTATAGCATCTTTTTATGGGATGAAAAGTATGTTTACAAGATGCTACAGATTTGAAAACTATTGCAAATTCTCTTCTTTTGCAGACAGTTTCTCTGCAGATTTACCTTGCATGCTATCTGAAGGCCTAAAACAACTATCACACCACACACAGCTTCACCTACATAACCAATGAAACGGGGTGATCTGCTAAAATATCACAGTATGTCCAGGGAGAAATTTACAAGGGTATAGGAAGGGTCAATATTAAAAGTTAAAATCTGCTGGCCATGGCAGAAGAGATTGCTTGTACACAAACACCCTGCAGTAGAAAAGCTTGGGATAAACTCTTTTTTGGATCTGTGTGATCCAAATGCTGTGCACTCACTGAACTTTTTCCAATATAAAGGAGAGACCATTTGCCAGCTAGTAACACAGAAACCCCCGATCCCAAACCCCTGAAAATTATAATCTGCAATGTCCAATCTTTTCCTTCAAAAGAAGGATTTTCATTCAGAAGTGTTCAAAGGCCAGGTTGGATGGTGCTTTGAGCCAGGTCTAGTGGAAGGTGTCCCTGCCCATGGCAGAAAGGTTGGAACTAGATGATCTTTAAGGTCCCTTCCAACTCAAACCATTCTATGATTCTATGATTCCAATTCAGGGTTTCCATGGGAAGACTCTGGGTGGCTATACAGTAGCACCTGCATCCAGTATGCCCATGCACTGCGGCCATTTGTCCAGGACTTCCAAACACCTGGGAGCAATTCAAGACCAGTAACAGTGACATTAACGAAGCTCCTAGATCCCAGAAATTCCTGAACAAAAAGCCAAATTCCTGTTATTCTGTCCAGAAGAAGCTTCCAGGCAGAAAAAGAAGACATGGTAAAAAAGGACTGGGTAGACTACTTTCTGATAGTCTGGGGTAGCCTGCTGCAGCTGGGCAACATCTAACTCAAGAGGCCAGCAACATTTACAGAGATTGAATCTTAAATACAGATGAAGGCCCAAGTGCTCCAAAGTAGCTCAAAGTAGGATTAAACCATGTTGTTCCTGGGAATTGCACATATTTCAATGTCTGCATCCATTCCACCCAACTGGCTGTTGTGGTTATGCCAAAATGACCACCTACTGCCAAGTACCTGTATTACAGACACCAGCCTCTCTGGTACAGAGAGAACATCAATCATACCCACCATAAACAGAGATAGGAACCAGAAAGTCCAATTCATCAACACAGAATTTGAATGACAAAATTCAAATACCTTTACATTATTGGTTTTTATTGTGCAGGATGACTTGATACACAGTTTGTTGTCTCAAAGGAGGAGAAAGCTTTCTATTGAAGGAAAAGCACCTCTGATTCAGACCAGCTCTGAAGCCATCTAGTCATGAACAGCTGTATCATAGAATCACCTAGGTTGGAGGGGACCTTTAAGAACATTGAGTTGAACCATGAACCTAACATTGCCAAGTCTACCACTAAACCATGTCCCTCAGCACCACGTCTATCCGTCCTTTAAACACCTACAGGGATGGTGATTCCCCCACCTCACTGGGCAGCCTGTTCCAATGTTTGATGACCCTTTTGCTGAATAAATTTTTCTTAATATCCAATTGAAAACTCCCCTGGCACAACTTGAGGCCATTTCCTCTTATCCTATTGCTCGTTACTTGGGAGAAGAGATCGACCCCCACCTCTCTACAACCTCCTTTCACATAGTTGAAGACAGTGACAAGGTCTACCCTCAGCCTCCTTTTCTCCAGGCTAAAAAATCCCAGTTCCCCCAGCTGCTCCTCATAAGACTTATTCTCTGGACCCTTCACCGGCTTCATTGCCCTTCTCTGGACATGCTCCAGTTTTTCAATGTCTTTCTTGTAGTGAGAGGCCCAAACCTAAACACGGTATTCAAGGTGGGGCCTCACCAGTGCCAAGTGCAAGGGGACAATCACTTCCCTAATCCTGCTGGCCACACTATTCCTGATACACACCAGGATGCTGTTGCCCTTCTTGGCCACCTGGGCACACTGCTGGCTCACATTCAGCCAACTGTCGACCAACACAGCTGTTTTCTGCCGGGTGATTAACAATAAAGAGGCTTTAAAAAAAAACCACAAAAAACCAACCAAACTTCTCATCAATAACATCCAGAGGTTTGCGCTGCACACAATNACCCTTTTGCTGAATAAATTTTTCTTAATATCCAATTGAAAACTCCCCTGGCACAACTTGAGGCCATTTCCTCTTATCCTATTGCTCGTTACTTGGGAGAAGAGATCGACCCCCACCTCTCTACAACCTCCTTTCACATAGTTGAAGACAGTGACAAGGTCTACCCTCAGCCTCCTTTTCTCCAGGCTAAAAAATCCCAGTTCCCCCAGCTGCTCCTCATAAGACTTATTCTCTGGACCCTTCACCGGCTTCATTGCCCTTCTCTGGACATGCTCCAGTTTTTCAATGTCTTTCTTGTAGTGAGAGGCCCAAACCTAAACACGGTATTCAAGGTGGGGCCTCACCAGTGCCAAGTGCAAGGGGACAATCACTTCCCTAATCCTGCTGGCCACACTATTCCTGATACACACCAGGATGCTGTTGCCCTTCTTGGCCACCTGGGCACACTGCTGGCTCACATTCAGCCAACTGTCGACCAACACAGCTGTTTTCTGCCGGGTGATTAACAATAAAGAGGCTTTAAAAAAAAACCACAAAAAACCAACCAAACTTCTCATCAATAACATCCAGAGGTTTGCGCTGCACACAATATCTGTCCAGACAAAGCGCATATTTTTTCTCATCTTCTGGTGCTGCTTCTATAAAACTGTCAACATTCAGGCTATGAAAAGCAGAAACTGTCTTTGCTTTTTCCTCCCAAAACTGGAAGAAAGTGAGCTTTGTCCTCGTAGTAAGGCTGACTCAACAGAATGAGTGGAATACAAGTGCAGAGATCAAGTGACCTAAGGAATCCCTGTTTTGAACCTCCACACAAAAAGGCCAACCAGAAGCAACAAAAACAATACCTGAACATTAACAAGTGCGGTACTTACACCACACTCTGAAAGCAGGTTCTGTTTAAAGTGTGATGTTACATATTAAACTCAGCTGTTAAGCTAATACTGAAGTGCGAAAAACAACCAACCAAGTCTCCACTAGTCCACAGGCCATTCCACCTCAGCTCAGTGTTGCCATCATTGCAGTGAATTTATCTCGAAGCAAGATAACCTATACCAGGGATGTCAGTCCATCTATAAGCCTAGACAAATATTTTTTAGACTTTTTCAGAGTCGAGTATTTGAGACTGTTGAAATGCTTGGATTCAGCAAAACTGTTGTAAGTTTCCTAAATATGTAGCTATCATTTAAAGGGCAGCTTAGCACTTAAGATAATGGTTTGCACTAACGTGACTCCATGACTATATTTTCCACTTTTATAACATGTTAACATTACTACCACTAGTTTATAAGGCAAAAGAAACTTAGCAGTTGAAAATGGGAGCTTGTCTTTAGGCAAATAACTTGGTGACTTTTAAAGGAGACTTCAAATTAACCCTATTTACCTAACACAGCATGTCCTCTTTGAATGCTTTACACAGAAAAACACCACTTAATTGTTATTCACATCTTCCGTTATAAAAAAAAAAAAAAAAAAAGCATATTGTTAAACACATTTAATGGAAGTGAAACTGGCAGTGGGAGTATGTAATCATCCAACACCTGGCCAGAGTGGCACTGTACAGTGTATGACCCATGCCCTGCCTGATCTTCCACTCCCCTTTGCCCAGCGAGAGGACAAGAGGTAATGGGTACAAACTCGAATATAGGAAGTTCCACCTGAACACGAGGAGGAACTTCTTTACTTGGAGGGTGGCAGAGCACTGGCACAGGCTGCCCAGAGAGGTGGTGGAGTCTCCGACTCTGGAGACATTCCAAACCCACCTGGATGCCATCCTGTGCAACCTGCTGTAGGTGGACCTGCTCTGGCAGGGGGGTTGGACCAGATGGTCTCCAGAGGTCCCTTCCAACCCTTAACATTCTATGATTCTGTGATACCAGTCCAGCCATGAAACACAATGCCAGCCATAAATGGGAAATAACAGACTCGCAAATTCTACTGAAATTAAAGTCTCAAAAGTTACTTAAGGAAAACTAGGATTATTTTGTATCAGTTGCTAGAAGAAGCAGGGCCTGGAGGCACATGCTCCCTCCCCTTCCAGGCACTGTACCCTACCAGCTCCTTTCCACACCAAGGGGGGGACACAGAGGACTTCCCCAGCTGAAGCCAGCCAAAGGCATCTACAGGTGAGGGGGAAGCCCTTATGCCTCATCCTCCTTCCTGCTCTCCCCCATGTACCAGTGATATCTATGATCTGTACAATAAAGATTTGATAACAGAAATTATGCTTTATTTCCTCTAATTCTTCCCTTCATATTCTTTGCCTTCTACTCGTTCTTTTCACAGCTTCTCACTTCTCAGCCAAACCCTGTATTTACTCCCTTGAGCCTCTACAATAAAAGTTAAGTGACCACAAATGTATTGGTTGGTATCATCATCTTGTGCACCCTGCTGCATGTTCAAGAATGCCTTTGTCAGTCTTTGTTTCATACCTTTTCCTCACGATAATCTCTTTGGGGCAGGCATCACTTGGGCCTTTGCAAAAGGATATCCATTCTGCTCGACTTACAAGCGTCCAAGCTCAGCTATTCCTCTCTGCATAAACACTGTTTGTCACTAGGTCATCACAACGGAAGTCCAAGTTGCAGGAAAATAACAAGCGTAACGTGTTTTAACACACACACACACACGTGTTATCTTGTTTGACCAGATACTACCACATGTCCAATCACAGTGTAATCCAGCCCCAGGAACCTTGTATGAAGCCAATTATGGGGGGAGGGTGGGGATACCAAACTATGATATGCACCAAAAAGTGTTTTTATAAAAAAAGAAAAGCTGATCTTCAAAGACTTGAAAGAGCTTTACCACCAAAAAGCGTTCTTTGTGTGACAAATATATCTACATTTTCAACAAATGTTGCTTTAATACTACCTATGTTTGTGGTTTGCTTTTCAATACAAAGCGATTTTCTTGCTAGGCATCCTGCAGCGATGTTGTAGCCTCCAAGTCTAAAACTTTTATCTTAATAAGGGTCATCGCTTCAACCTAAAATTGAGTTGCAGGCTCCTCCTTATGCCTAGGCACAGTAGTATTCAGAGAGAAACCTATAAGTAGCATTACAACATTAAAGAACAAATATTTTCTTTTTTTGAAATTCTTTGCAAGTTAAACAGCATTATACACTTACCTGTTTTTTAATTAAAAGATAATTTGGGGATTGTGTGAGAATTTCAATACTTCTTTCTCCCTTCTAAACTGTGAGATTCTGTGGGAATTCTGTTTTTCTTTTTTAAATTAGAAGCCTTGTTTTTGGGTAGTCTGCACTGTTAAAATACAGTCTAAAGGGCATTATCCACACAAACATCTGAAGGTCACTACCCAACTGTGCTTATTATCTCATTATATGGCCTAATTCTGTAATCTGTTTTCTTCCGGGATGTGATAATTAGCTTTGTGTTTCTTTGTTTTTAACAAAAACTTGGAGATACCGGAATCTTTTAAGGAAACGGTGAATCATTTTGGAAGGCTGTGTGCAGTAAGAGTCAAAGTTACAACCCTTCCTAGATCTTACTGTTCCATGGCCTCCACTTCCCAAAGGAATCCGTTTTCTTGGATCCCTGCTTTTAGGAAAACAGCTTCAAAAGAATACGAGTACCAATAAACTGGAATTTTCTGGTGAGGAACATCTCAATATACACATTTCGAAAATGAAAATTTGTTCTAAATAAGCCACAAAATCCTCAGAGAGACCATGTGTTTTCCTTTCCATAGAGGATTCAAATCATGGTAATATACTTGCAGCTTAATCAAGTTAGGGCCAGCAAGTATGTATACTGTAACACAGCCAAGTCCTGAAATCATTACCTTAAACCCAGCGTATATGCTGAACACTTTAGCAGCACATACCGCCTTCAACTCCCATTGAAATCTGTAGATTCTTGTGGGGATGCTGGTTTTTTATTATCTCACAGGGTCAAGCTCTTAGTCCTTAATCAGGCAAGAATCCAGATGAGGTCCATGGGAGATTTGCCAGAGAAAGGGCTAAATGGAGAGTGAGAAAGGATGACTCTAAACAACTTGGGAGCAGATCTTTATACAGAACAGAGAGCATGCATATTGTACGCCTGATTCATAGGGAGTAATTTAGCTCACGCAGATGGCAGCCACATGTAAAAAGATTTGGCCGTATATACCCTATACTTGCGCCTCTCCTTCATTGAAACGAGAAAGGCTCATCAACGGACAGGCATGATTTTCACTATCTAAAACGTAAATTTTCACAGAATGAGTCCAGTAATGAGATTTTCAAAACTGTTAAAGTAACCACAAAAGAATATAAATTCAATTGTAAAATAAAACACTTACTAGCTAGTACCCTTGAGGTTCTTCTCTGCCCTCCAGACCTCCACCAGAAATTAAACCCCACACCAAAACAAAATCATTCTCTCAAATCACTGCTCACTTAAGAAATATCTCTCAAAAGGCTATCTGCAATAACAGCCAGAGCTCTTAAATTAATTACTAATGCCTCTCTTTAAGTTTTCTTTAGCTTTACTAAATGCTACCACTCACTCATCTTCTTTCTATCTAGGAAACAGCTCACACCCTGCTCACTGCACCCCTTCTTCCCTTCCAAAATACAAAAAGATTTTCTCCTCCTTGACTTCCTTCTGCCCATTTCTTCCCTTATTAAGCATGTGCCCTTTGTTTTATCCTACCGGATTTCTCCTCATATAGTTCTGACAAGAGCATTTGAAGAAATGCAGAGATGTGGTTCTACAAGAGTTAACCAAGTCCACGTTTTGTTAATCTACTGACCAGCTGCTTGTTAGCTGTAACCAAAAAGAGCATGCACATTGGCAGTTAACTGTTAAACGCATTTTCAAAACTATTAATAAGTTGAAAACAATTCAAGCCCAGGACACGAGTACAGCATATACTCCCAGGCGAGCATCAGATATAAAAGCAGAACTGAGATGGCCTCCATATGAAATCACAATGGCTCCTCTCCTCAAATAATCTTTTATTGACTTTTGCCTTTTTTTTTTTTTTTTAAGGGAAGTTGGGGAAAGGAGTTTTAACTCAGGAAATAAGTCATTTGTGCCCAATGCTAACATAGCCTTTATAAGGCATGTATCTTAGTATCACTGCTGCCCGGAAAAAAGTCTCAGAGAACCTCAGAGCCGATTCAGGTTTCACAAAAATATAAAACATTCACACGCACATCTGAAGTACTTCCCTTGCAGAGACCCCACGGGTGCCGAAATCCATCTCCCTGTATGGCAAGGGTTCAACTCCTGTTTAAGGGCTTGCAGGAAGAAGGCAAGAGCCCCCTTGACACTACATATGGCACAGGGAACCCGGCTGCCAGCCATGGAGTACAATTCATTGTCTTTTACAGTGCTCAAAAAATCTAGGTGCTCCTTCTGCAACAGTCAAACAAATAAGACTTTGGGGGGGAGGGGGGAGCAGGTAGATTCTGTAAAAACTAACCACAAAATACAAACTAAATGTAAAAGCCTGAGGATTTTCATGCTGCAAGATCACAGAAGGTTTCCTGCCACATGGCTTAACTGGAAGCAGATACCTCAGTGCGCAGGGTGGCTTTTCGCTTCCAACAAAAAGACAAACCAACCGCCCAGCCCTACATATGGGGTGAGCAGTGAGAAACCTTGCAGTGAGAGACTTTCAAAGTGACTTGGCAACACTTAGAACAGCATAACTTTGTTTTCAAGTACAATCAGTAAAGGATAGTGTTATTTAGAAAACAGTCACAATATCCTGGAACTTACTAGATGTAAAATAACTTCGCAGTGGAGTCAGCAGTCTGTGGGGCCTCATACACGCTTTGCTAGCTTTGAAACAGTCCCCCAGAAAGGGCATTAAATAAAATGAGTAATATCTCTTCCTGCTAAACTTTAGAGGTACACGTAAAAGCTATCATTGAGTCAGCACTTGGTGGTGGCAGTTCGTACAGTAAAATGTTTTGCTGGAATTTCTAACAGTCTGAAGGTGGCCACTGCCACATACCTAGATTTTTTAAATTATTACTGTTATTTTTGTAGAAGAAAATAACATTCAAATGACCCATTTCAATGTAACTATATCTAGGGGGGTAACATCAGGTTTTGATTTTGAGGGGAAAAAACAAGAGCTAGGGACTGTCTTTCCCAGCTGACAAGAGCTGGATATTGAATAAGTGGTGTTTTAATACAAAAAGAAAAACAATCAGACAAAAACCCTAAGTCACTAAGGTTTTTCTCCATAGTGTTTGGTAGGGTTCAGATAAGCCTAGATGGTTCACGCTTTCATTTGCTAGCACTGTAGCATAACACACTGGGTCAAGGGTTCCAGCACAGAGTCCTGACAAGGACTGCTGCGTCTCATTTATTTAACAATTTTAATGGGAAAAGCATGCAAGTTTCAACATTGCATTGTACAATGGCACATTTCCTTTCCATGATGTATTGTATATCACTGTTGGAAACTCTGCTAAGTTGGCAAACCTGCCTTATGGGTACAGTTACATGAACAAAAAAGTGTTTCTGTCAGTTTTTCGCGTACTTTTGGGTAAGGAGGTGTAGCTATGCCAGTAAATCAAATCGTTTTGTTGCCATATGCTCCGATTCTGACGGGACACGTTTTACTTGGTGGGTGATGTCTAACTGTGCCACCAGGTGAACCATAGATCAAGTTACTCAAAATGCCTGAACAATACTTTGACGCACTTACACTCCTGTAAGAGGAAATTCAGTTTTGATCTAGTACAAACATAAGCTGCTGCAAAAAAGGGAGGCTCCGCTACCTCTGCCACCCACGTTCAAGGGTCCCTGTGTTTGCTCTAGCAATCAGAAAGGTGCAGGGAAAACCAACCGCTCTTCTAGGACTTCAAAAGCTCTCACAGAGGCACACAGGAGCCAGGCTGAAACTTGTTCTTCCTATCAGTGGACCAGTGCTTAAACTTCCATTCCCTCCAACGACGTTAACACCCATTATTTTACTAACATCTCATGAGATCTGTGATAATTTACTGGCCCTACAAGGCAGAGGCAGTCTTAACATTACACTGCGAGGGAAGTTACGTTGTTAAGCATGAGTTTGACTGTATCCCTTCTTTAAAAAAGCCACCACCTAATGATCAGCTGAAGAGCAGTACCAACACTTTCTAATAGAATACCAACAATGGAATAAACAGACACACTACACACACCCCCAAGGTCAACACAGACCTGACTCCTAATAAGAGAGAAAGGCAGCAGAGCAGTTCAGCAGACCCATTACTCTCAGCCCTTCTACCAGTGCCCCAAGCTTGGCTGGAGAAGAAAAAGAAGGACTCCGCTCCCAGTGGGGCAGAGTCTAGTTGGAGGCCTGTGACTAGTGGTGTTCCTCAGGGGTCAGTCCTGGGTCCGGTCCTGTTCAATGTATTCATCAATGACCTGGATGAAGGGATGAAGTGTACCATCAGCAAGTTTGCTGACGACATGGAACTAGGAGGGATGGCTGACACGCCAGAAGGCCATGCTACCATTCAGCAAGACCTGGACAGGCTGGAGAGTTAGGCAGGGATAAACCTAATGAAATTCAACAAAGGCAAGTGTAGGGTCCTGCACCTGGGGAGGAATAACCCCATGCACCAGTACAGGTTGGGGGCTGGCCTACTGGAAAGCAGCTCTGTGGAAAGGGACCTGGGAGTCCTGGTGGACAACAGGATGACCATGAGCCAGCAATGTGCCCTTGTGGCCAAGAAGGCCAAAGGCATCCTGGGGTGCGTCAAGAGGAGTGTGGCAAGCAGGTCGAGGAAGGTCATCCTCCCGCTCTATTCTGCCCTGGTGAGGCCACATCTGGAGTACTGTGTCCAGTTCTGGACTCCCCAGTTTAAGAAGGACAGGGAACTGCTGGAGAGGGGGCAGCGAAGGGCTACAAAGACGATTAGGTGGCTGGAGCATCTTTCCTATAAGAAAGGCTGAGGGAGTTGGGTCTTTTTAGACTGCAGAAGAGAAGACTGAGGGGAGATCTCATCAATGCTTATAAATACTTAAAGGGAGGGTGCGAGGAGGAGGGGGCCAGTCTTATCAGTGGTGCTCAGTGATAGAACAAGACGTAATGGGTACAAACTTGAATATAGGGAGTTCCATCTGAACATAAGGAGGAACTTCTTTCATTGGAGGGTGGCAGAGCACTGGAACAGGGTGCCCGGAGAGGTGGTGGAGTCTCTGACTCTGGAGACATTCCAAACCCACCTGGATGCCATCCTGTGCAACCTGTTCTAGATGGACCCACTCTGGCAGGGGGGTTGGACCAGATGGTCTCCAGAGGTCCCTTTCAACCCCTAACATTCTATGATTCTAACAGTTCTTGTTGAGCACAAGCCTGCTTTTCTCCGGATAACATGGCTACAGTAACAAATCAAATATATTCAGAAATAAAGCACGGAAGCGTACTCTCATTCACCAGTTCTTTAACTGCCCTTAATGTAAACATTAATAGTTTAGTTAACCACCTAGGACAGTCAGCTGCAGTTTTCATTCACTGTAAATGCAAAGAGAGACCCCATAACCCACAATCCATTGTTAAGCCATTGCATGAGAAAAATATGTTTATATTAAAAGATTCCAATGTAACTGCACTGTTGTATTTAAATGTTCTTTGAGATTATCCATGAGATTACGAGGATGATTGTTTAAAAAGTCTGTGCCAGCTGCTCTGTAATGCTCCCAATGTACACACAAAGGCATCAAATACTCATTAGTGACGAGATCACCCTAACTAAGAAAACATACCAATACACATCTTGGATACAGACAGTTCAGTGAGGTATTAGACACAGGAGGAAGAATGTACCCCCAAGGAAAGAGGGGAGCAGAGAGCATCACACTCAGGGTCCCACCAAATATAAGTAATAGTGCGAGTCCCTTAATTGGCACTACTGCCCTTGCACAGCAGGTTCCTACTAAATCTCCCTCTAACTGTACCAGTGATGGCCTATTTCACAAAATAGCATGGAGGACCTAACAAGGAGTGGATAGGAAGAAAAAGCGAAACAAACCCATGCATCACAAATGGAGGAGGAATATCAACTGTATTGTTACCACTTCAGGACATGAACCTGAGGATTAATGACAATAAGGAAGAAGGAGCTGTGCTACACTGCTGTAAAATTTCTGCCATAAAATTGTCCTCCAGACATAATGTTATACAACCATATCAGGATTAGATACCTGGTGTAGAATGGGATTAAAGAGCAGAAGATGTAGTGACTCTGTGCAGAAAGTTACAGTCCAAACGTTTGGACTTTCCAGTTGCGAGGGCTTGTAGCCTGCGAAGCAGCAAACTGAATCCCTAGAGAAGCATTCCAGCAAAGAACCCCACCAGGGAGGACTGGGACACCAGCGTACAGGCTGGCGCCAAGAAGCACTAGAGAAAAATCGTATTTCTTCTACTGGAACAGAGCATTGCTCCTTTCAAAAATTTAATGAAAGCAATTGGAACAAGGACACGACACAGGTATCAGAACTGAATCAACTTTATTAGTTCAGTCAACTACAACAGAAAAAAATGTTTATTGCTCTAATTAAATTAATCCAGTCCACTAGGCCAAAAAAGCATTGATTCATTGCTCAGAAATCCTCCCTCATAAATCCCAATTTCACTCTACTTTTTCTTTGAGCAATCTTGTCAAATCACAGACAGATACATGAACGCTTGACCTATAAAACCATCTTAAGTGCATTATTATTTCTGTGGAGAAAGAGGGAAGCTATGTTCTAGGACTCCTCGCAGCAGAAGAAAAAAGTTTTTTGTTAGCAAATTTTACCTGAAAGGTCTTAGAAAAAAATTTTTTTTGATGAATACTTTCGTGTAGTGCTTGTGTGATGTTCAAACAAACAGAAGAACTAGCTGGTTAGGTTTTGTCCACATACAGGAAGATTTTAACACTGTTAAGCAGCTCAATACTCAGAACTGTTTCATTAGAATTCTTGTCTCCTGAATCATATCAATAAAGTTGAAGTTCAGTCTGGTATTCATAAGAGCTGACTTACAGGCTTCTTGCTGCATATGTACTTTTTGAGATCCAGTAAATGTAACAGAGACCTAGAATTAAATAACTTTAGTTTTTAAAGTTCTTTTATTCAACATCAACCATCACAGATGGTCTTAAAAACTGTTTTACTTTGGGCGTGAAATTGCTTTAAAAAAAAACTAGCTTTGCCTAATTTAAAAAAAAAAATAAAAGAGACAATTCACAAGCAAAAGAGCAGGGTCTTTTTCAGGATTGATTTTATTTTTCTTCTACTGACATGAAGCATTCCTTATTCTGAGCATTTTAGTTACATGACTTTTTTTTCTTGTTATAGAAACTATTATGAAAGTCAATTAGCTGGCCTTTTAAGAAGAGACCATGGAGAAACATTTGCCTAGGTGTTACAGTTTAGACAATTGTAATCTTTTAAAAAACTTCAGAGTGTCCTTGCTATGATGCATATTTTAGCTCTCAGCTTCCGTCTGTGATGATACATGTTACCACAGAGATCAAACATTAGTGTTGGGAGAATGAGAGCAAATACAGCGAACAATATGGCCATGAGCACTATTTCAGCAAGAAAAACAACTACTACTGGCCTAGTTCCAAAAAGCAACTGACACAAGTAATATTCGAGGTAATCTCTGAACAGTTTTCTTGCCAGTTTTCTCAAATACCCATTACTTTTTCAGCTTGGAGGTGAAAATATCCCACAGAACAACTAATTAAGGCTTTGAATTCATTACTGCTATATAAGGAAATCTGGCCAGACTGATCTAATATTTCAAAGCAGAAAATACAGAAAACTGGCAACTTTTACAAGTTACATAGTTTAACAAATCATCTCCAAAGATGAAGTCTGCCCTAGTAGGAGAAACTGAAGACACAAATTAAACTTCTAACATGTTGCTCAAACTATGCATGGGATGTAATGTAGTCCTACCTGCTGCTGAAAGTTTTCTTCTAATGATGCAGGAAGAGTCACATTTCACCTGAAAATCCTTTTGCCTACAGCAAATTAAGAGTGGTCTTGTATTTCCTACCCCCTTGCTCCAAGTATGACTGATTCTACTTCCTGTAAAACTATCTATTTTTAAATTTTTTTAATTTTATTTTAATAAGGCTTAGTATAGCAGGAGAAGAAAGAGAAAAGAGAAGCAGCTCCATCAGTTAAGACACTCCTCAGGACATCATAACTAATTTATGACTTGCCAAAACTTCATCCAGCTTGTTCCTTATCCGAGATCACAAAGAACTTCTGCAGTTCAACATCCATTAGTCTAAACACAAGCAAGACAGGCAAAAAGTCTGACAGACCTTTAAATAAAACCTTTGCCATTTTCATGCCTCCAAAAAGAGGGCAAGGAGGAGGTTTTGAAGAATTAACGAGATAACAGGAGTTAGCACCGATGTTATCCAAGTACTTTAAAGCTCTTAAGTTAGCCCTTCAAACAGTCCTGCATGGAAGATTACCAAGCAGAATGCATCTGTTTTACATATCAAGAGACCAAGATTGAGAGATGAAATAACTCGTGGCAAGATCACAAAGTCACTAATAAAGATAACAAGCCTTTCATCTTTTAGGCAAAAGCCAAGGCTCGTGGGTTAGTCCTATGCATTGAATACAGCTATGGCCATCAGGCTACAGGGACTCCACAGGAAGACTTGATCCATCCAATGGCCCAGCCTCTTCTCCTCAGATCATGGTCCAGGGCAGGCCACAGCTGGGAAGAATTGCTCTGATAGCCCATAACGCACTCCACCCTCTCCCAAGGGTCCTTCAGACACAGGTATTTACATTTAGTCACCACAAAGGATGAACACACACACATTGAGTCACACAGGGCAGCTGTGTGTTGGCCATATGAAAAGCGTGTATCAGTCAGCAGGCAGGAGAAGACTCCACCGTGGTCCTCAGACGTAGCAGAGCAGGCAGCACACCTGCCCAGCAGAGCTCCAAGCCACATGGAGGTTTTATGCTTCAGAGCAGATGTTTCCCAAGAGTAACCAGGAATTGCCCATTTGGACTAAAGACATCCACCTCCACCCCCCAAAAAAAATATATACCATGTCTGGCCATTGCCGTAAAAGTTTCCTCATCTTCTACAGATTTCCTTAAAGCCACCTCAAATGTGCAAACTGCACTATGTTAAGCTACTTCAGCAATAGGCACATTTTCAAATAACCTTTTTGCCTTTACTCACCTTCATACAGTTGCTGAAGCCTAAGGAAGCACCACAGTGCTCCTGGTGCTAAGTGGCCATTTACACCACACGCACCCCACCTCGATTTTTACACATTAATGAAAGGCACACAATCTTGTGAAGGCAAAAATGTCAGCTTGACTTAGTAGCTTGCATCAAAATAGCTTGAGGAGAATCTCTAGTAGGACATATGTTCTACTGCTCCATTTAAATGGAAGTTAGTAATTTCAAGGAAAATTTTATTTATGCCAAAATAAATGGTATCAACCATCCCTTCCAGACACAAAGCAAATTTGGTGATCTAGCAAGTGAAAAAGAGGACAGAAGTGAAGATAACCACAAAATCAATTCTTCACCCACTCTTGGCTCTAAGTGTTAAGTAAACTCATTAAAAATTTACAAACAAAACAAGAACAACAAAAAAACCCCACACCACCAAACTTGTTCCAGAGGAAAGTAACCTTTTTGCTGAAGGGGTAAAACAGCAACAACCCTTACAAACGTTTCTATCACCCAATCCTGAATTCCTTTGTTTGCTACTTCTTCTATGTAGTGCTTACAATAATGTCAGGAACGACAGTTTCAGTTTAGTTTTTTCCATCCCTGACAGGTAAAATCCCATTTTTATTAACTGCCTATTAGTAAGTCTCACAGTGTAGTAGCTGCCATATAAGGGAACAATAGCTCCATCTTTTACAAAGTACATTTAAAAATATGAGAAAAGCATACTCTGCTTGAAGCAGCTGTACTTTATGGAATTATTAAAAACCTTTGCTTTTGTCACCTGGGCTCAAAATTCATCCTTGGTGAAACTCCATTGACTTAAAACAAGTTTACACTAAAGAGTAATCCAACTCAGTGCCTTCAGGTAATGAAACATGGCACAAGGTCTTTGTGCTAAATATATTTTTTTTCAGTCCAAATTCATTTCTCCTATGACTTACAGCCTGAGGGACTTCAATTCCTTTTATTGTCATTAGCTACAGAGGATGGAATTATTTCACTTCTTTGAAAAGAACTATATCTGGTCCCTACATTCTCACTACGCTACAACAAAGCCAGTAGTAAAACAATAGAGTTGATTCATGCAAATGTATTTCAGTGGAAAAAGCGTATAAAAGAAAAAAACTTGCAGAAACTCAATACATTTTTCATGTGAAAGTAACAACTGCTTTTCTAATAGCAGATGCTCCATTTCTTGTTCAGACACCGTAGGATCACATTCGGGAACGCAGGGTTTGGGGTGCTACAGCCCTTGGAGCCTAATTCTTTCTGTGGCAACAGATAAAACTGTGCTGTTTGATACTTGCACATTACCTGCTTAGTCCAAATGACAGAATTTATATTATTTTGCAGCAAAAGAAACAAGCAAGCCCAAAACAGAGTTATCATTCTGTAGAGGCAAGTTAAGCAGGTTCAACATATCAACAGCTAAGGTCATTCTGACAGGAGAAGAATTCTAAAATAGAAAAAAAATTAAAGGGCAAATACTTATCAGTTAGAAGAACCTTTTTAGGCATCTCCCACAGTATCTACCACTTTACTCTTGTAAACCCTTGAGTTCAGAAAACTTCTGTACCTCTCCTTGATGTTAGGCAAGACAAAAATACCATGTTTAGTTAACTAAATATGCCCTTTTCACTTTTTTATTAATTCAAAAGATCAAGATTTTTTTAAGATAAATGACAAACGGAGAAGCTAAGAGTTAATAAGGGCCATGTAGTACAGAAAGGATATTAAAAGATCTAGAAATAAAATCCCAAATCCCTATTCCCTTCAGAAAACAAAAGGATTATTTTTAGCACAGTATTTATAAAATAATTGTGACACTTAGAGCTTGTAAAAGACAGGGTTTTCTTTAAAAAAAACTTCAATAAATTTCCTTAGAAAGATAAGGATTAGTGCCATTCACCATTCCATGCCATAAAATTTTCTGCAAAACTACTTTTCAACAGTTGAGTACTTCTCTCCAGAGACACTCAAGTAATGCTGCCATTTGCCTGCATCTATGCAGTTCAAGTACTGCATTATGGGCTTGATATTTCTTAAAATTCCTTTGGCATCGTCCAGAACCCATTTTAATCAAAGAACCAGACTTTCATGTTTACTGATAAAATGCTCCAGTTCAGCAAAGCAGTTAAGATATATTCTCAGTTGTTTTGCTGAATCAGGACCTACAGCCTCACGTGAGTGCAGAACTCTGCCGAAATTCAACTGTTTTTAGCTTCCGAGCCTTGCGGATACAGGAAAAATGCAGTCTGCTGAGTTCAAGCCATTCCATGTCTCTGATACAATTACCTCTTCTAAAATACATAACCTTTCTCTGTATCCTGACACTCAAAGTTCTTCAGGTTTTTTGTGTGGTTTTGCAAGACAAAAATACTGTTCATGCATAAACCACACAGAAATGGCACAGGATCTCACTCAGTTGAGCTGGCTGAGAGACAGACAGAAGACCAGATTAAAAACCTAATTTACACAGGAGTAGATCACCAAACAGTAGTGATGAAGAAACATTAATTCAGATTTAGTCTAGGTTCCCAGTTTGATCAATCTTTTTAGTTAAATTACTCACTTAGAATCATAGAATCACCTAAATTGGAAGGGACCTTTAAGATCATTGAGTCCAACCATCAATCTAACACTGCCAAGTCCACCACTAAACCCTCAGTGCCACATCTATCCATCTCTTAAATACCTCCAGGGATGGTGAAGAAATCACCTTCATCATTGCTCAGGGAAGAAATCTTTTCTAATATCCAACCAAAACCTCCCCTGGCACAAGTTGAGGCCATTTCCTCTTGTTCCATTGGCTGTTACTTGGGAGAAAAGATTGACCCCGACATTTCTACAAACTCCTTTCACATAGTTGAAGAGAGTGACAAGGTCATCTTCCTCAACCTCCTTTTCTCCAGGCTAAACAATCTCAGATCCCCCAGCTACTCCTCATAAGACTTGCTCTGTAGACCCCTCACCAGCTTCATTGCCCATCTCTGGACACACTCCAGCACCTCAATGTCTTTCTTGTAGTGAGAGGCCCAAACCTAAACATGGTATTTGAGGTGGGGCCTCACCAGTGCCAAGTACAGGGGACAATCACTTCCCTAATCCTGCTGGCCACACTATTCCTGATACACACCAGGATGCTGTTGCCCTTCTTGGCCACCTGGGCACACTGCTGGCTCACATTCAGCCAGCTGTCGACCAACACCCCCAGGTCCTTTTCTGCCAGGCAGCTTTCCAGCCACTCTTCCCCAAGCCTGTAGCACCACATGGGGTTGTTGGGACCCAGGTGCAGGACCCGGCACTTGGCATTGTTGAACCTCATACCACTGGCCTCATCCCATTGATCCAGCCTGTCCAGGTCCCTCTGTAGGGGCCATCCTACCCTCAAGCACATCAACACTCCCACCTAACTCAGTGTCATCTGCAAACTTACTGAGGGTGCACTCAATCCCCTCTTCCAGGTCGTTGATAAAGATATTAAACAGAACCAGCCCCAATACCAAGCCCTGAGGAACACCACTTGTGACCAGCCACCAACTGGATTTAACTCCATTCACCACCGCTCTTTGCGCCCAGCCTTCCAGCCAGTTTTTTACCCAGCAAAGAGTACACCCATCCAAGCCACAAGCAGACAGTTTCTCCAGGAGAATGCTGTCAGAAACAGTGTCAAAGGCTTTATTGAAATCCAGACAGACAACATCCACAGCCTTTCTCTCATCCACTAAGTGGGTCATCTTGTCATAGAAGGTGATCGGGTTAGTCAAGCAGGACCTGCCTTTCATGAGCCCACGCTCACCGGGCCTGATCACCCGGTTGTCCTGTATGTGCTGTATAATGGCACTCAGGATGATCTGCTCCATAACCTTCCCCGGCACCGAGGTCAGACTGACAAGGCCTATCGTTCCTTGGATCTTCCTTCTGGCCCTTCCTGTGGATGGGCATCACATTTGCTAAACTCCAAACAACTGGGACCTCCCCAGTTAGCCAGGACTGCTGATAAATGACGGAAAGAGGCTTGGTGAGCACTTCCACCAGCTCCCTCTGCACCCTTGGGTGGATTCCATCCAGCCCCATAGACTAGTGCATGTCTAAGTGCTGTAGCAGGTCCCTCACCATTTGCCCTTGGATTATAGGGGCTTCATTCTGCTCCCTCCCTTTGTCTTCTAGCTCAGGTGACTGGGTACTCAGGCAACAACTGGTCCTACTGCTAAAGACTGAGGCAAAGAAGGCATTAAGTACCTTAGGCTTTTCCTCATCCTTTGTCCCTATGTTTCCACTCCTGTCTCTAAATGTTCCAAGTACTGGTTAATCTCATCCTCTAGAAGAATGACGATCTAGGCCATAAAGGGATAGGACCAGGTGGTTTTTCAATGAAGGCAGAAGTTGGCTGATTATGAGAAAGAACTGAAAGAAAAGGGAACTGGAGAGTGAAATCTCTATCCATTCAAAAGTTGCAATCAGTCTGTGCTTTACTTCAGTCCCAATAATTCAAGAGCCAACCAGCCTCTGTCCCTTGGTTCTCATCCTCTGATTACAATTTAAACAAACAACCCCTACACACCCCTCTGGCAACAAATACTTTGAGGAAAAATAAAACTTACAGTTTAATTACATCTGGGAAATACCCAGCAAACACTGTTTAAAACGGAAGGAAATTTGTGTGAATGACTCCCAACATTATTTTTTTTTTAGACCACGTCCTTCACCTTCCAGTGGAAGGACTTTCTATTATACTTTGAAGGATCCTGTATTGCTTTTGGAAACAGAGTGTTCAAGGTCAGGGGAAGTTCCTCTTTAAAAAAGTTTTAAAAAAAAAAAAGTCATTACAAGGCCTGTTTCTTCCTGTTGTTACCTTTATTAACATGGCACCCATCACCACCATATCTGGGGGGCACAGATCCAAAAGATACATTAAGCTTACAAGCAAACAACCTTACCGAAAATGAAGCATGCATGCTTTGAACAACATAAGATTACTTATAAGAACAAGTATGTAGAAAGAAAGGAAAAAACCCCAAAAACCTTAGGATAATAATACAGTAGAGAACCAGGGAATAAAGAGCTGTTGAAAGAAAACCATAGAGACAGACCAAAAGTGAGCAGATAAACCAGTAAAGCTCAGTATTACAGAAAATGGGTAAATTTTTCAATATACCCAATTCTTGTAGTCTCTCCATCAGCCTGACCACAACCATGAAACTCTGTCACAAGGAGAGAGGTGTCTACAAAGCAAGCAGAGGCAACACCAAATGTCAGGGGGGTTGAGGGAGACAGAGCATAGCTGGTTGGTATCAGATGCTGTGGCTGCATGGCTTTGTCAGCAGTGGGAATGATTGGCACCACCAGCAGATCAGCCCCAGAAGGCTGGAATGAGACCCGTGGCCAGTGCAGATCCACAGGCTGTATCACCCTTCTATCTTCTTTCCAGCTGAACAGTAAGGCAGGAAAGAAAAAGGAAAAAAAACACAGTTCAAATTAAAATATTTTTTCCCATTTCTTCATGGAAGAACCTATGCTGTTGAAGGTTTGGCCTCAGGGTCTAGGGCAGATCTGCATTTCAGCTGTCCTCTAAGACATTTTATCAAGACATACATCATGCACCCAACTGCACAAATTTGCAAGCAAGTAAAATAAATATGTTTCAGCCTTTGATTTAAGCCACATTAGGACAGAATATTTTTGCTCCTAAGACTACAAAGCCAGACTTGCTTATGAGGTTATCCAAGGCTGTAGCGTGTGCAGTTCTGAGTGTTTGTATGAAGTTCCTACTGCGGGTTGCCAGACCCTGGTTTAAGCCCACTTCAAAAACATAATTCCTTCAGACAGGCAGGTAGTTTGCCAGCTGTTCTCCTCTCTATCCTGCCTTGGACTTTCCACGGGGAAGAAAAATCTCACAGTAATCAAGGTTTGCTTTGCAGTCTTCTTCTGTACAACTGAAGCTGTAAAAATATGAATTTACAAGAAATCTGTCTACAATAAGTAAATCAGATTCAGATAAGCATTTAGCTGCAAACGTCTGAGCAGTAAGCAGTAGAGAAATAGAGAAATATTCTTTGAATATTTAACCAGATCATTTTCAATCCAAAGTTAGTGAGGTATATTCTTTAAGCTATTAGCTTGAAAAACATGCAGTTTTGTGGCTCAGTTTTGAATGCACACCTCTGTGCATCATGTCACCTAACTCAGTGTCTCTGAGATATATTTAACACGTTAGTACCTTAAAAAGCAAGAATGAAAAGAAAAAAAAACAAAACCAAAAAAACCCCCAAAACCACAGATTCTGTCTAGAAGATCACCTATACCTGAAAATACAACAATGCTAAAGATATGGGGAAGTTAGCAACAAAACTTAGGCCAGTAATAGCAATGTCAGTGTAGGACTGGCAAACAAAAGAAAGGTGTGCTCTCCTGCAGCAGCCTCACTACTTCAGAAACAAAGAGTAAGCTGGAAAAAGGCTTAATATATAAAAATCAACACCCTAGGGAGGTGGCATGCTGCCCCCTGCCTCCCCCAGGCTTCACCACAGGCACGCAGGGATTTTATTTATACATCTTAGTTTTATTTATACTTCTCAGTTTTATTTATACTAGTATGTTAACGATTCAAGCCTCAAAAAGCACAGGTTCTGTATGCTAGAAATTAAGAGCCAAGCCTGCGGTACCCAGCTATCACGCTCACAATAGCTCATGGGCATCTGCCACAGCTTTTTCCGGACACGACTAGAACATGTTGCTTGCTCCCACCTGTACTTCACCTATAGCCACAAACTCTCTGCATTTAAAGTGTAATTGTTTGGGTTAACAGGACTCAGTGACTACTAACAGAAAAACGTTGCAAAAGCTCTACCTAAATAACCTTTGGAAAGCTGTCCATCCTCAGCTATAATTATATCTGCCCAAGATCTCTCTCTCCTTCAGAGTCCATCAGTTCTTCATCGTTCTTATCTTACTGTACTCACGATACTCTGTAAAGGACACTAACTACTTGTTCTCATTAAGAATTTATTGCAGAAATAAAAAGCATGGAAGAAAACCAAAACCCACAGGACAGGCACAGTTAGAAACCACAATGATAGTGCTTCCTCACCTCCCCTTAATGAACTGTGACCCCTTCTACTCCCTTCAGCTATCTTCTTCCCATGCACATAGTGGGAAGAATCAGTCTCCAAGAAAGACAAAACTTTGAAGCCAGACCCTGCTCTGAGCAGGGAGCTGGACTAGACTTCCAGAGATCTCTTCCAGCCAAAATCATTCTGTGACTCTAATTATGAATAAGCATCTGATCAAATCCAAATCCGTAGTGCTTTTTAAGAGAGTTTGTTTCAAGAACAGCTGCCAGAGGAAAACACAGAACTGGGGAGTAAAACTGAAAAAAACCACAATAAACTTTAGGACAGACATGCTAAAGTTTCTGAACACTCAGTAACTTTCTAATAGTACTACTATGTTTGACAACACTTTTCAATTAGTGGGTTTTAATTAAAGCAGGTGTTAAGAGGTAAGCTGACTTCTTAGGCAAGCAACCTCCTCAGCAGCAAAATTGGGTTGTGGTTGTGATCAATTAAGAGAGTTCCTATTTTCTACACTGGCAATTTCTTTCAAAGTAGTTCTTCACGCATCTGTAACGATTCAGATCTGCTCCAAGTAATTGCTCTTCTCAGCCAAGACCAGCCTTCATATCCTCAGCTCAAGCTACAGACACACTCAGACACACCCTGTATCGCTGAAAGTTCATCTGTAATGAAGCTATTGCAAAATGCTAGCTTCACGTACTATTAAATAATCAAAGTTACTAATGTTGGATGCATGCCTCAGGAGGTCAACCCCAGAGAAAGTCCCATAAGGCTTGAGGGCTTGAAACAACATAATTTTCCATGCTGACGATGAAAGGAAGCCAAATTGTAACACATTTAATTGCTCAGCCCTGTCTCTTCCAAAGCTGGTCATCTTTTCCGCAGTGAGGACATCTCAGACTTAAGCAAGCCATCTGTCCACTGTCCACTTTTCCCACTACCTCATTTTGAGTGACTGTATATCCACTTGGCCTGTTCTCCAACGACCCAGGCTGTATGCAAGCTGGACACATAAGAAGAGGCTTCCCCTTGCAACCACAGGAAGAACTTTGACAAACAAACATACTGAGAAGAATCGCTTCAGCACTTGAAGAAACTACAATATAAGCTAGGTACTTGAACTCTACAGATCTTTCCTTTCTCTGTCACAAGTTATTGCAACACACTCTTTTAAAAATCCCTATCTAGGACAAAACGTGGAACGGGAACAATCCCTATATATGGCAATGCATCTTCTTAACCTATGAGAACTCCAGTAACACTGACCATCACTGTTGACAGTTAACTTTAAAACAGATTAGACAACTGCCAGGAATGACTGAGGTGAGATTTATCCCAATACGGCAGGAAGGATGGATTGACTCGGTGACCTATTACAAACCTTTACAGGATTTTATCAGAATTTTCTTTTTATGAACTAAAATAAGGGGGACTTAATTCCAGATGAATGACAGACCTCAAAGTCAGAAGTGAGCTGAGCTGATACACCCTTTCAGCCCACCTCTGTAGAGAGACCTAACCTCAGCTTCATCAGCATAATCCTGCACCCAGGGTAATATATCCAGCCTCTTGACAGACCTAATAGTCCAGCCTCAGCATCACAATGGCACAGATGCCCCACTTCCACTCCCAAAGGCTTCCATAACAACCTTCCCCTTTGTAATATATGTGCACCATGCAATTCCCCAAAATAATTTGTTACCACTGCAGTTCTTTAATGACTTTAAAGGGGGAACACAGGTGCAAGAAAACACTCTTACAGAACAGCATTGTTTTTCACATCACCACATCAGCAGTTATGATCGCAACAGTTTCATATAAAACCCAGACATAAATATAAACTTTAGCTGACCTATATTTTTCCAGCATGAAAAAGTATTTTTGATCGATAACTCTGAATATATACAATAAGTTACACTGAATGCACAATTTACATAATGCCACCTACCTGCAGCTGCAAAGCACAAAATCATCAAAGTAAACACTGAAGTCACACAACCTGAAGACATGTTTGCAAATGCTGTTTCTTCTCAAATCAGCTCCCTTTGTAGCTCTTCATGTAGCTTTACTTCCTTTGAAATCTGGGGTATGTTTTGAAATCAAATCTTCCAGACTTTTAATTGCCTACGGAAAGAAGTAAAAACACATTTTAATACAACTTACAGAAACGTTACTGGATGTTTAAAATGATCTCTCTTGTAACAAGAGAAACAGAATTCTTTCTTAAAGGACTACTAGAGGAGTGCATTTTATATTGCCAGATACCCTAGGTACTGACCGCTTAGTACCCTTCCCCCCGTATTTCAGTACTACTTTACAGCTCTTCCTCTTTCCTTTTATACGCCGTGCAAGTTGTGATCTGCTTGGAAGTGAAATCCCAGAGTCCTCTCTGTCAGCTAATACTGCTGAAGCCTGCCAATGGTACTCATAGCCTCAGACATGTTTATTTTAAGTATTCAGACTTTCTCTGGGATGTATAAACATTTGTTTGTTTATTTATCTGCTGCTACCTTTATTATACCATGGAGAAATGTTTCATATGTGCTCTAGCTGGTTTATGGATAAAACAACAAATTTAACTCATCACTTCTCAGTATCACAAATTCTGAAGACTTTTCAAGGCCACTTGACACTAAATATAAATACAAAGCTGTTCAGAATCTTTATTTTAAGAGATTTCAAGACATGATATACCAGGTCAGTAAAACAACGTAAATGTGCTATACAAATAAATGATGATAGAGCTGACGCCTGCAGGCATTAAAAACATTGAAAATTCTGACCCCAGAATGCACGCTGCAGATTTTTGAGGGGAAACGCTTGCTAGATGCACAATATACTCTTTCACTTTTTTTTTTTTCCTTTTTAAATCTGTTCTCAGTCATCTAGATGTCTAGAATGAGACTATAGACCAAGTAGGCATGGAATCAGAATGTTGGTATTGTACTCAATCAAATAAAAAACTTGTGTACTTTACTTCACTGCCAGCCTTGAGGAGCAGAAGATGACAGATGGTGTCTCAGCAACCACTAACACTCACCACAAAGCAATGCCAGCAATTACAAACAACCACCACAGGGCTAAGTGATAGCAAAACACTGAGTCAGGACCAAAAGCTAAACCATGACAACATGAATACCATTTAAAAGGTTCTTGCTGACACTAAAATGGAATGAAGTACCGCGTCAGACCAAAGGCTAGGTAGGCTCTGTTGCTCAGTGTGTTCCATGCTGCGCACAGCCGAAAGGGAAGCCCGCACCTAGCCCAGCACCCCAAGACACCTACTGACAGCATTCCGACAGCCACGACGAAAACACCAGAAACTCCACTGTGGAATTTCTCCACGGGTTATTCGGCAGAGACGGCGCTGCCCTGTGCAGGGGCAGCTGCATCTACCCACCAAGAAAAGACTGTGGGTGCCCAAGGCCAGAACTACAGCCTCCAACAGATCCTTCCCTCAGCCCCCAGCATCTCAGACCGGTCTCGGTGGTGTCCCAGTCCCAGCCTGCGCTGAGGAGAGCCCAGGAGCAGTGCTGCAGGCTGTGGGAGCACCCGGACACTACATTTCTGCAGGACAGAAATGCCTGGGGCAAGGAACCAGCCAGAGATCTACCACAACGCGGGGCTTCACGCAGTTCACTTTGAAGCTTGGCAGCCCATGCAAGAAGCACGGGTTTTTTTGTTTCCTCTTTGCTTCTGGCACACGACCCTTTTACGTCAAAATTCTGTAACTGGTTCTCTCCCCTGCGTTACCCTCTCATCACCTCCCCTCCAGTGGCTTAGAAACATCGTCAGACAACTGCAGCAAAGGAAGGAAACCCTTGGGGAAATGCTGATTCCAGTAACACTACCTAGTAATCCTTTATCTTCTACCTACTGGCACTCAGTCTGGGGAAAAGGAGTTTACTCCTGACTTGGAAGAGGCACATTTACCACTTTGCACAGTGTAAACAAGATCTGTTATCTGCTATTCACGAAGTTAGGTATGATTAATGTATGATTAGATATCCCAAACTGGAGATACTTTTCCATCAGAATTATGTGACACTGTCACTATCCGTGAAACTACTTAGTCATGCTAACATAAAACCTTGACCTCAAAAATGACGAACCTGTGAAACTATCCTGGGATATTTAAAATAGCCTTAGCTACAAAAAAAAACCCCACACTGCATTTCTGTTCTCTTCCACGCATTGTCCTTTTTAAAACTGGCCCTGTTAGATATTAATTAATCTAACAGAAAAAAAAATATGTTTCGAGAAATAAACAAATACCTACTTATATATAATTCAACATCAGTTCTGTATAATTGTGCTTCTTCCACCTTAAAACATAACACTGACGTTGACCGTTTCATTACTTACAGGTTCTCAGGCACAAACTACTCTTTCCATTGCTTGCTAGGACCAATACATTTAAAAAAAACCCATGAGGTGAGACTACAACACTACCATACAACATGACTGAGGTAACAAGACACTGCAATGGATTTCTATCATTAATAGCAAGACAAACAATACAGCTTCATAAAGCAGCAACAGTCCACCCTAAAACCCCAAACAAGCATGATTTACATAAAGATTTCTTCCACAACACATTGTAGAAAATGGGTTCATCTTCAAGGAAAAAAAAAAGAGTTCTGGAAAAGGATTCACAAACACACACACAAAATCAATGCTAGAGACAGCTCAAAACAGAAAAACCTCAGAAAATCATGGATGGCTTCCTTGGGCAATTTACAAGGCCTGTAAAAATTATTCATCCTGAACCTACTGGAAGCATTCAATGAGTTCCTAGATATCTCTCATCTCCCCCTAGAGTGTAAGGTTATACAGCTAAATCCTGAAATCCATGAGGTATACTGAACTTTGTGATAAATTAAGGCCAACCTTTATTAAACAGAAATAATAAAATGTTGACAAGAGCATTGGACAATCCTTTAACACAGAAGTTTTTGAACATGAAAATCCAAATCAAACAGGTTTAATGCCAAAACAGCAAGCCATAAGGAATTTATGACAGATATTGAACATCATTTGGGAACTCAAACGTTAGCTGGAATCATTTATTGCTATTTCTCTAAATGAAAAGAAACCTAAATCTACTCAGCGAGAGTATTTGGTTGCCGACTCAGTTTTTAAATGCTTCCTTAAAGAAAAATGATTAAATACAACAAACCATGAGGTTCCTAGCCAGTGTTACCTTAAAAGACCATCATTAATGTCCTGCAAGATGTCATATGTGCACACAGGCAATGAAAAAGCAATCTGAAACCCGAGTGACTGATGTATAACCATTTCATCTATGAGAAACCAGATCAGTACATACGCTCAGCAATATACTGAATAGGAAAACACAAGACGTTACTTAGACCACTCTTCCATCAGCAGAGACCTCTCACTCTTCAGCAACATTTTTATAAGGTACGTAGTCGTGTACCTTATACCGCAGAAATAGGGAGCACAAGGAAAGAACTGGAGAAAAAGTGACGCTACTGACAGCAGCTGAGAATCCCACTCTGTGCTGGCCACCAACGTATGCTAAAGGGCCAAGTTTCGATTCGACTTTGATTTGGAAAAGATGATTTAAAAGGGAGAGAGAATACACATTTCCATCTGTATGTAAAAACAAGAGTGATTTGACTCCTACCACAACCCACTGACCAATAACATTTACAAGGTGTAACTCAGAGCAGGCAGTACATGATCAAAAAGCTCTGGGCTTCTACTCTGATTTGGCCATCTTGTGAAGGGCACATAACAGAGACTTAAATGAAAATTCGTAAGAGCTTACTAAAGAAAGGGCTCACTTGCTTGAACATATGCATTCACAAACTTAAAAAGGAAGGCAAACAAAAGACAACATAAAAAGGTGACAAATTGACAGCGAGTTAAGATGGATGATATCCAGACTGCCAGCTCCACAGCAGCAATTCACGTCAAAAAGCACAGGCAAAAATGCTACTGATAATTCATTTTAAACCTACTAAGCAGGCAGTTTGTCAGTATTTTGAAAAACCTCATCATCCTCACCTGTGACAGAAGTCAGCTATGAAGCTGCTATTATCTGACCATCTGACAGTACCAAAGAGAAACAAATAAGAAAGCAGGTGAGAAAAATTCAGCTGTGGTGCAAAACTTGCTAGGTTTTGCTTCAGAGTGAAACCTGCTGTCACCAGAAGACTCTGTGAAACCTGAAAAGTTGGGACAGTCCACAGAATAGGGGGACATTTCCTTTGAAATAAGAGAAGAAAGCTGTGCAAAGGGGTTGGGAACCTAAACTATTTATTCAAGAAGTAAACACAACTACTAGTCAATTTGAGATTCAAAAGAAATTTCCGAGAGAATCATCTTTTCCTTTGGGGTATATCTGGGTAGCTATTTTTGTAACTGAGGTCACACAAAAGGGCATATTAAAAGTATAACCAACAAATCCCAACGAGGAAGAGGAAGAGAAGATGACATGAGAGCTTTTGGGTTTAGTAAACGTACTGTTTTCACACCAATGCTTTATACCACCACAAGCTGCAAAAAAGGCTGGCAAAAGAGGGCATCTCCAGCCGGAGCCATTGCAGACTGGGAGGCAGAGCCTGCTGGGGTCATTTTCACTGAAGTTTGCTGTTGTAAAGGCCACTAGTCCTGATAAAAGTGAGGCTCTGAAAAGCACAAAAGAGCCTGTTTTGTTGAGAAGCATAATTCTGCAGATGCAATCAGGAACGAGCGCTACTGGGAACACCAAAAAGAATCTTACTACTACTAGATTTTACTAGGTTTGAAAGAAGACTGGGGGAGTGGAAGGAGGGAAAACACATTTTGAAGTACATGAGGATAAGAAAAGAAGGAAGTATAAGGTTTTAATTTGGTTTAAAGTAGGAGCCTCTAATGTCCATAAGAATTTTAATGCATAAAGCTTAGCTAGAAACTAGTGAAAAATATGCTTTTAGAGGACACTGGGATGCACTGACTGGCCTGTGAGTGTGGCCAGTCACGAAGGACAGATCTCATTGCTACTGTAGAGGACAACAAACATTCCTTAACACAATGGTATTTAAAAGAATCTGACTTTGTTAGAGCCAGCAGAAGTAAGCCCCAAACGCACATCACTTCACTACAATACTGTTATCTCTCTAGCTTTCATCAACCAAAATATTATTTCTTTGTAAAAATCTGCTACTCATATTCCTCAGAATTCCAGTATTTTGTAGATTTTCTGAAAGCTATCCCTTGAACTAAAAAGTCACCTTTAATATACAACATAACCAAAGAATGCAGAAGTTAGAAGCATGCTGCTTACTCTTAAAAAAATCACCTTTCCTCTAAGGATTTCCCAGCCCTCGCTGACAGGAGCTACCAGGACATAAGGCTCTGTGGTCTACGGATGGCATGTTACCAAGAAATTGCATTCTGCGCTGTTCTGTCACCAGCAGGAAGGTATTCATCCCCACACCTGCTTACTGCTCTCCAAGAAGGGGACAGGACTCTGCCCTAAAGTGCTTGAAGAACTACAAATGAAAATGACCAAGTGTAAGCCCTAGGATTAAGCTCTGTCTTCAGAACATTTGAGCACCTTCCTATTCAGCCTGTTTCTGTACTTCTAGCAAAATACCCATTACATATTACTCTTCTTAAGATCCGTGATCTCCTTAGCTTGAATTTTTACCCACTTGTCTTCTGGCAAATTTATTTTTGCCTCCTTTTTTAATGCTGTGCTGCACAATCCAACCTAGCAATACATATGCCTGCAGGTGGCCACAGCCACACACTTGGGGGTGTTTCTGTTTCTTATTAAAGGCTTCTACAGCATAGGAGTTCGCCACATTTATTGCTGAATTGGGTTCTTATTGCTTTATTTTCCCCTTTTATTTCTGTTCTCTTAAGCCTTTTCCCCAATAGTCACCATCTGTTTCTTTAATCACCACCTACCTTTCCCGTACAAGTTCTTCCCTCGCCTTAACTCTCTCCTCCTCGTTGTCTAACCTTTTCCTTTACTGCCTGAAGAATAACTTCCACTTCCTCTCCTCCTTATCGCCATGGACTCTGGTAATTCCCTCCTCTTTCCATGCAGGGTGCCAGAGGTTGCGCTGCTCTCTACAACACTAACAAACACTTCTCTACCAAAGCGAGCCAAAAACCTTCCTCCTCTAAGTCACATCACAAGTCGCACCAAAGTGAATGGGGATACTTGAGGGAAGCCAGCAGGATCCGTCCCTTCGTGTTGTTTTGCCATGGCAACGTGAACCCAAGTTTCCAGGCCATCCAAGAAGGCCTTCACAGCCAAAGCTTTTTCGCTTTTTGTTTGTTTGTTTTACGCATGGCAACCATTTAACTTATTTAACCAGTTTTTCTCCCATTTGTTGGTTCCCTATGCGAATGCAATGAATACATGCATTCCAAGCGTAAGCGGAAAAGGCAATCATTTGTAATCAAGCATACCCAAACTCAGTAAGAAACAAAAATCACAAATGGTTAACTACACAAGCAGTTCTATAAACTTAGGAATAGAACAGTTCTTGAAAGAGTTTATTTATAACCCTACTCCTATTAAATATGCATTTTAGCAGATTTCTTTTTTATTAGATGACATTTATCCTCTGTCAGTTTTGCGTGATTTGCACACATACGGGTCAGAAAGCTGACTAACAGGGTTAGCAAATATTAATGCGGAATTGCAAATTTGTGTGTGTTTTTTTAATGCTTATGTCCAAGGCGTATACATGAAGTTCCACCATTCAGAACTCAGAACAGTAACTTATTCATAAACTATTAAGGGGACAGATTCTGTTTTAGAAACAACAAAGTGGTTTCATTTTCAGGGAATATATGGATAGTAATAAAACTAAAAATCCTGAGATATCAAAAGCCCAGGGAAAAAGTAACTCTGATGTCCTGCAGTTCACATGCTGCTGTGCTTGTAATGGGACATTTCAACAAGTCACAGTTAAAGGCTATGGGAACTGGACAAGTGCCAAGGGAAGATGTTTTATGCCATTTAGCAATTGTGCCCCTCTATTCCATGTGACTTTTGTTTTAACATTTTGTTTATTTATTTTCTTATTAATGTATTACAATGTGGCCTGCCAAATTACAGGAAACCCCAAAATATACAGAAATGAGTCCGTGAGAGATGTGAAACCATTCCACCTTTTTAGTAACGGTTTACTGCGGTTGGTTTTGTTACCTGGTACCTATTTTGCCCACAGCTGTCATGAAGCTCCGGTTTGGATGAGGGTGACTTATTCTCAGTATCATTTAGTAACCGACTTTCCCTTCAGCTTCTTAACATTTTTTTATATCACCTGACTTGAATTGCTGTGAGTTTAGATCAGAAAAATAAAGTCATGACACCAGATACTGGAAGTTTCAGCTGAATAATCATTGCACAATATAGCACAATAGCAAGAACGTTTACAGAAACATGATAAAAGTCATTCTGTTCTATGTTCACAGGACTTCCCTTCCCCCAAACACAGGGAGGTAGGCGGCTGAGCCGTTGTAGGCTATGGGGCAAGGTTTTGCTTACCAAGTGTAAACAAGAGAATAGCCTCTTACAGGATCAGGATGTAGGAGGGTTTCAATAGGTGGAAGGGAAGGAAGTGCATTCGGGAGTCTTTCAGTGGAAAGAGTACATAAGACTCTTCCATGAGAAGGAGACTGGGACAGATTCCTTTTTTACAGCAGCAGAAATTCCTAGAGGTTACCGAATCTCTACAGAAGGGAGTAAAGATGGCACTGAAGACAGAGTTTAACAAGACCAACACCCTTAAGTGTAACTTGAGTACCGAATCAGAACTTTTCTGCTTTAACGTAGAGCCCTTGGGGACACCTACATGAGAGCATCTCTAAAGGGAGCAGAGAAAACACGGTGTTGGGATGCTGTACAGTTCTTATACTATAACGGCTCAAGGAATCTGCAATCTAATACCAGCTTCAGCCACCTATTTTCTGTGCAACTCGCAGTTAGTCTATTCTTTCACAAGCAAAAAATAGGACCTCAACACGACCACAGCAGCACCCCCATAAGACCTTTCTAGAAAGACAACACTACTTCTATCAGTTCTGCTTCCCTCTTCTAGTTAGAAGATGGATGAAAAAAATCTCACTGCTGTTTTCAGGGAATACCAGTGGAACAATTCTACACCATCTTCCTGATGAACATTCAGGTAGCAGAAGGAGGAAAAATGCAGAGACTTCTAGAAACGTACACCCATAAAGACTGGGTTAAAGGTTTCATGGCAGCCCAAGAAATCTATGAATCCCAAATCTACACTTAAATAAAATTCAGGTCCCCAGTGAACTCAAACAGTAATATCTCACTACAACTAACACGAATCAGTCTCGTGTTTCTTAAATGGAACTTGCTGCTTCTGAAAACGTTACCCTGAAACAAAAAGATTTCTAATGTATAGGAGTCTTCAGGCTGAACAAGATCATAAATTGCAGGAGACGAATCTCTAACACCTTTCCTCCCCAGAGTTAAATTTTTTTGGCCTAATTACTTTATTTTTTTATGGTTTCTAATTGGAAACAGAATAGGTTTCCTGGCACTAGACTATCTTACTCTTCACAAACACAGTAGCAGCCAACAATCTCACACAAATTTCATTTATCTTAAGTTTTACTTGGCTCAGTTTCTAATTGCACACCTAAACTAAACAGATAACAGCTCTAAAGTACCTATCAAGGCAGATATAACCCTAGGGAAGGCATCTCCTTGTGGAGAAGGAGCCACAGCAGGATGGAAAGTTACCAACAACTCAGCAAGGCTTCTTCCACTCAGGGTAAAAGATTTCAGCAAATTATTCCGTCAATGAATGCTTACTGCTGTTATTTTTTCAAGACTAAACTGCAAAACCTTAGGATTGTATCTAGAAATATTCTAGCTGGAACCTTCCTGCCATGCAAAAAAGCTAAATCAATCTCTGTTGGATTTAAAATCTTTAAATGACCTCTATACATTTAGAAAAGTGGTTTTGAAACCATGGACTACAAATACCTGAAATTACCTGGATTAATGGCGAGTAACCCATAAAGTGTAATAATGAAAAGCAAGACTATGGCATTAAGCGTAAATTTGGTATATAAGGATGCAATACTCTTTGGGCGGGGGAAGCAGAAGGCGGTCAGCAAATTGAACAGGATTGAAAACTAGCGTTTCCCATTGCAGGGGAATTGGATGAGACGATACAAATCAGCCCTCTCCACTGCCACAAGATACTGTGAAATTTAAATTAACAGGTTAAAATATTAACTACTAGGTACTTTAAAGTTAAGTGCATGCATTATCAAAACCACATTTTGGGTGGGGAGGGAGGAGGGAAGCGTGTATTGAATTTTGCTCTCTAGATGACGGCATTCTGTAGAAAGCAGGTAGATTAATAGATTGTTTTTTCAGGTTGCTAAACAAGAACACAAGATAAACACATTTATCAAAAGTTAGCTGCTAGCCACTAAATTTTCAGATGCACATCTGTAAGATAGGAAACTTCTCCCACACAAATAGGGAAGACCTTAAAATGCTACATAGTTAAAAGAATGAGTCAAAAGGAGCTTCCCTTTGTGTAGGCGTAATCTACCCTCTCCCTAATCGTCTGCCAAATAACCAGTGTAATTTAATTTGTTGGTCAGAGAAACACGTTCAGGTCAAAGCAAAATGTTTTTCATAAAAAATTATCATTTATAAGCACTGTGATGAGGATTTGTTTCAATGAACATACACCTACCTCACTGGCATGTTCTGTTCAGAATGTGGATATAGTCCCATATGATTTTTACCATGTAGAATTGCCTGCGTTTCATTCTTTTATATTAAACATATACATGAAGATTGTAAAAAGCTTTGAAAATAAGTTTAGGGAGACAGAGGGCCACAATAAATTCCTATATTCATCCAAATAACTTGTGCATGTTTTATGCCAGAATGAAATCACTACACCTCATCAGTGGAGTGAACCAAATCACCAGACCTACAAGCATTCAGAAACACTGGGCATTTTAAACACTGGAGGGAGGAACTAATCCATCACGTAACATGAGCTGTACATACTGGAGGAGTGACCTGGTCCATTAATGCACCTATGTATTACTAGCTTTAATATAACAAAAGGCCCATCTTTTCAAATACCGCAATAGCTGTTTTGCAAATCAAACCAGAATGTTGCTTCACTCAAATCATTGTCAAAGTATCACACTGGTGATAAAATACTCATGTAGTATAGTGAGTATTAGTTCTCACTCACGTTGCGTCAAATGCGGGAATAGTCTATCAATAAATTACTTCTATGAATCTAAGACAAAAGAGAACATATCCGTCTTCAATCTACCTCCAGCTTCTTGGCAAAGAAATACATGTATTCAGCACATCTATACTACACGATAAGCTCATTGGACACTAGGATTTTTTTTTTTATTGTCCCTGACTCACGCGATGAACCTGCACTGATTTCCAACAGAAAATGCCCGTGCTTACAAAGGAAATCAAAGTATAAGCACATTGGCATTCTTTTTCAGAATCATTAATGTTACCTTATGTATTACAGTCCCTACTGCCTCCTGTGCAGAAAAACAACCTATACATGCTAGCTCTATAATTAACCTGTTTCAGACCCATGACCTCTAGATAAGCTGTTCTCCTGCAATCTAAATAGATCTTTTGCAAGGTCACAACTAAACTTATTTAAAAGAGGGGCCCTTTCCAACTGACTCCCAAAATCTTACAACATGTTGCAACAGGAAAAAAAATAAAAGAAAGGGGGGAAAAAAAAAAGAAAGAAAAAAAATCTGAACTTGGCCAACTAGTACATTGGAATTAGACTATTAAAGAGAAGTGCTAAATACAACGGAATTCAATTTGCTAACAATGAACAGATACAGCTCATTTTAAAGTACTATTCACAGAATGAATATGAAATGATTTTCACATTTCCCTTGATAAATTCATTTATTTCATTATAAATAAATCATAAACCAGCATATTTTGCCATTCATAATTATTTGTAAGCAGTACAATTCAACAATATAACACTTACAATGCAATGTATAAAATGTTCATTGCCAAACTTCACAAACCTGACTCTTTATATACTCAAGGTCATAAAGGATGTTCTTTTAAAAAAAAAAAAAAAAAGATCTATTTTGCCAGACTGGAAATAAAAGTTCCTCATTCAGTGATTTCCAGCAATGTGTAAATCTGTTTCATTTTGGCTACCACAGAGTTAATTGTTGCTGTAATAGCGCAAGAAATGCTGCTCTACTGGATGACTGCCAGCACATAAAAATGCGAATCCACAATTATGGATAAAGCAATTCCAATTGCACTACTTCTTTGCTAGTACGTTTTTATGGCAAAACATGCTTCTATTCATGAAGTGGCTAAAAACTAGCATACCACTGTTAATCACCACAAATATTACTGCTATAGAAGTAATGCCTATTTATAATACACAAATATTTAGTGGAACGGGATCAAAAGTAATTTGATTGCAAAGATATTTGCAATCTGTATCCCACAGACTGTTTTCCAAGATCTACATAAATTCCCCAAGACTTGGTAGTTTATGTCTTAAACGTTAACAGGGTATTATTGGCGATATCAAACAAAAGAACTGCAAGACAAATTAGGCAACGCTTTGGTGCTATTTTCAAATAACATTATAACAGAAGTCTCACTTTGACTTTACAAAGTACGTACTTCAGCATCTGACAGAGCCATATAAGGGAGAAAGTTTTGTGATTCCCCAAAATGATGGACAGGGGATATTTGACAATGGAACTTAACATGCATCTTTCTCTACCTTCAATATCTGGCAGCATCAGACAACGCTCTTAGAGAAGAACGTGAGGCCACTGGAATAGGCGTACACCTGGTCACGGCAACAATGGGAAGAAAATTCATGTTCATTTAATACCTCGGTATGTAGTCAGTGCCATTCCACAACCAGAGGAGCTCACATCTCTTCCTTTAAACCTAATCTGGGACCGTTCATTCCAATTGAACTCTATTTTGTCTCCACTTGCTCCAAGACCTAAGGCTAGAAGAATATACAACTGTTATCACTCACAAGTAGCAAATCGGCTACTCGATGGCAAATGCTCCCAGGCGTGTTTTTATCCCACCATCAGTGAAAGGCAGCTTAACCCCAAAGTATAAGCAGCAAGATCTCTCATATTTACTGCAGGGTAAGAGCCTGTTCCCTGGCTCTTACCAGGGAATAGCTGACGTGCTGCAAATTCCCATCTTCACTCAGCATTCAGCAATCTGTTTGTATCCCCATACCTTAAGTATTTGCCGTTTGCCTGCACCAGACTTCGCAGACTAGAAAGCAATATGGATCAATGCAAGCAATCCAGATAACCTTCTCTGGCAACAGCCTTTACACTCAGCGTTCCCAGCACAAGAGATGTAATCAATTGTTATGCCAATACAAATCAAAAAGAAAAATCAGTATTGATCTGTGCTGGAAGCGTCAGTTGACCTTTACAAAAATAAGCTAGTAATGACTTCTTAAAACCTAAGAGAATATCTAAAAATATTCTCTCTTATGGAAACCCTAAATACTAGGAATAGTTTCTTGTGAGAATACAACTTTTTTGCAACTCAGCTTTAGCTCTCAAGATTTCTATATACAATCGTAAATGTGATACAGTAATAGTTTTACTGTGAAAATATTTTGTCTAGACCATTATCTAAAACTTTCTGGGATTACTCAAAGTATCATTTCTTGGGTTTAATTAATTCATCTCAAACATCTTCAAAGAGAAATTTCACTTAAATAAACCCCTAATGTTTTTTCAAGTTCAGTTCTGGCTAATATGACAAAAATTCCATCCAGAAGAGTGGGAGACATGCCTGCTAGAGCAAACTAATGAACAAGCATTCAAAATTAACGTGTTCATTGTGTTTATTCCAATGTATGGTTGCGGGGGTTTTTCCCAAGTAGATTGACATTCATCTTCTAAAGAAATACTATTAAATGTATAGGCCCAAAGTTTTAACAAATTGCAACTGTGGTAGGAAGAGAGACTTCACAGAGAGAAAGTTTTGTGTTCCCCCTGCTGGTTTAGCAATTAATTTCAAAACACTGCTCCTAGAGGTAGGCATCAAGATGCCGGGGTATACAAAAGATGTTTTGCGTGCCAGAGAACAAAAATTGCAACTTGATTTTTAAAAGACATCACATCCATTGTAGATATTGTTTACATACTCTGACTAGATGGGGCTCTGGACACAAGAAACATGCATCAAAAATCAATGACCAAACCTCCCCAGAGAAAGCAAGCAAGCCAGAAGAGAAAAATTTGAAGTGTCACTTTAAACTTCACAAGGTTGGACTATAGCAAACAATTGGGGGAAGCAAGTTTCAGAGTAAAGGACTCTTCACTGAAGGAAGCCAACAACCTGCCCCCCCTCCAACACCCGTCCCCTCCCTTCCTCCCCCAGAGAGCCGGGAACGCCGAGCAGCGGCTGCAGCAGCTGGTGTCAGCCCAGGTCGGCATCCTAACAAGAGCGGCTCCTCCTCAGCTGGATTTCAAGCCCTGTGAGCCTTCATGGGTTAAACTGGAGCTCTTCAAATGAATAAGCATCTTCCATTCACATTTCGCTAACGCTCTTCTTGGACATACTTTTGACAGAACACCTGTGTGGTGCTAATTAAAACCCAGCGACCAACTCATGTTGTCCCTGGCATTCATGGAAAAAATGCGGACTACAAGGGAAATAAAGTATTCCTGGCAAGAACTGATAAACAAATAGATTTTGTCTTTAGAAGAAGTTGTATTTACATGTGTAGTTTTAAAGTCTTCTGCGTATGAGACTACGAGAGCAACAGGGCTCCAAGTCACTGTAAGCCAAACCTAACTGGTCCCACAAGCCATCAAAAAGCAGGCAGCTCTCTCGCTTTGTGTTTTCTCCCCAGAGAGGGTCTAATATCAGCCTGTTTGGCCTCGTCCAAAAAAAAGTAAACAAATACTTAGCTTGGTATAAATACAGACCCAACCAGAAAAATTTCTTTCTTAGAACAAAATCACGGCACTCGTTCATCCAAGCCTCTCTTAAGAGGTCACAAACGCTATCAAGAGGTACCTGTTAAAACCAAACTGTGCTGATGATCATGCATATGAGGACAAAATAATGAACGAGGCCAACTGAAATATAACAGCTACAGCTTGGTAGAACTGAGATAAGTAGGTTTACATCTGGCTACATCCACAGCAAGTGGAAAAGGCGTAAGCACACACGCAGCTACACCTGAAGTCTTTGCTTTTGAAAAAGGCAAGAAGTATCATGTCCCATATCGTTTGACTTCAGTGACGATAACTTTGGAATTACAAGCGCATCCGAAACCAGGGAAAGTTGAAAAAGTTACTTAATTTACATCTAACTTTAATGGCATGTTACTGTTATCGCTAGGAGAGATACACTCAGAAGGCTGCGGCGAATGGACTCCAGTACATCCCCTGCAAAATGCGCAACGGTAAATCCCACAGGTCGACAGCTCCTTAATGGAAGTGTGATGGAGTGACACGATGCTGGCCTTCCTATTATTCTGACACACGCCGAATTTACACTCTGCTGGTACATTACGAAGTTCCCAGCCGGCCCCACGACGGGCAGGATGACCCCCATAGGTGCGGTGGGGTCAGCACCTGTGAAGGACTTCGCTGGGTGCCAGCAAGTCCCCCGGCACCCGCCAGCCGGCGGCACACGCGGTTTTCGCTGGGACACCTGTAGCTTTTACTCGCCAGAGCCCACCTGGCGGCTCCCCCGCTCAACAGGGAGCCCGCACGGTCCGCGCCGCCCAGCCGCCTCCAGCGCTCCTCGCCGCCCGTCCCACCCCCTCGCAGGTCCCGCACCTCCGGCAGCTCCGCGGAGGCCGGCGGCTGCCCCCGGGGACCCTCCCGCCGCCCGCCGCTGTCCCCGCGCAGGGTGACATGTCGCGGGGCGCCCGCCCCGAGGGCCGGCGCATCCCTGCGGGGCTCCCGCCGCCCCAGCCCCGGGGCCCGAGGGGGTCGCG
>VZSF01000139.1:196829-241979 GCA_013398295.1 Chionis minor
CCCCCAGCGCTGTTCCCCCGAGCTCTGGATCCCTCACCCGTCACGGTGTCCCCCCGCACCACCCGCCCCTCGCAAGCATTGACGCAGCAGAACTCCCCTCCCGATGCCGAGCCCTAAATCCTGTTGCTGTCCCAATAAGCAAATATTCCTGTGTAGGCACGGAGACCACGCCGAGAGGCACAGAGAAATGCAGAGGCGTTTCAAGAGCGTTTCAACAAAATTTTACCGGTTTAATCGGCTTCCTTACTGGCGCGCATGCATCTCACTTTTTTATAGCGCTGTTTGACTTCATTAACGATCAGGCCATTAGTCCCTGATTCATCGATGCTGAGCACTCGCCTCTACCCAAGAGGTGTGTTAAGGGAGTTCGGACCCAATTTAGCCACTCAGAATGCCAACTTCTACTTAATTCTGACCTCCACCTATTTGGATGAGTCTCACACAGTTGTGCTGCACGCGTCATACACCAGGAAATGGCCAGGCTTTGGGAAGCGCCGAGCACCCCCAAAAGCTACACCTCAAAACTTCTCCACTAGCCGTATACGAGACCTCTAGCAAGTAAATCAAAAGGTTGCTATAATAAGCCCTTAGTCCACATTAAGTATTTCAGTGAACAGGCTTATAAAACCTGCAGAAACAAGTAAAATACAAGTTCAGACTGCTCGTTGGCAGCCTAAGCCCACTTACACAATTTTTGATTTATTTTTAGTGTTTGAAAAGTTGCGCATGTCGCAGCATGACATACTCTTATCACTCTCAGTCGATACGTAGGATGCAAAATCTTTGCAAGAGAGATGTGGAGGTGGGGGAAATCCCTTCAACAAAAAAGAAAATTAATACTCTACAGCACTAAATGCAACGTATGTATTTCAATGCGTATGGTGTGTCTACTATATTTCCGCTAGCTGAAATTCCAGAGCGCTGACTAAAAATGGGATTGAAACTCAAGCAAACCAATTTTTTATTTTAAATACTCATTTAGGTCCCAATCCCGCAAAGATTAAATTAAAGAGATTAGGTTCACTCAAATGAGCAGCCCTGAGAGCTGTTCGCGCGTGTGAAGTCAAACATGTGCACAAGTCTTGGCAAAATCAAATTATTTGTACACAGGTCTGACCCCAGCTAAATTATTTTCACCATATTTGCTGATGTTGGTTGAGAACGGATTCTTGTCCTCAAAGCCAACTCTGTTAGGGACTGAGCATCCTTGATCATAGTTCAGACTACACTGCTTCCCCTGGTGTCAGACTTTCCCAGGTATGTTCAACACTGATTTTTAGTTATAAACTAATATGTAACTCAGATGAGAGCTGATGTATACGAAGTTCAAGGACTGAAGATGTGAAAAATTGCCACATAAAAGTACAATTAGGTGCATGGGTTGGCTCGCCCAGCAATATAATGACATACAGTTGGCTTTGGCAATTTTTTTTAATTTTACTTTACATTTCATGACAGAATAAACAGGAAACACCTAATTTCCTACTAAAACCAAAGAAAATACCTGTAATCTTAGCTGTAGCGTTCAATCTTTGCAGCTACGGAACACAATGTACATATTTTTACTTACTTTTTAAGGATTTGCTGATCTACCTATTAACTTCTTGTCCAGGGCAGGATTATTTCACTTAGCAGGCATTGGCCCAAGCCAGCAATGTAATGTATTATCCTCACTAAGATGTATGAAAGCTGTGACAGTTCACTTTTGCAAGAGGTTTAGAGGTTTTCAGAGTACTACATAATTAAGCCTAAGTAAATGTCAATTCTTATCTTAAAAACTATGCACCAAGTTAAAACTATTAACATCACTGGGCAGTTTTAATCTGGTTTTTTCCCTCCTTTCCATTTCTTTTTTTTTTAAGGCAGCTTCAGATCTGAGTCATTAGCACTAACCCTTTTATTTGCACAGGCCCATGAAATTCAGTGGGGATGCTTCTGTGGGTAACAACTAATCATTGACTACTCACACAAAATTAAGGGCCAGCTTCAATTACTAACTTCACATTATGGTCAAAAAGCTCTTAACCTGCACTGAAGAGTCAGCTGAGTTCACGTCACCCGAGCCAGAAGCAGTATCAATCCGTTAAAATGGCATCCAACCTGAACTAACTAATCCTTCCCAGGGACAGGGCTTATTAATTTGGATACCGTTTTAGATTCATAGACTCACAGAATGGTTTGGGTTGTAAGAGACCTTTAAAGGCTACCTAGTCCAGCCCCCCTGCAAAGAAAATGGCATTGAATATACTTCCTGCTAATGAACATATTCTTACGATGATTCCACTACCACAAGTACAAGTGGGCTTTAAATAGCTGCTGCAGGATGTAGGCAACTGATGATCACTTGCCTATTTATAGCACTATTTAAAAGTACTTCACCCACCAAAAGAAATGAAGGGTACAACAGCTCTACAAAATGTTTAATCTCAAATTGACTTGGAGATTCTAATCTTGAAAGCACAGACTTCCATAAATGAGCAACTCTGTATGAAAATGTTTTCTTGTCATAAAGTATTTCAAGATCACAGAAATTACTCTCAGACATTAGTAAGGGCTAATTTTCACAAAGCTCTGTCTTAGTTCATACAGTGTCTAGAATCTTTTCAAGGCTAAAAGTTTGTCCCAGACACTATAGCATTAAAAAAAAAAATAAAATCAAAGATAGGAATGACCACACTGTTCTAAGAACTGTTTGACTGTTTGCTTTTAAATTTATGGATCATGTTCTACGTTAAGTCAACACAGGTTCTGTAACCCGGTATCCAGAAAACAGGCCAGCAGCCATGCTCTTGAAATGCTAAGCATTGGTAGTTTTGAAAGTCCAGAAAAGAGTAAATATCCCAATTCACTACATTTCAATAAGGAATGGATGAATAGGCATCCTGCAAGGATATCTTGAATGTAAGACTGGTTTGGAATTGGGGTCAAGCACAAGGAGTATGTTCAGATGAGTGCAGCTATTGCCCAGGTCACCCATTCTGTCCCTCTCTGATGTAAAATGCCGTTATTTAAAATAAACTTTGTGATTTAAGCTGAAGTGTTTCACTGCGCAGCTGGAGGCAGGGAAAGGAAAGGTCTAAAAGCCTTAACTGTAGGTTGCTGACTAGGTATGGGTTGTTATGCTGCAGTAACTCCATTGTTACAGTTATATGACTCTACCCATACAACTTTTAATATGAAGGTTCAGTTAATAAAATTAAGCCATTAAAAGCTTCTAAGGAAATAACTCATTAATACAAACTAATGAGGCTAAATTCTACATTCTTTGCTGAATGATCCTGCATTCCTTGAACACCTACAACTTTTGCCAAAGGTAAGTAAACGTTAGTGTTGGACTGTTAGGCTTGTCTACACTTGAAAGTTACTTTGGATTAAGGCAGGGAATGAATTTCAAGTGCAGCAGCAAATCTGGAATAATTCCAAACACAGACAAGTCATACACGACGTAATCCTGGAAGGTACCACAGGTTTTGAACTCAAAACTGATGCTACATATCCAACTTAAATAACACACTCTTAAAGATTTCAAGTTAATAAAAAAGGAAGGAAAGAGACCAAAAAACCTCCAGTATGACCAACCATCCCCTTTATGCCCCCCATTGTTACCTGCATGCCTTGCACAGGCTGCTCTATACCTAGCACTCCTCTTTTACTGACTCTGATATGCCCCTTACCCTCCTTCCAACATTTTTCTGATAAGATGTTTATAGGCCCTCAACCTAACGAGTGCAAACACAACGGGCCATAAGAGGGAGGAAAGAAAGAGATATTGTATGAGAGAAGGGAAAAATCAACAAAAGATCAAACAAGAAAAATGTGAAACTAGCATACCTTCACTGCTCAATCACTTCTTCCGGACTGGATCCCGTTCTTCATATTGCATGTTGTCTGATTCAAGCCCAATCCAAAAATCTAATCAAATAGGCAGAAGTCAGTAGGTGACTTTCAACTCTTCAGTTCTGAACAATTCTCTTTACGTTTGATCATAACACACGCAGAACTTAGTAATATAAAAAAATTATTTAATAAATAACATACACGCATACTTTCAGATTCAAGCCCCCATGTTAAATAACTCGTATTCATCCTTGTTAATACTTAAAATACGGAGTTATACATACAACTAAAATTGCACATGTGGTTTGCAGGATTGGGTCCCTAACTGCTGTATTCTGTTTTGAACTTTATACTGCATGCTTGTGGTTTCAAGATGGTATTATGGGTGGAATGCTTTGCAGCCAAGATGTAAATATCACAGGTTAAAATCTTCTCATGTATACAATGGCCTAATTACTTTATTATTTTTGATTTGTAAAATATACACAGGGTGCCAATTTTTTTACTGAAAAACATCAAGACAAAGCTGCCACATAGAGACCTAATAATTTTAATTAGCAAATGTAAGTGAAACAAAGGAATGCAAGACAAAGTAATAGAGCATTGAAGTTTAGCACACTATCAGTTGTGTGGCTCGGATATTTTCTTTTAGCCCTTTTGATCTTTTGTTGATTTGTTTTTCTCTTTTTCTTCCTTTCCCAATCTGATTTGATTGGAAGGACATGATCCACTGGGTCATGACACAGAAATGGAAGGAGATTCAAGTACAGCCTGCCTTGCAGATGAAGCAGAGCCAACAATCAAACAGTTAGATACATAGTCATTATCTTTCATAAAGTAAATTTCATTCAGAACAGTGAAAATGCCTGAAATAAGACTGCTTAAGCTGTATTTCTGCCACAAAATAAATTGGCTAGATACTCAGAATCTAGCTATAAATCCCAGTGAAATTAGAAAATTTCATATGAAGTAAAAAAAAAAAAAAAACCACCCACACCAAAAACGACAAACAAAAAACAACCCAACCAACCAAAAAAACCCAGGAGTGGCAAGTCCTTATTATATTAAATATAGCTATCGTTTTGTTATCAGTTTGCTTGCAAAGGGCCTTGAGTATGAGGAGGTCAGGAGATGTTTGTAAGGTAAAACAGTATGATACTTTTGGAGCCTGATTTAGACAGTCGCATTTTAAAATGGAGCCATAAAATGAGTCTCTCTGTAGTACACAGTTTGTTTCGAAAATTACTCCCCCACAAGGAGAAGTCAACCATTTAAATCTACTAGCCATATGAATTTAAATACAAACCTATGGCAAAATTACTGGATTTGGGAATCACCAAGTAATGTATTGCCCAGGCTGCAATTTATTTCCTATTTGAACTCCAAAAGTGTGAGCAAGGAATTCTGCAGTGCTGTTCCATGCCAGGGTCAGAACTGCTCCTGGAGAAGACATTTTTATTTTTCTTTTGCAATAGAAATTACCAATATACTATAAAATAAATTTGTAAAAATACTTAATTTTATACTTTACTATGCGACTTTCAGTTTAGATCTAGATAGCATTATGAATTAATATAAAAGTTTTCCCTTCACATATACTGTACAGTGTTAATTGTTTCAGAGGACGTACTCTTTTGTCTTTGTGTATAAGAATTAGTCTTTTTGCAAGCGTTAGATCTCAATTTCATCCCTCCAAGTGATCTGTAATACATTACATTCCTTATTGTGCTTTAGACTGCTACTGATTAATGCCTTATGTTGGCTATTTGTTTGTTTTTCCCACATGTTAGTTCATCGTCCTTGGAATTACAGTAACACATGTGCCAGGGAATGTGACCTATCAGTCTTAACTGTCCTTCATTGAGTCTGAGTGGAGATGTAAGACAAGTACATAAATATAATATTTGAAGGTTTAAACTTAAATTTTACACATAATTTGCTGCTAGAAGACTTTATTGTCATTGCTTCATTAAAGCATTTTTTATTTAGTGTAGACATGTATGAGTTGCTATCAAAATCCATTCTTCGTTGCCGTTCACACATTAAAAAAGCCAAAAGCAAGTTTCTTTTCCCTGAACATATACACAAAAGATGAAGAGAGGTCTTGGGAAAAGAGAGAGAAGAGGAAAACCAATCCAACCTCCTATCTGCTCCTTTACCAGACTTTGAGAGAAAAGATTGGTCTTTCCAATTCTCCAGTCTCTTGATTGCACGAGTGAGAATGGGGCTTGTGGAGAAAAACAATCTTTCAACACAGAAGTCCACACAGATAAGTTGAAAGCAGCTGAAAGCACCTTGAAACAAACTGACCGACAACACCAATCATAGCACAAATCCAAAGACAAAAAACGTGAAATACCAGTTCACAAGCAGTCCAGAGCATATTCAACCAGCTGTATTATCATTAATATTCCTCACTACAGGCCCAAACCCAAGCCTTGGTAATTCTCACAGCTGCTTCTTGTAACCTACCAACTTTCCTTGCCTTGCACAATTTAACAAGAATTTTATGTATTTCTGAATTATTTGTTCCACAGAACTGGCCATGTCAAATATGAAGGCGATAATGAGCTGAAGGACATCAGCAAACTAAGTACGTCAGAGCCAGTGCCCCCAATGTTATCACGAGGAAATTGCTTAAAAGCAGGGACAATCCAGGCCCTGCTGTATCACAAGCCTGAGAACCTTTTGTACAGAACAGGTTGTTCACACTCACCACGTGCAAGCTGTGCATCTGTCGAACCATCTGAAGTTTATCAGACAGACAACAGAATTCCACACTCAGTGCTGTTGAAAACCATGGACAAAAAGAAACAATTAAAAGCAAGTTATACTTTTAGCAGAGATCATGAATTTACGTATCCAGTAAATTTGCTATTCAGGTCTTTCAACTTTGCTGTTGCCTTAAGGACTAATTTTATCTCGAGGACTGGGTGTTCCATCTGCACCAAAAATCTTTTTTTCTGGGGTATTTATAGGCTGGCATGGTAGGCATCTATCACAGCAGTATTGATCTGCAAGAGGTTTCAGAGCTCAAACTGAAAAATTCATGCTTTCTGAACTAGCCAAAACGTACCTAAAAAATTGAACTTGCATAGGGTGTAAGAGACCAAAATTACCAAGAAATAAACATTACGGGCTTGCGTTTTCTTTTTGATAATTCATTTGTTTCATTCAATTGCTCTTGAAGGGGGGTAGCGGGGAGAAAAGAAAAAAATCCACAAACCATTTCTACACAGCATACTCTTTTTAAAACATGGAAGAATAACATTTACCTACTCTAGAAAATACACCGATACATCCAAGTACACACAGACAGACAGGAAAAATCTATAAACCAGAGTGCTCTCTGTTCTCTCACAGATAAAGAGAACACATCTTTTCATATTACTTAGATATCTATATCTTTAGATGCCAAGATATTTTGATATCAAGAGGCAACAGAAGCAGAATAGTTAACTACATTGAGAATTGTTCCTAATGCATGAGCCACAAAACTATCACTATGAGGGTGAGAAAGGCCTCATGCTAAAGAACATTGGCTGGCCTCCATATGTCTCATCCTACTTCTCCCATGAAATAGACCAACCACTTTGTTAATGAACAGTAATTAATTCCAGAAGGAATAGGAGGTACAAGAACAGAGTCTCATAATCATTTTAATAAAAGAGCAAGACATGTTAATGATCAGACCGTGGGTGTCTCTCTATTAACAACTAGCGCAGTGCAATAGGAAAGGGGTCTGCAGGACAAAACAGTATGTGTAGTAAATTACACATGGTTTACAGGGAGTTATTTCCAACCAGTTCCAGTGTGGACTGCACGTCCATTAGTTGCTGGAGCATGTTATGTCCTGGGTCACAGTTTAATTTCACCCAGGAGGAATCCCAGTTATGTACTTTGAGACTGCAAACCATCTTGCAAACCGAAGCCCCAATGTGGGAATGACAAGAAGGTTCATTTCCAAAGCCCACTCCAATTCAAAATGCAGAAGTAGGGATATCCCCAACACCTCACAGGACACAATTTTAGTCTAACTGCTCTATAGGGACCCTCATGGGCCAGACAAACTTACAGACAAGATACTGCAGGGCACTGACAGCAGTGCCACTTGCAGCCTGCCAAATGTATGTATCTGATACTATTCGAAGAGGTTCACACTCCAAGTGAATTCAAATCGACAAAACATTTTTAGATCTTTGCTTCTAAGGGTTGAAACCTATGCCAATGCAGAGAAACAGCTTTCATGTACTGCTCTGCCCTTCCTTCTTCCTATTTTGGCTCCATGTGGTGTCCAGGCTTTGTACTTGCCCTCTGTTAGGGAGAACTTCACTGACTGTCCATGAAGGGACTGCAGGATCCTTCTCCCCACTCCTCTTTCTCCTCTCAGAAAACCCACAAATGACTCTTCCATTACACTTGGAACCTTACATATCCATGTATGGTTCCAGGTGTATGTGTGAGGCAGATAGACCAGAGGAGATACTGTCTTGTGCTTACCTTTATTTCTTAAATGCTTTTATTTCTGCAAGGTGAAAATATTCAACCACAGTCCTGTTTCATTGTATAGGATGGAATGCAGATCCCTGAAGAGAAAGCAGCTGAACTCCTTTGGGTCCAAAGTTTCAGTGTTACAAATATAAAAGGTAGCAAATTCTCTTTAATGCAGAAGGGATTACAAAGGTAATTTCTTAAAGCTGCATAATAAATCATACATTCATGATAAAACAGACTTATTTAGCGTAGGTATTTTTTTCCTCCTTAATGAAAACCAAGAGTGGTTTCTCTGATGCAACATACTTTCTTTTGCCTTTTATGTAAAAAAGTGTGATGGCAACAAATGAAACCATCCATCCAGCAGAAAGGCTAAGTTGGTATCTATTAGGTCAAGTTAACAAAAGACAGACAAAACAAATGACTGGGCTGCTCTCCTTTCTAACTACAAGAAATGCAGTTAATATTTGAGAGTAATTCTGATCCTAAGTAGTGGAGCTAAAGCTCATGTTGGGTTTTGTGTATTTGTTGAATTTCTGCGGGTAAAAAAAACGTTCAAACCAACATGTTCAACAGTTCAGTTGAATTTTCTTGTTCTACATGTAGTTTTTGAAATACAGGTTTGTTGTACTACTCAAAACTTAATCCTTGGTAACCATTAGCATTTTATTAATGCAACCTACATGCACTTTTTTTGCTGTAACCATATACATCTCTCATAGGGGCATAAGTTGGGGAGCATTCTTAGCTCATGCTTGTTTTCCCCATGCAGCCACACATGTGGGGAACAGCTGTAGAAGTTGTAAAATTGCCTTTACACATTGCACATGCTGTTGAATATAATATGCATACACATTATGCATGAAGCAAGTCCTGAAGCAAAATAATGCACTGAATATTTCTTTTTCCTTATTTTTGTAAATATTTGGCTGGCCTTATTTAAAGACAAATGTTTCCTGCTTAAATTCTTTCAACAAAATAATAGCACTTAATTATTCAGAATTGCAGGTTTACTGGTTCTTACCACAAGCAAGCCTATTAACCACCTCCACTATGGCAAAGAATCAAACACTGTCAAAAGTGAATCTGCAAAGCAACTGTTACTATGGTATTGTGACCAGCTCCACACAATAAAATATAGAAATGAAAATGTAAATTGTTACTTAGATATACATTTTTCTCCAGGGTGCTATAAGCAAAAATTGAAAACAGCTGACACTGAGTCACCCTTCTAGATAATAAATATTGCTAATATGAATCTGATGTGTTAAAGGGTGGGGGAAAGCTCCAGAGACAAACACTCCCCTCGTTAATATTCTACCACCAAATTGAAAGAAAGGTGGGGCGATTTCCCCATCTCTGGTGAGAGCTTATTTTTCTAAATGCAGCTAAAATCAATCCCCACAGGGATATCTTATCTGCAAGGCTCGTGAAAAATATCTGAAGAGTAAATGGTTGGCTTTTGGAATGGACCACAGTGCGCGAAGTAACAGCTATTTCATAAGAGATTTCCCATGGTAGATATTCCCAAACCCAACTACAAGGTCTTCGCTCCCACACCCACCACAAATGATATTATGTGAATGCTGTGCTATACTATTAATATGCTCAGGGCAATTTTAAACAACAAAGTATGTAGAGCCAAGCATAGTAAAAGGATACCTTATTTCTTGGTTATTATTAAAAAAAAAGAAAGCAGATCCATTTAAATGAGAAACACCTCCCTCTGCTCCCACCTTCCATCTGCCAACAAGTACAGATATTGCACATGGGGCTTATCACACACTAGAAAGGAAAGCATTACACAAAGCCCACTGTTAATTTAGCTATGTAAATGTGAGCAATCTTTTTTTAGTTCACCCCTTTTTTCTGCTTTCTTGCAGTCCTTGTAACATGTTCAAAAGAATAAGCATTATTTTGAAAACTTTCAGAATTATTTGTAATTTTTAAATTATATTTTGACCAACTATGTGCTGTAGAAATGCACTATCAGTTTGATTTTATATTTAGCATGTATGAAGAGAAGCAATCAATTGCACATACAAATTGTCTGCAAGTCTTTCACACTTATCTATCACACATTTTCTGCCCACACTAAAACCTGTCAGATTAAACTTAAATACTTTTACTTTCAATGTTAAAAATAGCAAAAATCAATTTAATCTGATGTACATATTGACAAATGAGCTTAGAAAATTTATCAGCTAATTTAAGGAATTTCAAAAAACATTTTCATTATAATATCTAATTACATTGTTCTCTCCTTTTTCTGTATATTACATGTCAAAAAAAAAAATTACAAAAAGGTTTTACTTTACTACTTTTAGTATTAACTTATGTTTGTTCTGCATGCCAGAACAGTGCACGGATTATTCTGGTACTCTGATTTAGGGTATCATCTTACCCATCTTTGCCAGTGAAGTTTTTAGGGAACTTTATCCATAATGTATATATCTTCATCAGGCCCCAGTTCAGCCAATTAGAGAACCACAGAATCACCGGGGTCAGAAGGGATCTCTGGAGACCATCTGGTCCAACCCCCCTGCCAGAGCAGGTCCACCTACAGCAGGTTGCACAGGATGGCATCCAGTTGGGTTTGGAATGTCTCCAGAGTCGGAGACTCCACCACCTCTCTGGGCAGCCTGTTCCAGTGCTCTGCCACCCTCCAAGTAAAGAAGTTCCTCCTCATGTTCAGATGGAACTTCCTATATTTGATTTTATACCCATTGTTCCTTGTCCTATCACTGGGCACCACTGAAAAAAAACTGACACCCTCCCATTAAGTATTCATAAGCATTGATGAGATCCCCCCTCAGTCTTCTCCAGGCTAAAGAGACCCAAGTTCCTCAGCCTTTCCTCATAAGAAAGATGTTCCAGCCCTCTAATTACTGATGTGTTTACCAATAAGTTAATAAGTTGCTCCCCTCAGGGTTAATGGAATTGCTTTAGTGTCTAAGTTGGGTTGACTAAAGCTGTAATGAGGTCATCTGCCTGGAGAGATGCAAGTTGGAACCCCTCACTATTTCAGCTTACACAAGTTCAGATCTCCTAGCGGTACTAGCAAACAAATACTAGCCAAAGACCGAGACTCAAACAAAGATGAAACTCAGGCCAAAATAAGCAAAGAAAGAAAGTACATACTTTTTTGTAGGATGCTGCATTTATTTCCTTGTACAATACTACGCTACTCAGCTGAGGCCCCAGTCCTGCTAGCTCTGCTCATGGGGAAAATTCACACATTATTTGACACAAGTAAGAGTGGCTGAATCAGGACGCTTCAGATTAAAGAGCCTGTGAACTTTAACACGTGGACATACATACACCAGACAATTTGCTCCCTGAAAAGTTAGGGTTTTTTCTATTATTAATTTTCATATAGTTAAGCCATTGTTGATACATAGGAGAGAGGTCAGATTTCTACCATAAGGATTATCCGCATAGTTGCTATAAGATATATCAGAACCAGTTTCTTCAAACATACAGGGGCTGACTTTTTTTCCAGCAGAGATCTGGGAGGAGGAGGGGAGAGTTGGAGAGATCCTTAGGCCAGGAATGTAACTTCCAATAACGACTTGCAGATGTCAGAGTAACCTAGGATCTTCCTATTAGTCCAAAGCTCTTATTTGTAACATATGCAGAATAAAAGCCCCTTGCATAAGACTGTAAACAAACTTCTCAACTAAACTAGTTGTGGCTCAGCCAACTTCAGCCCTGGGGGCAGGGAGGGGTGAAGGGGGTAAAAGAGGCCCAATTTTGTAGCATCACATTCAGTTTTTCTTATGATTTTATCATTACTTTAGAGATGGGATGTCTCTACTATTTAGGTTCCAAATCACCACCACAAAACTATTGGAAATGCCAATGATAAAGCAAGTAAAACCACACCCAGCATTTTAAGAGAGATATTTTAATTTAGACATGCAACAGTAATGATAAAAGATTGGAGTTCTCACTTAGAATATATGAAATCCACTGCCAAAAAGAATGAAAAAGCATCCAAGTTCTGCAGCGCCTATATATCTAGGAGAATCTATGTTTAAGTGCATCCAGCTTTCACAGTAAATAGCATAATATATAATTAATCATATTTCAGCAGTAAATACTAAGATGCTGAATGCCTCATTTACTATGAAACTTTCAAGACTTCAATTTCTGATAGTCTCATTCACAGAAGCTGTTTAATAGAAATTATTTGTATAAATTAAAACCAACATTTGATCTTCATGCTGTTTCTTATTATCAAACTCTTAACAGTGTATCTTTGACGTAAAGCAAGGGCACATTGGAGTTGATACATTTCCTTTACACATGAAAATAAATAGTTTACAGTGTGTGTCACCGCAGAAGAGATTTGTCACCACATGTACTTCAGGATCAACAAGAGACAATTTGATTGCATCAATTAGATTTCCATTAGGATGCCAATCAGCATTTTTACCAGCAAAAAGACACTAGAGTGTGCCTGGAAGCATCACCTGTGTCTGTCACCAAGGTTTGCTGAATGGGAGCAGATAAGGAAAGAAAAGGCACACCTGGAGTCTCACAGAGCCCTGTGGTGTAGGTTAGCAGAAGGTGGCCCAATACTCCCTTTCCCCAGTCCTAAGCAGACTATGCCAAGATGTACCTGGCCCCATCTGGAGTGGCACAGACCTTCCAGCAGCAAGAATGGAAGCTCCTGCTCCTCGCCACCTAGATGAGAGTCAGCAGAGCCTGTGAACCTAATGTACCTGAGCTGCCTCTAAGTTTCCAAAACTGCAGTAGTAATTTTTAGCACTTGGTGCTTCTACAAGCTAGTGCAACATAGGAGGTTGAGCTGGACTTCTCTTACCTGGTACAACCTAGGAAACTGCCCTCTTGAAACATACACAGATTCGTCCTAAAACTAGTAGGTATCAAGGCACCATGAGGACCTCATTGTACATTGTGGGGGAATTACTACCACCAGAGTGGACGAGTAACAACTGTTGTGCTGGATGAGGTCCATGGTTCCACTAGTGCAGAGCTCTGTCCGTGGCCACAGCTGTTTCATTAAACTTAAAGGAGTTAGGTCACATCTGTCTCAGGTAAAGATTCTTCTAGAGCCCATTAGTCAGAAACATAAGAATGTATCTCTTCTCTAAAACGCTTTATTCTTTACTTACCAGTATGTCAAATCTGAGTAAGCTTGGGGTTTGGTTTTGTTGGGATTTTTTAATTATCAACTCATTTTCTAGATCCCGTTAAACTCTAGATATCAAACAGTATCCTGAAATAACGATTTCCCCATGGAAAATACACACTGTATGAAAAAAAATTCCTTTCCATTTTGAAGGCGAAACATCTGAGTTTCACGAATACCTTCTTCATCGTGTCTTGTAAGATAAAGTGAATAGCTGTTCCTGCTCTAGCTATTACTTTGTAAAAGACTAGATGCATCATGGCACAGCTTATTCATCAAGGGTATATGATTATCTTAATTGGAGTTTTTCACCTCTCTGTTTGAAAGCTTTTCTGTGTTTTAATTACCTTTTTTTTTTTTTTTTAACCAAACTAATCTTGCTGTAGCCTGCTGTAATTTTGGGCAAGAAAGATTTTGTGGCAGCAGGAATCTTATCAACATATGTGACATACTCTGTCTTCTCCACCCCTGTTACATTCAGGGAACGCAATGACGTGAGGCAGAAAAAGCCACTTGCATGAGTGGACACACAGCGAAGCAGCAGCTCTGGACTTTCTGTTCGTAGATGTCAAACAGACAAGTAACAGCATCTCTATCATTTTACTCAGGGGCAAACTGTTTTGCCCAACAGTCACAGAGGACTGTTCCCTTCTGTAATAAAAAGAAGCAGCAATGCCGAAAAGTGAAATGTTTCCAGCACCGAGGTTAATCATTTCAGGACAAATCCAATAGCCCTTGTCGGAAACTTCGCACAACTGAGGACTGGCATTTGACAAAGTTTTTAATCATAAGGGAACACTGAAAGAATTGAAAACTATTTCACGTTAATGGAAAGGCACATAGGTTGTTAAAAATTTTAAAGAATATCTCTTCAAAAGAGCTTCAGCAACACCGTTCAATTTAGGTTTCCCCTGAGCCTCCAAAAAAAGAAAGCGTTGAATAGACCTTTATTCATATTTCATGAAATATTAGAATTATTTATGCTCCTACATAATTTTGCTGAAATCTACAGCTAACTGAGCACCCCCTGTGAAACTTACATATTCTGCCTAAAATCATAGAGACAAGACAAGATTTCTTCATGTTGTAAAATCTGCTTAAGTCCTCAGATCCTCACTACAGGACAATAATACCTGATATGAGCAGATTTTGCACAGAAAAAACAGTCTGAGATTTCTCTCAGTGTTTCATTTTTCTTGGTAGCATAGCTGATGAGCAGGTGCTTATTCTGCAAGAATTCCTCAGTTTCAGCTTCTCTAAGCTGTCATAACCCTCGTATTTACAAACTGCTGCAGCTGTAATGAAACTCATTTCCAGCTCTGTCATTGCGTCCATCAACACTTAACACGTCTCAAACTTTACCATTAATGCATGTAGCACAAAGTGTTCACAGAATATCTTAAGTATCATCTAAGACTTCACTTTAGCTCCTCAATCTATTTAACTGCCTATAAATAAATTTGTTCAGAATTATTACTGTAGAGTTTACAATTATGCAGCTTTAAAATTAATGACATGCAAAATAAAACACTAAATCAGATTTTCACTTGTTCATATTTTCCTAGATCATAATTTCTAATAAATATAAATAGAGGGGATAAGATAGAAGCCTCAATTATAGTTAACAATATGAATATTTCTATAAAAAAATCAGAAATCACATAAGCATTATGCATATGGATGTATATGTATAATATATTTTCTTCATTCTAAGAAGTGCAATGTCTCAGTTATGTTAGGATTACACAAACACAAAGGAAGAATACTTGCCATACTACAGAAATAACTGCTGTCTCTGTTCTGTGGCAGCAACAAAGAAAGAAAAATCTCTGAAAATGCAAAAAAACACAAAACCTATCTCCTTTCCAGCAATTTGTAAATTATGTTGCAACTACAAGTCAAAAAAGTATGTTTTTAAAAGTAAAAAAGTAAAATATTTATTATTTTACTATAAAACTATTTGCACTGTCAGCCTGAGAGTTTAGCTTGATAAAGATTGATACCTTCATGTCTGATTAACTTCTTTTCATTTTAGATACAATTCTAAAATAAATAATTTTATATTCCTAAACTGACCTTTGTCTCCGTTTCAGTAGTTCTCCCATAAGAAGAAACAGTATGGCAAGACCTAAAATAATGTAAGGTATTTGGTTGATTAAAAAAGATGTAATAAATCAAGTTTTACCATGTTAAATCTACCCAAGAGTTATTTCTTCTTCAGTGAATAGAAAGATACAGTTCGTAATTATTCAGGTTTAATTCTTGATTAGTGAAGTCAAGAGCTGTGGTGCCTCTTGAGAGCTGTAAGAAATCCTAGGTTTGATCCAGCTCTTATTAACTTTAAGAGTAACTGAAGTGGGCTCCATTTTTCCCTTGATATCTCCACTGTACTACAAACAATCATTTTTCCTTTCTGTTCCTTTACCTTTTGCAGATAATATATTTGTTTACAATGAAATAAAAAAAAAAAATTCCCAATTAATATAGGGATATATGCTTAGTCACTTTTTGAGATTATTTATTCTTTTTAATAATTTTTAATGATTTTTAAGTTGATTAATTTGATTAATCAAATACTTGAAGAAATACAGAGCACTTACACCTTCCACTGAATTAGAGGGGTTTCAATCTATATTAGGGCTAAACCCTGAACACTTAACATTCTTTTACAATATGGCTATAATTTTATCTGGCGCTCACACAGCACAAGAACCTACACAAATAACTGAAAATATATGAAGTACCTGGATGTATTTTTTCCTCCAGTATGGACATTGTATACATTGTATTCTCAACAATAAGTACACAAAGTACAGTGGGATTTGTGCCCTGCATGCAGCAATTTTTACAAATAGGTTATGCGGCTGTTAATGAGTAGCATAATTTCTCTGCATTTAGAATATTCCGGTGCTAAATGGGTACTACAGCGGATTTATGTTTGCAGGAATCACCTGGATAAGGTATAGGAAGAAATGAAAATAAGCTGCATGGTTTTTGTTACTCGGAGGCAGAAAAGCTGTCCAGAACAATTTGCTCTTAATGGCTGTTTTAGCTCAAAAGAGGCCCCGAAGTGAAGAATAAACAAACTGTCACAGGAACAGAGAGTAAGTCTCTTAAGATCAGGGTTAAGGTTCATTGGTACAATTGCTCTAAGGCAAAACATTACCGCATCTTGGATTAATCTTGGCATGTATATAAATATAAAGGTACAGCAGTAACGCACATACAGTGCCTTTTTGTAACCCCCCAAACACGTAATGCGAAATGTAGTGTCTTGTGAAAATGAAATAGGAATTTTAAATATGTTGAAACAGAGATTTAGAAATTCGGCAAACTAGATAATAATAAACAAAAGTTAGATAAATATGCTCTGCTGTCACAGTCTTGCACAAATCGTATTACCCTTGTTTAAGCTAAAACACAGACTCCAGCCAGCCATCTATCTCCAAAAAAAATGACAACTTGCCTTCAGCTTCTTTCTCCCCCACAAAGCCTCAACATTTTTGTTTGTTTGTTTTAAAATATTATTTTAACATATTTTGACCATCCCATGAAGAAAACCAAATACGCATAGTGCAATTCCATGCTGGAGGACCAAGTGCAGGATTCAGAGAATCAGATACGGAAGCATCTGCACACACCCTGGGGAGTAGTTAGTCCTCCACCTTTATTTAAATATCATTACATCATGTTACTGAACGAACATTCAATTTAGTATCTGTTAAAAGAAAGGTTGTACCAAAACCCTCTTTGCGTCTCTCGGCTCATTCTTCATTGCCCACAAGTATCAGAGTCCAGAATTTAGCCGCATCTCTCTCACACACACCCCAAAAGATGCCTCTCTACATACTCCCCTGCCCATTCCAGCTAAAAACATTCCAATTCTTGGAGCTGGGTCAGAAGCACCCTCACACAGGCTCCAGTCTCAACCCAAGTAGTCTGCTCGCCTTTGCCACCTCCAAAGCAGCCCCTGTATCAATTGCTCAGCTTCAGGCAGTGGCCCAGGACACGCAGAAGTTGGGACCGTCCTAGCTGCAGGAGTGGGACCCAGCAGGGACCTCTCCTCTCCTCCCGTGTGAGGTCCCTCATTCCCTCGCTATGGGCTGTAGTTTTAGTTAGCACAACACCTCACCCTGTGCAAAAGTCACATATCGCCACACCGACACAGTGATAAACGTTTCTGACTCGTGAAGGACTGCCACTATTGCAAGAAGAGAGCTGTGTAACGCTGTACGTCCACACTGCCTGTCCTTCCTTGTTTCTTTGCAGAACATAGCTGAGCTAAGAGGGGAAGAACCGGTTCTTCTGACAGCAAGCATCTGCATTCCAGTGCAGCATTGTATTATCATTTCTCCTCACTAATAAATAATGCTGGAGAGCGTTATTTATTAGACCAAAAGCAGAACCAGTCTATCAGATTTCTGGACAGGGCAAACTCCCAAGGACTGCACCGGTCACTTACTAAGCCTCTCCATTTGCTGATACACTGCTCCCTTCACAGGCTCCTTGGCACAGATAGTTGGAATACTCCCACTGGCCTCAAGTACTAGTTCTTTTTTTCCATTATGGTATTTTAGAAACTGTTATACTCTCCAGGACTTCTCTGGCCTGAAAGAAAGTTAGAACCAGCCCTGGCAACAGAAGCTCTCCCAAGCCAAATTCTAATATTATTAAACTGTTCTTAACATAACGTGCCTGTAGACACTTGTAGCAAGAGCTGCTGCCGACATGCACGGAGGGAGGAGCGTTTAATGATGGAGGAAAAGCAAGCGGGCCTTGGATGAGTTTTCCACAGAAGTGGATGGAGAATGCAGTGCTGCGCAGGCAGAAATGGCAGGGCAGGTTTCGTGCAGAAGGAAAGAGGCTCAGGAGCAGGACCTTGTGCTCGTGCAATCATTCACCAGTCTGGGGCCAAGAGCTTGCACACACAGTTTGGTAGTAGCTTCTCTGCCAGGTTCAGTATCAGTGCCACCGCTCTGAAGCACCAGCATCCACGTGCTCAGCTTCAAGTCACTTGGTACAAGCAGTTACAGGAGCTGCTAAAGCCTGGGGATGGCCAAGAAGTGGAAGAGTTCTTCAGACAGCCATTACCCATGAGACTGACCTTCAATAATGTTATTTGTAATCCACATAATTTCACTATAACTGTTTTAGAAGTTTTGAGCACATAAGCATACAGATCATTTAAATTCACACTGCACATGAGTTATTTTCTCCGTGTATGATCAAGCAGCCATTAGGCTTGAAATGGTTTGGCTTTAACTGAATAGTTAATAAATTGGTTTGTTTTTAAAATATGTTGCTGCCTGGGTTCTGCACACATAGAAGCGCCAAGGAACAGATTACTAAGCTTTAAAACGTTGGAAAATGTCACAATCACCTAAAAGCTAAAACCATATTAAGCCTTTAAAACATGTGGTCACTTATCACTTAAAAATCTCACTAAATTTATAATCCCATAAAACCTGTGACAAATTAACTGATGACTGTATAGTAAAGTCTAATCACAAATTAATTAAAATTGTTCAAACTATTATAGCCCACCTCAGAAACTCACTTCCTATGTCACTTGGATGTAGGTATGCAGGGTGTGTCTTAATTCCCCATCTGTCTTGATCCAGCCCCGGGAATGAAGGGAATCTCACTGGTTGCCCGTATCAGCTCTGTAAAGAAGGAGGCTCCTGGAAACACCCCGTATGAAGATACCTTTGTGTTTAGAGGAGCAGGGTTTGTTAGCTCAGTCTAATTAATGGTCCTGACCACACCAGCATCCAAATGGATTACTGTCACCAGCCTTCACTCACGTCAACAAAATTACCCTCTTGCCATCATCAAACGCTTACAGCCAGTTCCACTGTGCCTAGCCCTCTGACGTTAAAGAGTTACCATTAGTTGAGTAACGGCAATAGCGAGGAAGCCCTCCACCCCCCAAAAGTAATGCCACATGGTAAGCAGCAGTGTCACTAGAGTCAAGTTTTTAAGCAAGCAGGCAGTTAAAGACATTGGAGCTATGCAATTCCATTTTCTTGAATTTAATATATTGGCATTCACAATTGTGTATTGAGCTAGGCCGCAGTCTGCAAAAATAAGGAATAACATTCCCTTGGAACTGGTGTTTTCTCTTTTTAGAGGACCAAGTGGGAGCAGGTATGCCATCTATAGGACGCTTACCAGTTCAAAAGGCTTCATATCTGAAAAACATCTCTTACTTCTTATCTTCATGAATTTTGAGGAGACACATCATTAATCACTTTACACACTCCACAATGCTAGTACAGAGAACAGAACCGCCAACACAACTTTAGCTTACACATGTATTTATAAATTATAATTTGTAATATACATCACATAAATCAGCCTGTGGTAGCCACCCATTGGTTGCAGCAGGTTAGCGTCAGGGAGCAGCAGGAGCTCCACCAGGGAAGGTGAGCATGAACCCAGCGCTGATGGTGGCCTCACCAGCAAGGTCCCCATCCCAAAGCCGATAGTCCCAGTGATGTTTAGACAAACTCATGGTGATGAGGAAGGTCCTAGGCCAAGCCAGGAAACCAGCTGGGGGTCAGGACCATCGGGGGTATGGCCAAGCACAACTAGCACATAGTTTGGGTAAGGGACTCAGTCAGAAGGAGGAGATCCCAAGGAGCCCCTCACAGCCCTGTCTCACACCGCTGTTTTCACAGCAGTCTCGTCCGAGTCTACACAGCAGCACTGTGTCAGGGCTGGCCTCCAGTGCAGGCCTCCCGGGAGAGGGGACGGGGCTGCCCAGCCTCTTGGTGCTCTCAGGGTCCTGACAGTTGGGAGGAAGCCCCTCATTCAGCCCCACGGTCAGGTTCCTGGATGCACCACCATTGGTTCTTCCAGACGTGTACAATGTGGCTTCAGCCCACCCCAAAGTCCCAGCCCCTCCACAGAAATGCAGCATTCACACACCTGTGGAGCCTGTGTCCGCGTCCCCCGTGCCTTTTGCATTTCAAGGCAAAAAACCATTTCTGAATGCCACAGATTTCACCAAACATCTACTCCACAGCATAAAAAACTCACCTGCAAGCAGAAGCAACCACTTCTAAAATGTGGATTTGGGCAGGAGGAACAGACAGAACAGGAAATGCCTCGGTTAGATGTGACGGTGGGATAAAGTCACTGCCTTGCAGGGCACACCAAGCTCTCCCAGACCAACTCAGCACAATCCCATGGCTGAGGCACTAAGATCTCTAGGGGAGGCCTCCAGGAGACCTCAGGAGAAATAGCTACAGCAGCATGGAAAGTGTGGGAATACACTAACAGCATGCCGAAGCAGGAATTTCTGAACATAAGACTGTCCCATGCACGCTTGATCGCAAAACACAGGAACGCACTGAAGCAAGAGCATGTCCCAAGAGCATGGTAGTAAGTCTTTCTGTCTGTCTGGAGAGCAGATGGCACAAAGAAAGCAGAAATGGCACTATGGCACCCATCTCCACAGTATATAGAGAAATATACCTCTTCCTGTTCCAGCTGTAGTTGTATGTACAGTGCCACGCTGCTCTAAAGACGAATGGTCAAATTTTTGCCTCTCAGATTATGTTCCAGCAACATATACAAGCTGCAAATCGCCCTATAATATTCAGAATAGGAAAAAGAAACTAAAAATCCCAACGGAGCAGTACAGACCAAACATACCCACGCCACCCCCCCCGCCGCCCCCGCATTGTCTCACAGGGGTCACCAGTTCACTGGGGCAGAGACTCCTCCAAATGCTCCCGTAATTCTGTTTCTGGCAGTGTAGAAGCTGCCACAAATTACTACCACCCCCTGGACCACAGCAGTTCCTTTGCCCTGGCTCATTAGCTTAATCTGGAAGTACGTCAACTTGGAACTAGAGTCTGATCTTGAAAAATCTTTCCTTAAATTTTAATAATGAACAAAATAACTGGCTTTCTTTTTTCAATCCCACATTTGTTCAGCCTGAATTCTCTCTGTCTTTACAAATGTCACAGAGTGTGCAAATGTCACACTGGTCATACGTTGAATGTCTGAATAGTGACATCATGCTTTCTGATGTTCTGAACAAGCGATCTGATATCAGAAGTCAAGGCCAAAGCCACAGAACCACTAATTTTAATTACCTTGAAACAAACAGAATAAATTTCCACCAGTTCTAAGCTGACATCTACTGGTAGAAGATTGCAATAGTGTAAGACACCGGACACAATCAGGAAACGCATAGCAAGATATTTTGTTAAGGATCCCCAAGTGGTACCTGGTGAATGATCTGGGACTGGAAAAGATGAGAGCCCATAAAAGTATGTTTCATGCAATTCTGCTATGAGGGTAGTAATCTCTTGCAGAGGGATCAGGCACATAGCTGGGGGTTGTAACTCCTCAATCATCACCTCAAGTTTTGCATTTCAAGCATAACTTTGAGACAATTTTTTTAACACAAATGATTGTGCTGAAATTCATTTCAGTCAGATCTGCTTTAGGTTAGCTTAGATCATGAAGGGTATGAACACATAATAGCTTGCAACTGTTTTAGAGGAGTTCAAAAAGTTCTTAGGTCTCAGCTGAGGCACAGTAATTAATAACATGCACATCCTCCTAGCCAGCTGCAATGTAGAGTCAACCCAGCTTGCATAAAGCCACCATTGAAGAGGGTTTAAAAATTCAAATTATGCTGAAATAAACCATTGCTAAATCAGAAAAAGATTGTTTTCCCAGGAACTTGAACTAGTGTAGGAACACTACTTCAAGAAAATCAATTCAGTATGCAGGTAAGACTGCAGATGCATCTTTTCCACCCTCAGTTTCTCATATAGCATAACGAAGAGACAGGCAGCACTGGGAGCATCCAAACCTTTCAATACACATGAAAGTGGCAATCACATTCTCTGGAGTCAATCCTATGATGGCAGCACTGCCACACCATAGCCACCCATGAAAAATACTGCCACAAATTCTGTCCAAACTACCATAAACTACATGATTTAACATATTTTACGTAACAGAAATTAGATCCCCAATTTACAGTTAAACACATAGGATTTTGTCACGTACTGTTGCTTTAGGTGACTATTAGAGGACCTCTTAGAAAAGAACAGGTCCGTTTCTGACAGTTCTATTTGAAGAGGGCATCCCACAGTGAAAAGAAAAAGGTGAAATTCACATTCACTGTTTTGTTTCTCCTGCTCTTTTCACACCAGTTGGCTCTAATAACCACAATCTTCACACAAATTTAGTGTTGATATGAAGTACCAACATCCTGAGGAGTACAAAAATATACTGAACAACCCAGTCATTTTCCCTTGGCAACCTATTTAAATCTTTGGTTCTGAAAAGCATGATGACAATTTGGTTCTGCCAGTTTTACACACCATGAAAAGAGCCCCCTCTTCCATATCAGGGGATTTTGTAATTATTTTTTTTTCCCCTCTATGCTCTCTCTATGCTTGAAGGCCATGAGATGGGACAAAGAACTGATGTGTACTTGAACTCTTCAGTATAGGGCATTAAAATCCTATATAGGGAAGACCACACACCAGTCTTTTAGTAATTGAGGGCTTCTTTTCATGCTCAGTGTAGAGAGGAATGGGTGCTTCCACAGGATACCCTTCCTTTCAAAGTAGAGTAGCCCCCACATGCGCATTCAGGTGCTGTCTCTGGATGCAGAGAAACAAGCTGGCCATCACAAGTGAAGGCCTAACCAGACAAATTGTTTTGAGGAGGTAATTGGCCAAGGGAACATGGGTAAAGAAAGAACTTACAAGATCCAAGGAGTAAGCAGACATCCTTTACTGACCCAATGAACAATAAGGCCAGGCAGGAGTGAAGCAGCTGGAGGGACACATTTGTTTCGGGTGAGAAGTGCCAGAAGGGAGAGCAAGGCAGAGGAGAGTGCTCATCCACAGGCTGGCAGAGACCGGGAGAACAGCAGTAGGGGTACAGGGAACATCTCGCTGGCTGAATATCAGAAATAATTGACTCAATTGCAATGAATAAGTTCAGAAATTAATTTTCAGGGAGAGAAATAGGTAGTTGCCAGCTCTGTCACCTGATGATGTAATATGGCCCCAATCAGGGATCATTCTGCAACAGTCCCTTGGTGGGACATTAGCTGAAGGCTGAGTTAATGAAGCGTGAGATTTCTCTAGCAAGTGAGACCACTCTAACGGGCGAGAAAGGCAGCAGTAAGCAGGATCAGGGCTACTTTCTGGGATGGATGAATTTTTTCACTGCAGTTTTCTGTACATGCCAAAGACCTACCTTACCTCCTACAACTTTCATGGGTACCTTGCTGTAGAGTCTCAGATGAACGTAGCTTTATAAATAACTGGGAAAATGATATGGTGAGTTAAATGAATAACATAGGGCAATGACACTTTGCTATCATTTACTCTGACAGAAACCTAAAACAACTCAGTTGAAGTTAGCAGAGTTATCCCAAATTTACAGTAGTATCTGAGAGCCAAATTTGGCCTATAAATTGAAGCAGTAGTCATCAACTTCAATTTCTATGTCTTGCTGTGATGCAGAGCTGACTTCTGTAATCACATTTTATTTGTGGAGAGCTTCAGTGGCCATTACTCCAATTCCCATGGTTTTTGAAGTATTTGTTACTCACATAGTTATGTATGCTGTCACACAGGATTCACAGAGTAAAGCAATGCTTTAAATCCTCGCTGGGAGAACAAAATTAACATGCTTTAAGTGAATACTTTTGGGAAATACCATTCAACTGTAATAAATTAAAACAACTCAAAGTCTTCATTCACAAGGTTTCAATTTTGTTTGTATTTTACATGCTATGAGGCTGATTCAGCAGTCTCAGAGCAACATCCAAAAACCCGAAGCAAGCATATATCAATGTGAATTATTAACAAACGCATCAAACTAACACCACTATCTAGGATAGTGCTCTCCATACATGATTAAAGCTAGCAAGTGCTGAAAGGTAAGCGTTGGAGTTGAGGGGAAAAAAGTGCCAGGAATCTGATTTATAAATAATCTTGCCTCACTCACCCCAATTTCTCCCTGAGATCTCATTTGCAGAACACAGCCCATACAATCATAGAATCATGTAGTTTGGGTTGGGAGGGACCTTTAAAGGTCATCTAGTCCAAACCCCCTGCAATGAGCAAGGACATCTTCAACTAGATCAGGTTGCTCAGAGCCCCGTCCAACCTGACCTGGAATGTTTCCAGGGATGGGGTATCTGCCACCTCTCTGGGCAACCTGTGCCACTGTTTCACCACCCTCATTGTAAAAAAATTCTTCCTTATATCTAGCCTAAATCTTCCCTCTTCTAGTTTAAAATCATTCCCCCTTGTCCTATCTCAACAGCCCCTACTAAATTCTGCAACATATTTGCTTTTCTTCAATGTTTTGTTCCAAACACGATGTTGCTGAAATGCAGTAATATGTGCAGCAGCATCTCTAGGGTTGTTTTTAAACCGATAATAGGAAATGATGCTACAATAGCTCAGATACCATGTCATGAAATCCTATTCAGAAGAGATCTAGGTAGGCATGATTACGAGAACTGCTACAGGAAGGGCCATATCAGTACTCTTGCCAGCGCACTGCCTCCAGGGAAGTACCTGAGCAGTTTAAAAAAGTACAATAGAGAGGAAGACTATAGACAGCTGCTGGTATCTTAACCAGCAGCTCTATCACCTTACGTTATAAGCAAGGGAGAGCACAGGGTTCTTTTAGCATAAACATCTATGAAGATACAGCTTCCTGTTTCCTTTGTCTTTTTCCATTTAGTATCTTAATGTTACTAGAAAGAATAGAATTGATTTTTAAGAACTTACTTCTGACCCAAACACATTACCTTCCTTTTATCACAAAGACTCCCGTGTTATAAATTGTTGTTTCACATTGCCAAAGCGTGGTAACCTCCATGCTTCTAAATGAAATTAACTCTTTATATGAAAATTTTATCCAGATACTACTATAATCACTATCCTTTGTCCACAAAGATTGATTTTGTGACACATCTTTCCTGTTCCTTTCTCCCGCAGCCAGGAACCTTTCTTTCCCAGTTTCACATTGGCTGCACATTCAGTATTAAAGCTGCATTGCATATATGACACATTTATAGTTTTTCTTAGCCTCTTGCTGCTGGTCTAGGAATAATAATAAGGAAACATTGCCATTTCCAGAGACAAGATTGCATTTATCACTTCAAAGTGATATATGGTAAAGGTGTATCAGCGTCAGGCAAAGGTTTTCATAAAGGAGAATTTCTACCAGATGGCAACTTTAGAAACTATATCTGGAATATGATCTCATATGAAAGATGTAAGGGTTAGTCAATGAAATGATTATAGGGTTCCAAATGCTAAGGAATAGAGGCTGAAAATCCAGCTATCCTTAAAAGATAGCTTAAACATTTTATGAGGTATATAAGATATGGTTGCTGGTGACAAGAGGAGATTAAACTCAGTGAGCCAAGATGTCCTTCCAGTCACAGTTAAAAAAACCCCACAACACCACACCTCTCTCTGTTAGCTCAAACTGGGTGCCCAAATTTCTTTTTGATAATACCATTTAATTTCTGAACCTCAATTGTCAATGCATAATGACTCAGTGTGTAATTGACATTGTCTATCACCACTAGACAATTTTATAGGGATGTTTATAATCAGAAAGAGTTTATCATGATTCAGAGATAAACGGCTATCTGTAATAGAAATTTTCACTGGAATGTATAAAACATGCAAGTCTCAGCTAACATGATCTGAAAACTCAAAAACATACCCTGTAGCAAGATACTGTTTTTTATTTAAAGGTAACAAGAAATAGATAGTTCACTATTTCTCAACTCCTTAGCAAGCATTTAGAAATTCACCTTCTACTCACAGGACCTTCAAATGTCTTTGTTCAGCAGGTCAGATCCCACTAATAACAGTCTTCCAGAGAGAAGTGGTTAAAAGTCTTTGCTGAATACAGTATCTTCAGAAAGATGCAGTCTAACCCACTGCAGGAAGATAAAACCGTCAAGAAGTCTGCCGCTGAAATACCACTCCATTTCAGCCATCCTATCAGACTTGTAAAAATTCATTTTCTGGAACACGTGAGGAATGTAATTCTAATCTCTCATCTAAGTGGATGGCACTAGGACCATTTTGGAAATAGCAGATACTGCATGAGGACAAAAGCACAGAGGTGACCTCCTCTTTGCACTCTTCTGTTGTGTCTTCTGCTTTCTACCCAATTATCACCTTTGGGAGGACCGCCAGAAGTATTGTTAGCAGCTACCTGCCCACAGGTCACAGGTGGCGAGATTCAGAACTTGTGGCAAGTGCTGAGGCTGTGGAGCCAGCAAGGAACACTATAATATTTTTCAAGTCTTTTTTTTCAACATCATATTTAAACTAAGCAAAAATTATTGTAATACACTCTTTTTCAGCTTATTTTAGCATCAGATACATGAAGGTAATGATTTCTTTAAAACTCAGTTTTCTAAGTGATTACAAACCAAACTAGTATAATTTTCAAACATAGTTATTTCCCTGTTCACAGCATAGCCTAATAAATCCAGCTGACTTAAATTTTTACAAGCCAAAAACAGATTCAAAGGAGGATTAAGCAGTCACAAGGCCAAAGTTAAAGGCAGAAAGCAGAGTAAGACAGCAAACAAGTACGCTTAATGCCTTCTCTTTTCTTTTGCCAGTACCCTTTCATTGTCCAATGCTATCAATAGTAACAAAACCTCACACTTCCCAATGAAAGTCCTAGAGCAAGAAGATCATTCAGTTCAACAAAACATGACACCCACCTGTACAGGATTCCACTCCCTTTCCTGGCCTCACTTCAGTGAGCAAGGTTTCTGCTACTTGCACTGCTTCAAATACAGGACTCCCTTCCATCTCGGCAGACTTATCCCTTTCCTATCACCTGTAAAGAATAAATTTTGCATTACCTACTCCCAGCTTAGTAGACATGCCAGTGGAAGCAGCAAACAGCTGTCCCAACAACTTCATCCATATGCTCCTAACAGATTGGGCTGCCAAAGTCAGAATACATGCGGGATCTACCTAGGCATTTTAGATCCTACACCTGTACTTCATGCTTTTGCCAGGAAAATAAAGAAGCCCAAGTAAAGTTGGCCTAGTAACCAGGATATCTTGCTGAGGGCAAAAAAGAAAAGGGGAGGGAGGGGGCAGGAAGAGAGAGAAAAACCGCAAAAAAGCATGACAATTAATCACTTGCATTATAAGAATCCAAATGGGATTTTGACACAAACACCTTAATGACACAACATATCAAATACAAATCTGATTTTTGTACTACAGGATGACAGGTCTGAAATTTTTAGGTGTACTGAGAGAAACAAGAGCCTGATCAATAGCCAAAATTCAAAAGAAGCTGGCTAAATTCCAATTCTTTGTAATTTTAACGACAAATCAAATTTATTAGGAAACAACCTAATTCTCGCTTTTATGCTACAGCAGCATTTACTAAATGTATTTGGTTTTCAGTTTAAGTAATGAAGCTAGAGAGCAAAGGAAGGTGGGAGTACTGTAGAACTGTTAACCAAATACACTATTTATGCATCCCTCTTATGCCATAACACAGTATGACTCAGGATAACTGATAAAACATAAGCATTTCCCTTATCTTTACACTTAAGCCTTTAAAGCTAAGATAAGAAAATCAAACCAAAAATTGAACTAAGTAGAATAACTCATCTTTTTGCATCCTTTCACCTTGTTTTATTGACTAACTAGTGAGTAGGTCTGCCATAAATAACCATGTGGTGTGTCTTAGCCCTTAGCAGCTGTTCCTATTTTATACTGATAACTTTCCAATGAGAACTGCTGATAGCACAGGTCTTTATTAGAGTTGCAGGTGTGGGCTAGAGAGTAAAACGAGGGAGCAAGTAGGTTATAAAGACTTCTCTGTCTTTCTTCTAAAATTCTGTTCTTCCTTTACCCCTCAGGTAGGGAGGAAATGAGTTGTGGTTTTCCCTAAAACTAAGGTAAAAAGATGTCTCCTCTGCTCTGCAGGCAGTGGTTAGGTTTTGAATTGCCTAGGGCTAGTAAGGCTGGCTGGCTATGGTAGTAGCTGTAAGTCAGTGGTTTTTCAGGATCTAATATTTATATGGCTTGTCTCTACAGCTAATGCTTGTTTGATGTATCCCAGGAGGGGTCCTAAAAATAATGAAATGCTGGTTTATGGGTGTCTGTAAGGAAATAGCTGTCCTTCTGAAAGAAGAGATTGTGTTACTTAGAGTAAGAAGGCTCTGCTGTGTTCTGGGTGGCCCAAATATACCATCTTTAGGGGGTTCAATGTTGTTTATGAAACTTTTATGTGATAATTGATTATCAGCTAAACAAAACCTGTTAAAAAGGCTTTGAAAGATGAAATGTTCTTAGTGTGTGGAGTCTGGTAGACTGTATGCTTCTGTTCTGCATGTGGTATGCTAATATTTCTCTGAGCTGCTGTTCCTGACTAGTAGGATGATATATAGAGGTTCTATGTTGGTAGCTATAATGCTGAGCTAAAACAAGGAGAAATTGCCACCTTTTCAGTAGGCTAGCTAATGCTTGTTTTTAGAGAACTATCAGTGATAGCAAATAATCTTTTTCTTAAAAAATAAAAGGTTATTACATCATCACAAGATGTAATATTTTGCCCAAAGTCTTGAGTTTTCTAGTGATGTAATTCATGTGAGCTATTTGCTTTTTACTCTTAACCTAAAAAAAAACAAACCCAAACCTCTAGGGGAACTAGGGAGAAGCGAGGGAGGTAGCAAAGGAGGGATTGACCAGAAACCCTTGTCTGTCCTTTAGAAGATGCATTCTTAGTTCTATTGTTAGCATGGAAGTTAGTTTCTACAGCATGAAGTAAGGTTTTAAAAGCTAGGCATCTAGGCCCAAGACACTGTTATGTAGACAAAACTTCAATCTCCTGGTTTTCTTGGGCACTCTTGATACCAAGTTTGATCTGCCTTCAAAACTCTGCTAACTTCTAAAATGTTCAAGAAATGAGATGTTATTTTATGTTCTTATTTCAGTACTAAGTGTTATTCATCTGCTTTTTACGATGGGGAATTTTTTAAGTTCAAACTGTTGTCTTTCCTCTTCTCTCTTCAATTTCTAGCTTCTGTGTTTCAGATGGGGAAGGTGATCCACTTGCGGTTTATATCACAAAATGTTGGGGTTTGGTAGAAAGAATCAGGGAAAAACGATAGTGCAGCCTAATAGGTGAACACAGTGGATGATGGACTTGGCTGGGTTATGGGGTTCTTAAAACTGCCTCAGAACTTCTCTGAGTTCTAATGCTGAGCAGTTATAGGAGAGGCAGAGCATGTGTGTGTCTGGGTTTTTCTGTTCTGAGATATATATATATTGGTGAAAAGGTTAGCATTTAGCATGATGTGTGGTGGTGCAAGATATATGAACTTTTCTTATCTAAGGTGTAATATATATGGAGTTCAACTTCAGTTTTTTAGCTTTTATGGCTCATTTTAACTTCTCTTGAAAACCCTTGCTGGTGCAATAAATGCCCCATAGCAGTAGAAATGGTTTATATTCCAAGCAGCTACTCTTGGGACTGGATGCAGCTATCTGTTGTTTGGGGATGAGAGTGTATGTTCCTTTAAATATGAAATATACATTGGGGTGGAAAGCATGAAGGACAACCATTAGTTGTTTGTGCATGTTGTTATAAAATCTTTTGTATGTCTGTTGTGCTGGAAAGGATGAGGAAACTGCAATTTCTACGGCTGTTGTTCCCTTCATCTTTGTGCTGTCCTCCTCCCTTTCCTCCCCCTCTTGCTAGAATACACAAAACTACTCAGTATTTGGAATTTACTTAGCCTTCCAGACTCCAAGTTCAGCATAAAACTTCTGAAAGTTCTGGTCCTTTCTTGTTTCAGCTATTGCTACGGGCTTGTGTGTCTCCATCTGAATAAAAGACATGCAAAGTCTGAGACTGTGTACTTGGCAACAGAAGTTACATTTGCATTCACTTGTCGTATGAGACAGGTGTTGCTGTTTCCAAGGCATGCGGATGTGTGCAGCAAAGTCTAGAAAACTAATGAATGTTGCCTGTGCCAAGGGAGGGGGATAAGGATGCCTTAACTGTGGCACTGTGTCCACAGAAGGTGTCCGGCGAGCTTGCTGCTGGCCTGCGCCAGGAGGCGGGCAGGGCTCTGCGCTGGCTGGAAGGACAGTCCCAGTAAGGCTGTTCTCGATACCCCAGCTGGCGGGGTTCCCTCTGGGTAGCTACAGGCATCTCCAACTGGAAGTACAGAATGAGCGGCCAAAAAGGGCGAGTTTGTCTGATACCAGCCTCTCTAAGTTACTGCAAGACTGACAACAACAAAAAGGCAACAAGTTTTGGGCTCTAGTGTTAAGAGCCTCAGCACCAGAGACAAAAATGATATATAGCTAACAGTTTAAAACTGCTAACTTTTCTGCAGCTGAGACTTCAGCATTTTCAGAGGAGCTGTTGTGAGTTACGGTGTTTCTAAGCCCCTCTGGATGGGAAGAGTGGGAGCAGGGAGCAGTGGGGTGGGTGGGGATTAGATTGTGAAGTCACCTCTGAGTTAGAACGGAACCCATGTTGCCTAGGGCAGCACACTCCGGTACCTACTGCTGTACCCACTACCTTTGCAAAAGCGGGCAGTGGAGAAAAGCCGAACCTTGGAGTTAGCCCACTGTTAACCACAAGGCAGGCTCTGTCGTCTCTGTCTGTACAGTGCGAGCTGTTCAGCACATGCTGTACCTTGGCAGTTGAATGTTATTCCAGGAAAACTAGGTTCCCTTTGGATTTTTTGAAACTTGCTTTACAGTAAGTGCTAGATTTGATTTCATGAGAAGACATGGGTGACAGAGGATGATTATTCTCCAATTTAAAATTAACACAGCTTGTTATTTATGTGACTTGAAACTAAAACTTCATGCCTAAACTATTAAGATTTTCCTCTCAAATGAAATCGGTGTTACGAAAAATAACAGCAGCTTTGATACCTGCTTTACTGTGGACCTCAAAACAATTTGATCTTGTACTAAATTGAGTACTAAAGCAGTGTCTAAGTAGGTATGCTGGCTCATAGCCCAGAACTGTTCCTGGTATTAACAACTCGGGTTTGATACATTTTCCTTATTTAAGAAAAAAGAAAACTTTTACCTTGATGGCAGTACTGTTCAATGAAAGACATCTGCATTCTGTAAATGACTTGACGGAACACATGGGGGAGAAATTGGAACAGCTCTGTAGCTTCAAGAGCTGTTTGAGAAGAGGCATGCTTTTGCATGCTGAAATAAAGAACAAAGATGAAAATGTAAGATGTGTGATATGTAATGCCTGATGGGATGTTACAATTGTTGTAACAGTAGGGCATAGATACTATTCTAGCAGTGTGCTGATAACACTAGCTACTGTTATCCTGATCTTTTCTGAAATCCATGGAATACTTTATACAATGATGAAAAGCAGGCTATGGGATGATTTATATAATGATGAAATGAATACTTTATACAATGATGAAAAAGCAAGACGCGTTTAGAATGGAATAAGTAATACTTGATCAAATGAATGCACAAAAAGAAACTGTTATATTGATAAACCAAGGAACTAAAATTAGAATGAGAAAACATGATGCTTTTTTGTCTTAATGAGGAGAAGAAAGTGAGACTCTTGACTGAGTGTAACTCAATGATGAGCTAAGAAGATGGGCAAGGACTGGAATTCCTGTAACTGTGCTTGGCAAAGGTCTTGCCTCCCTTAGTGCTGGTGCTGTGCATCCCAAAACACAGCCTCTGCCACACCGAAGTACCTGCATGTTCTGCTCTAGCACAGCAATACTGTGTTGGCTAAAGACAAATTACTGCAAGGTTGCTCCTTGCAGTATTCTTTAAATGATCCAAAATTGTTTGGTGAGGGGAATCACCCTTTTGTAGTCCTCTGGTACATAGCAAACCTGATGCACAGTGGCAGAAAATACTGTTGTGAATACATACAAGCCTGAAAAGCGCTGTTCCAAATACACTGATGCTAAAAGATTTTATTGACAGTTGTAGGACTTCTACATGGGTTCGATGAATGGACCACTCAGTGGATAAGGAACTGGCTGGATGGCCGCACTCAAAGGGTTGTGGTTAATGGGTCAATGTCCACATGGCGGCCAGTGACGAGTGGTGTCCCGCAAGGGTCAGTACTGGGACCAGTGCTATTTAACATCTTTGTTGGAGACATGGACAGTGGGATCGAGTGCACCCTCAGCAAGTTTGCCGATGACACCAAGCTCGGTGGCGCGGTTGACACACTGGAGGGAAGGGATGCCATCCAGAGGGACCTGGACAGGCTTGAGAGGTGGGCTAATGCAAATGGCATGAAGTTCAACCAAGCCAAGTGCAGAGTCCTACACCTGGGACGTGGCAATCCCAGGCATAAATACAGGCTGGGCAGAGAATGGCTGGAGAGCAGCCCTGAGGAGAAGGACTTGGGAGTGCTCATGGATGAGAAGCTCAACATGAGCCGGCAGTGCGCGCTGGCAGCCCAGAAAGCCAACCGTATCCTGGGTTGCATCAAAAGAAGCGTGGCCAGCAGGGCACGGGAGGTGATTCTCCCCCTCTACTCTGCGCTTGTGAGACCCCACCTGGAGTACTGTGTCCAGCTCTGGAGTCCTCAACGTAGAAAGGACATCGAACTGTTGGAACAGGTCCAGCGAAGAGCCACTAAGATGATTAGAGGGATGGAGCACCTCTCCTATGAGGACAGGCTGAGAGAGCTGGGGCTGTTCAGCCTGGAGAAGAGAAGGCTCCGGGGAGACCTGATAGCAGCCTTTCAGTATCTGAAGGGAGCCTACAGGAGAGCTGGAGAGGGACTCTTTGTCAGGAAATCTAGTGATAGGACAAGGGGTAATGGTTTTAAATTGGAAGAGGGAAGATTTAGATTAGATACTAGGAAGAAGTTCTTTACTGTGAGGGTGGTGAGGCACTGGAACAGGTTACCCAGGGAAGTTGTGGATGCCCCATCCCTGGAAGTGTTTAAGGCCAGGCTGGATGAGGCTTTGAGCAGTCTGGTCTAGTGGCAAGTGTCCCTGCCCATGGCAGGGGGGTTGGAACTTGATGATCTTTAAGGTCCCTTTCAACTCTAACCATTCTATGATTCCGTGTGGTGACTCGGCTGAGATGCGTGAGCTTCTGCTGCGTGCTGAGTGAGACTTGCGGTGTGTAAAGCTGCTTCTTAGGTTAAACCCTTTCTATAGGACTTCATCTGTGGAGTCGGGGGGAGGCAGGGGATGTACTCGTAGATTTTGATAGATAAACCTTGGTGAGAAAGCTTATTTCTAGGGAAATCTTACAGATCTCAACATGCTTCCTCTTTAGGCCTTTACAAATATAGCTCTTTATAACCTATAGAACTGACTTCTAGTGCTCCAGCACATCCAATTACGCACTGTAAAACAAATGTCTTGATTAAACCATGAAGGTATGCTGGTTGTTACAGTAGTGACACTGCACAATCAGAAGTGAATATGTAAACAGAATTACATCTAGATATCTTCACTGAATGCTATTTACTTTTTTTTTTTCCTCCCCCAGGTTACAGGTATAATGAAGATTCCTGAACAACTGGATATACAAACTTGTTAAAGATGTCTGTTCCGAACCAACAACCTTCTCTTATTATTAACCCTCCTCCACCAGAATACATAAATAACAAAAATAATGGTTGTCAAACAAACCAACTTCAGTATTTACAGAGGGTGGTCATGAAAGCCATGTGGACACACAACTTTTCCTGGCCGTTTCAACAGCCTGTAGATGCAGCAGCACTGAATCTTCCTGTAAGAACCATTTTGGAATTGGAGTATTAATATGTAAAGTATTACTGGATTTGTGAATTAATTTTGGTTTAAAAGAGTTTTTTTCTGATCCAGCAGATTGTGGAAGACTATTTTTGCATATGAACTGCTTTCATTAATCTAAGACTGCAAGAAAAATGTCTTTTCTCTCTGGTTCATGTTAAATGCTGCATCTTTGCTTTCTGATCTGAGACCACAGTAAATCAATATTTCTAAGGGCAGTAAGAATGTTGAGACAGGCCTCTTAGAGTTTCTGTGTGTTGGTATTCTGATTTGTCTTCTTTCCACCTCCCTGCTGGTTTAGCCATATTTCTTCACATTTCATATAAGTATTTTCTTTTGTCTTTGAGATTATTTTATTTTATTTTTAATAGGAGGCAGCCTACCTCTTTCAGTGTCAAATACTTTATGATAAAAAATCAGATCTGATTGACCCTAAAGTAAACAGGCAAACCTGGATCCAGTTTGATGCACAGAAGTAATTACACTTGTAGTACTTACTAATTTCAAATCAACTTTGGCATCTTGTTCTGAAGTTTCTAGTGGAATTAAATGTCCCTGCAAAAATAGGGAAGAAAAAAGAGATATGCTATTCTCATCACACCACAGTGGTAGAACATTATTCTAGGAAATAGAAGATCTGATGCTTAAATTCTTGTTCCATACTGCATTGTGGGTTTTATTTGTTACAACTTAATCGCAACAAAGTGAAAGAATATAGTGTCTTGTGACAAACTGACTTAATTCGGGTATTTTTAGATTCCAGTTTTGGATCACCCCAGGTTTTTCAATCAAATGAAAACACTGGTTATTCGCACAATAGTATTTCAAATAGTGCTCTTGGTAGAAAAGTAGAAAGGTGTTAAATAAACCCATGGGTTTATTTCTTCCTTTTTTTTCCCCTCCCCCAGCTTAAGCAATTGTATTTAGTGATCTCAAATTCTGAGGCTAATTCTACTAAATCATTGGTTCTGTTCAGAGCAGACAAGCCTTTATCTGCAGCTGTTTCCTGTGACAAACTCATTTGGTCAGTTTCTCCAAAAGCACAGTCAAAGTGACTATCTTTCTGTGTCGTTCTTATGTTTGTTTTTTTTTTCCTTCTTGGAAGGAACTGTCACTTAAGGTTAATATTAAGGGTCATTCAATCAGAGTTGTAGCAATGTTTGCAGCTGGCCTCAGGCCATTTCTGCTTCTCTGGATTTCTAAGGCAGCCACTTGACTTCTAAAAGTATGTGTTAGTTCAACCACTGCACAAAAATAAGCAAACCTGTGGCTCCATGGCAAGGACAATGAAGGTATTTGCCTCCTTTGCCTCTCTCCTCCAGGTGTTAGAAGATGTGGAATGGACAATACTTAATTATTAGCTGCATTATTAAGTTTTATTAGTTTTGTTTTGGTAGATACAACTGTCTGCACTATGATGTATTTTGCTTTTTTCATTTTGCTAAAACAGATTGTTAGGATAGCTGTAGAAGACTCTTGAAGTAGTAGTAACTTCACACAATTACAATGTATCTGTGAACTTAATGGTGATATTCCTGTTCTGATTTCTTAAATGCACCAGCAGGAAATTGGCCCTGTGCTCCTAATCACAAGCTTTTAGCCATGCTACTAAAATAATCGCAATAGTTCACATTCCAGTTGCCTTTCAGTCACATTGCCACATCTTCACTAGAGAAGAGCCAATATAACCCAGGGGATGAAGTACTTCATCAGCAACTGTGAAAACTTGGCAGCTTCTTTTTGCCAGTGACTGAGTCTTTGTCAAAGTCTGTCTTTGGCTCCTTTCCCCCGATCTGTAAACCAGAGTGCTACTTCAGGTGAATGGCTTTGGGATAACAAATAAGACCTGCTGTTCTTAAGTACTACTACCAGTATAGGTCTGGACCCTATTGAAATAAACATTCTTTGGGGCTTTGAACAGTGTCTGTTATATGAAAGAGCAAGGAGGAAAATATGATGTGAAGAGTTTCTGAATGCCTACTTCTGTGGGACCTATGACTATAGGAGAAAGTTTTGCTTTAAAGAAAGTATTTCTTCCACCATAATGCAATTCTCTTCTGCAATTTAACTTTCATAACTAAATGTGTAAGAATCTTCATGTCCTAATATTCAAGATATGTTGTGTGACTAACTCTTTCAAAACCACAGGATTATTACAGTATTATAAAGAAACCTATGGACTTGAGCACAATTAAAAAGCGTCTGGAACACAATTACTACACAAAAGCCGTGGAATGCATTGAAGACTTTAAAACAATCTTCTTGAACTGCTACATGTATAACAAGGTATGCAAAACGCAACCTCTTACCAGTAACCAATTCTATTGAGCAGTATAAGCAAGTCTAAAACAAGAAAATGGTTATTAGAGCCTGCACTAAATCAGTCAAAATATTCATGATTTTTTTAAAAACTATTTTCTCTGAAAGGTGGGGGTTTTTGTTGCTAGGATTGACTGAGGGCCTGTAAGTGAAGTCTAGCCTGCTGTTACAACTGAGTGCACAGTCTTTTCTGCCCAAGGATTCCGCCTGCGAGACCTCTGGGTTTTAATGGCAGAGCTCAGGAACAGCAAGCACAGTGTAACTGCTATACAAGTTTAAGACAAGCAACCCTGAGTCATGCTCTGTTTCTCCAAATTTAACCTAACTTGAAGTGTGAGCATCTCCCCGAGCATCCCTGGATGTTTGTTGGCTGTGTCTTAGTATCTTTAAGCTTCAACAGCTTTCTTCACAGCACAAGAATGAGTAAGGGAGTTACCCATCTGCCCCCTTTTCCCTTTGCTGTGGGAAGTATGTGGCTATACAGCAAGTAGGACTGTGCAACGGGACAGTGGGAGAAAGAGTATTGCAATAATACAGCAACTTGTATTAAAGTGAGTTGGGGGGGAGGCAGGGATGACAAGGACTTAGAGGCCTCTCTGGTACTGATGGCTTTTTTCAATCTGTCAGAGCACGATTTTGCAGACTGTTTATTTTACAAGGTAGCCTTCCATTACTGCAGCCTCTCCCCTACTCTGGATGTTACTGACTATATTTTGCAGCCAGGTGATGACGTTGTGTTTATGGCCCAAGAACTAGAAAAAGTGTTTATGGAGAAAATAGCCCAAATGCCACCAGAAGAAACACTAGTAATTGTCAACAAAGGAAAGAAAAAAGGAAAGAAGCCAGAAGGTAAGGCCTGTGTTAGATGTTGAATTGTTAACATATTAAACAAGCAAAAGCTGGAAACAGGGAATCCTTTGTAGCTTGTCACAACTCAATCCTAGAGCAACCAGGGTGTTCTCCACTCTTCCCAGAACATATCAGACACGTAACAACATTGCTATAAGGCTTTAGCAGATTCAGTACAGCCATAATATTTTTTTATAGGTACTAGCTAAATTTCTAATTTTCTACTAATGAAGTGTGTTTAAGAGGGGTAAAAATCAGAATTAACAGCTTCATCAGTAGTGTAACAGCATAGCTTCACAGGCAAACTTCTGGTGTAATGAGGTGCTCTTTCCTACAAAAAGGATAATTCAGTCAAGGCATCCCAAACTTATGAGGAAATTAGATAGTGAGTCCTTGAGGCAACATTGGGAAGCCTAACTGCAAGGGGGCAGGTGATTAGCTGCAACAGTGACAGGACGTCACTGACTTCCTGTGTCTTTTTAATTGCTCTTAAACCCGTTTTACTTGTACAAAGCTCTAAGCTCTCAACATTGCCAAAAACTATTTACATTGGTAGAAGTAGACTATGCAGTGCCTGGAATCACATGTACATCTCAATGAGTTAATCTGGAGACCTCTGAGGTAGTCTTCCAAATTGGTCTGGAGGTACTGCTGTCAGTTTTTGGGAAAATGTTAGCTGTGTCTTGAAAGAGCTTCAACACTTCTTCACACTGATACCTCTTAAGTATTTGCCTTCTGACAGCCATGGAGCAGTGATCTTAGCTAGCTCATTTCTTACTGGATCACTTAACAGATATTATTTAGCTATGCAACTATACAGCTCTTTAGGGTCTCCTGATGACTTAATTTGCTTCCTCTTACTACTGTTTGTGGTGTGGTGGTCCTTGTTGCTGGTACTATCTGAAACAAATGTTTCTTTAAAACAGTATTACAGTTTGAGGGATCTCTGTAGCTTTCTCTTCAAGGTATATTTGAGGAGCAACACTACCTTTAAGTGATCTGGTAGTCGGATAAGGAAAAACAGTGGATTCCTTGGTCCTCTCAGTAATTTTTAGGAGGAAGAGGAGGATACTCACCCAGCTTCCTGCTCTTACAAGCTTATTTGAGAAAAATCTCAAGCAATTAATTGCCTTGGCACAATATGTTGGTTGAACAGGTAGAAGTGACTCCCAGAAAAGAGTACTGTTGAGAAATGTGTTGGAAGCTGAATCAGCTTTTTGTTTCTCAAATGATTGCAGTAATATGTTGAGACGCTTTCGTAACACCATCTTGCTGTTTAAGTCCCCTCATTCCCTTTGCACACATAAACATGCAGCTTGCACAAATTTTGAAATGCTCTATGCACTTGTTTTTGAATTGGATAGTAAAGCACACTGCTATAATCAAGGAAATATTTCTGTCCTGTCTTTTGCAGACTTTATCTTCTGAAACAGATCTATACATACAGCTTATTTCCTTTTTTTTTTTTAAAAAAAAGGGGGGGGCGACTGACTTCCCTTTCAGAGAATGTCATGGTGTTACTCAGCATTGTGTTATACAAACTAATAGGTGTGAACATCTATATGAACTAAACAGAACCACAGAGCTGAAAAAGACATTATTAAGCTAACCCACCAAATCAAATACAGGAGAACATTGGTCTAAACTGTCCTCAAATCAGTAATGGATATCTGTAATATTACTAAGCACTATATGCAGGTCTTAACTATGCTGAGGAAAACTGAACCTTCATGATGCAGTTTGATGTACCCTTTGCTGCTTGGTCTTTATGTGTATGTAGAAAACAGCTCAATTCTCTTCTTGGCAAGAGAGTTCTTGCAACGTACCTGTTTTAGCGTGATGTCTCTTTAATCTACCCTCTGAGGTTAATCCACAGCTTCTTTGAAGCCAGATGTGTGTAACTTGGTACAATAGCCTAGCTGAGGTACTAACGGTGCTGAGTAGGGGAGGATACCAGTGTTGCTCTATGTAACAGTGCTCTTGTCTGTATTTATTTGTATAGTTTGGGTGTGGAAGAGTCATTCTGTTGACAAATGTTCAGTTTGATCATGAAAGAAACTAACTGCAACATTTAACATCTAACTTGAAAATTTTCTGTTTTAAAATAATCAGAAACAGAGCAGCCCAGCCCTGGGACTTCAGCTGAACAAAGCACGATGCAGAAACAATCTGAAAGCAGTGAGCAGCCTCCAGTGATGACTCAAGAGCTACATCAGGTTGCACTAGCTCCTTTGTCTGCTGCTCAGCTGACTGCTTTAATGCCAACTGCAGTCCCTATAACAAAAGTAAGTTTCCTTAAATAACTTTCAGGAAGAAAGATATTGAAATTGTTGCCTCAGGCACTAACAGCAAAACCACAGGAGCCATGCTTATTGCAATATCTTTTCAAATGTGTTCTATTGTGATAGAAGATAGTAAGAGATCTCTATTAAATCTTCTAGGTCTCTGATAAATAACTGGGCCAGTACTAATTCTAGAAACTAAGGAAAAATTGGGATGACTGCCCAGTACACCTCTTATAAATGTGGTATTAAAATGTTGTTCTCAAAGAAACAAAGTGAACTTTAAGATGGTCATTCCTGAAGTGTACTGTTATAATTCTGCAGGCTTACACCTTGATGTAGAAACTGTTCTTTCCTTGAGGAGCACATAATGGGTTTGGTATTAAAATAAAGCTCTTTTTAAGTTTTATTTAATAACTTCTCATCTTTTCAACATAAATCAAATGCTTGATGCTCCAAAAATAGCATGCTTAAACATTGTGTAACTAGCCTGGAAGGTTTCTGTAGCTCACAAAAGCAAATTCTCGTTAACTGCAATCTGAATTGTATGTGAACATCTGACATTTTTATCAGATAAACACTCTTGTACTGACTTAGTTTTGGTTTTGCTCTTCCAATGAGGAACAGGCATATGTGCCAGGCTCTCCTACAGTGCATATTTGCACTTTACTGAAGAGTCTGAACACTGATGACAAAGCACACATTGTATTGATTCCAAACCAAATACCACCCAGGTTAAAGAAAAATAGAGAGAAACCTTGTACATAAAGCCCTCAACTAGGCTTACAACGAATTGCAGTAATTTCTACCCCTTCTTGTGGCAGTCGTCTTGTGGTAACTTTGTAACCTACCAGCTTCTTGAAGTCTTCTCAAATGGCGAAAAACTGACCACAACCTGACCTGCAGTACACCCTGCTCTTTCCTTTACATCTAACATTGTGCACATCTTGTGATACCTTGTAGGTTTTCAGTCTAAACTTATGGAAGTGCCAGATTCTGCTCTGACTTCAATAGCTGCAGAAGTTCTCACACTTTTGTTATGTTTGTGTAGTCTGAAAGCTGACCATTCTCTCACTGTATTTCAGACTGTAAAATTTTCTTTTCCTAGGCAAAAAAAGGTGTGAAAAGGAAGGCTGACACTACAACTCCTACTACTTCAATATTCGCAGCAAGCAGTGAATCTTCTGCAACATTTAATGAAAGAAAAGCTGTTAAAGCATGCAGAGATGAAAATAAATGTATGATACCAAAGAAACTTCTGAAGAGAAGCTTGCCAGATTCTCAACAGTCACCTAAAATTCTTAAAAAGATTCAGTTGTCAGAACAACTAAAACATTGTAATGAAATACTTAAAGAAATGTTTTCAAAGAAACATGCAGCATATGCATGGCCTTTCTTAAAACCTGCAGATACTGCATCTTTCTCACTCGATGACAACCAAGAGATCACCCAGAGTCCCACAGACCTGGTAACCATTAAAGTAAGTATGCTTCAGAGGGAATTGGACTATTTGTGTGTTTGAATAACTTGTGTAATGACTGGATTTTAATAGTGTTAGCTGAAAAGGCGTCATGAAAGCCACTTCTTTGAAAGAAGTAATAGGCATAGAAACCATATACGCTTAACTCTCTCAAACTAAGCCACAGCTGACCAAAGAAAGCCCTCTAAGTCTCATTGTGACTATGTGCATAGTGGCTAAGCTATTTATCTGTTGAATGAGCTAATATAAGTAGTGAGAGCGTTACCATATCCATGAAGCACTTTAAAGCAGGCTGCATGTTAAGTATCTTTCAGTATGTACACACAATGCTGTTGCTAATGCTCTATAAAACAAAATGCAACTCTGCCATGTCAACTTCTGCTTCTCTCTGAATCTCATTATCCTTGTTGAAGTGCCCTGGAACCTTAACACTGGATAGTTATGTGACACTTTTCACGTTTTCTATGAAAAGGAACTCTTCTAGATGAAGATCTGTGGCTGGTGCTCTGTGAACACTGGGCACACCTGTCTGGGGTTGAAGTTATTTAGCCAAGTTAAGAGTGACCTTTGTGGGGAGGGTTGAATTTCAACAGTCTATTGAATTATCTTGAAAACTGGCTTGTGCAATAAGAAGGTTCGTTCCCAATTTCTAGCCCATTACTTTGACTCAAAGAATTATGGAATAGGCTTTGTATAAATACCATGCTTAAAATCAAAGTGTTAAGTATGTGACTAAATAAAATCACCCAAACATTGTTGTCTTGACCTAGTGCTGAAACTAGTACTACAAAGTCCTTACAGCAATTACAGTTAGCAAATCTGTTTAAAAGAGGAAATTATCTTGCTTTCTTGAAGGGACAATGTTGAAATGAGAAGCAGGTCTTTCCATAATGGTTCTTAACAATATTTACTGTCTTGATACAAGCTAAACCTGATACTGAATGTCAAAGTTCTTCTTCCTCCTCTTTTTCTGCCAGTTCATGGTGATGTTCTCTACTTTTAATCCCTAAACATGCATCAATTTTCTTTTCCTCTAGAAGAAAATGGATAATTTTGAATATAGAGATATACAAGAATTTGCTACAGATGTTAGACTAATGTTTATGAACTGCTACAGACATAATTCTCCAGACCACGAAATAGTTGCTATGGCAAGAAAACTTCAGGTGAGTTATCACTTAAGTCAGACTTGAAAGTAGGACTATAAGATTCCTTTGTGGTCATCTCATGCCCTGATGTAGGATCTACTAATGTTACCAACTACTATGTTGCTGCGTAGTGCTAGAAAACAAGCAGCAACTTCATAATGCTTTTAGAAATCTGAAAAACATGCTGACCTCTCTGCTGTTCCCAAACCTATCTCTTTAGGATGTTTTTGAGATGCACTTTGCCAAAATTCCTGATGAACCTGTTGCAAGTGTTCCTCTGCCACAGCCTACAAGAGAAATGACACAAGCTTATTCCAGTGAGACCAGTAATAACAACTCTTCAGAAGAAAAATCATCTGAAGACTCTAAAGAGAAGAGAACAGTGCCCCTTGCAAGGCTTAAGGAGCATGTAAGCATTAGTACTCAATGTGCATGACTTATCTCTGATAGTGCCACTTGTAATTGTCCACACTAAGGCTTAGCACCAAGAATCATTATTTAAAAGATTCTATAGACCTTTGGGTTTTCTTAACGCAGAACCTTAACATTTGGAGGTGCTTCCAAACAGGAATAAGTGAATAGTGCCTCAGCGAATACAAACTGGTTTTAGTGAATCATTGCTCTAGTACTCTTGCCTACCACTTCTTCAAATTACTCTCAAACTTCTGAAAAATAAAACTCTGCTGCTGCAGTATGATGAGAGCATTCAGGTACTGCACATACAGCTTAGCGGCATATTCGTCTAACAATGGTATTTCCTTCATTTGGTTGAAGAGCTCTGTTCTGCCACTCAGTCTCTTCTGAGCCACACAAAAGCAAGTCATTAAATTCTACTCCAGAAAGCTCAGTATGAAGTAAAACAGAAGGAATCTCATGCTAATGTGGAGCATGGCTTTGCTTCACTGGGTAAGGGTAGAATAGGTCTTGCTTTTGCTTGAACATAACGCTTTAACCTGCTGCTGCTGTATCTATAAACTATGGGGAAAACTAGCATTTGTTCTGCTAGTCAAATGAGGGACAGTTTAGCTTTCAGAATTTGTCAGAGCAGCATATACCTCATTAACTTATGAATATAGGTATGAGGACAACCAAAGGTCTACAAGACAGCCTTTGCAACAGTGAAGTGTTGCAGTGTTTCTGAACTCTAGTTCTCATCTGTTTATCTTCTTTCTATTGCCCATGAGGTTTAAACAAACTTGTGTTAGGTCTTTCTCTGAAGCTATTAGTATGTCCCAACTAGCCATTTTATATCGCAGAATATCTGGGGTTTATGGGTTGAAGATGCACAAGCGGAGTCCTCCTAGGCTAATTGAGTAACATTGTAGAGGTCTAATAAGGCATTTAAATGCTTCCCAAATGCTTGAAAATAAAGAGAAGCTACTGGATACTCCTCCAGTGATTTTGGTGGTTTTTTGCTTTTTTTTATTCTTAGCAGGGTGCTAGAAGACATATGCTGTTAGAAATGTCTACATAAAATAAGTAGCCTTAATCTTCTATATACATAGTCTGTGACTAATCCATATTATACTAAGATGGTTGGAAAATAAACCTCATTTGGAAAGCAAACATCCTATTAATATCAGCTCAGCTGCCACAAATCCCCTGTGATATTTAGGGCCAATTTATTGTTCATACTACATTGCCTAAGATTGTCAGCTTTTTTTTTTGCTTTTGATAGATTAAAGCTGTTCACGAGCGGTTGCGGGCTTTGACCAGCGCATGCCCACCTAGGCTGAAAAAGGAAAAAATGAAGGTTGAAAGGGAAAATAGCAAGAACAAAGAAAAAGAAAAAACCCAAATAAAAAGCCTGATTCAAAAGAAGAAAATTCTAAAACACAAGAAGAAATCTCAGAAAAAGCTGTATTTAAACATGTAAGTGTGGGGGACTTGTGTGGGTGTCAAATTATTTTAAACTGCTGTTACTGCAGTACACTTTTTTTTTTCTTGCAGTCAGTCAAAGAAAGCCATGCAGCAGGTCTTGTTGGCACATAAGTCAGAAGATGAAGATGGTGCCAAGCCTATGAATTATGATGAAAAAAGACAGTTGAGTTTGGACATAAATAAACTCCCTGGAGATAAGCTTGCGAAAGTAGTCCATATAATACAGTCAAGAGAACCTTCGCTGAGGAACTCTAACCCTGATGAGATAGAAATAGACTTTGAAACTTTAAAGGCTTCAACACTTAGAGAACTAGAGAAATATGTGGCAACCTGTTTGAGGAAGAGACTGAGAAAACAGCAGGGTATGTAGCATAAAAGATGCTTTAAAAACTCCCAGCGAAGTAGATCTGTCTTCTGTTTTGCTGCAGTGTTAACTTCTGTTTCATGTGCAGGTAAAAAACCAACAAAGTCAAATGAACAACTTAATTCTGAGAGGAGACAAGAGCTAGAGAAGAGACTACTGGATGTCAGGGGTCAACTAAACCCAAAGGAGGAGAACATCAAGTGTAATGTGACTTTTATTCACTTGCAACACAAATAGTTTAAAATGGGATTCTCCCCTTGGGCTTATATACTGTTATGCAGCTGGGGACTTTCTCCTCTGAGCAGCTGAGGTCTTAAGCTTCCCATTGCTAGTCTTAAGATTCCTCCTATGTTGAATGAGCTGGAGTCACAGCAGCAAAATTGGTCAGTTACTTGTCCTGTCTAAAACATCTTCCTTATTCTTACACCTAATCCTTTATTACAGGTAAAGATAACAGCTTCAGAGTTTAAGGGACACTGAACACCACCTCCCTTATGCTGACATATGAAAATGGGGGGGGGGGGGGGGGGGG
>VZSF01000139.1:242020-259808 GCA_013398295.1 Chionis minor
AGGAGTGTCCCACAGTCTATGTATGTGTTTGCAATTCACTTTCTGTGGCTTAGAGATTCAAGAATAACAAACTCGTCATACATGTTAAATTGCAGTCTCGCTAATGCTGTCATGCTAATGAAACTTCTGCATCAGTGGTAGGTGTGCTGTGTTGCCTTAGTCTTAAGGGAGTGCCCTGGGAGAATTAATTCTGTTTTTCAGGCTATAATGTGTTTCAGTGTCAAAGCCAGAAAGTCAGTACATACTTAAGCATATCTACATCTACTGGTGGTTCTCGTGAGGGACTGAGAACAGATCAGTGTAGCTGATACTACTATTATAAGACAAGCTGTTCCTCATTAAACTAGTGAGTGCTATTATTGCCCTCTATTGGATATCTATTAAGCTCCTATTTAAAACCAGTTTGCTGAAATGATAGAAGCAGCCCACGAAGACACAAGTTTGCATCCAGCATTAGCTTAGGCAACGGTCTTCCTGTCTGGTATGCATGATGGCTTGAAAGCATTCTAGGAAGAAAAGCTCAAAGAAGTAGCTGAAATCAGCTGCGAAGGATATGTTGTGAGGAGAGGGAGGAGGCAGGCCAGGGAATCTTTACAACTGGCATCTGGCTTGTTTGCAAAGAGCTTAAGCTGGGACTTAAGATTTGCGTCCAGGGAAAGAGGTATGCACCTACCTTCTCATTTTCAAAGCTTCCATCAGAGCAACCTGCTTTGAAAAAGCTTTTTTGACTGCAAAATCACTGCAAACTGTGTTAAATCAACCCTACAGATGCAAAACAGTCAGATGGTGGGGAGGTGGCAAAAGATGACAATTCTGGAGCACATACCACTTGGGAAAGAGGAGAGTTGGCTGTTGGCTACAGATAAAGACCTCAGCATGCAAGCCTGGCAGCAGCAGCAAGCATAGAAACAGGCTCTTGACAGCAGGAAAGCTTATGGGGAAACCTGCTTGAATTGTCTCTTAAGACAGCACAGTTTTAACCTACTTTAGGATTGTAAGTTGTGTGATTACGGCTCCTCCTTGGCTATTTCATTCACTCAGCTATCTCCTCTATACAGGTCCAGATCTACTGCTAAATAAACAGTGGACAAAGAAATGGTAGAAGACCAACTATTATATGGGATAATAGACCTAGCAAGGTTGATCTGAGTGTTGTATATGAAGTCTGCTCCACTGCCCATTGTTCTAATTTTTTTTTTTTCCCTCCTGCAGTTGAAAACAACACCGAGTGCCGTATTGGACCAAGCAGGCTGAGTGACAGCAGCAGCAGCAGCTCCTCAGACTCTGGCAGCAGTACTAGCAGTGATTCTAGCTCCTCAGATAGCAGTGACTCTGAATCTGGTTAGAAAGCTTCATTTTGTGTTTGTGTAGGCAAAATATCTCCTTTCTCAGTTAGCACTTATGGTTCCATATGCTTACCAGAGACTTCAGTTACCCTTGTAGGTTTGCTCCATGTTGAAGACTCAATTCCAGCACTATTAAATGCGTGTCTTAATACTGAGTTTGTAGATTAAACAAAAAACAAACAAAAAAAAACCCAACAAAAAACCAAAAACAAAACAACACAACACCAAGCACTACAACATACACTCAATTTATCTGTGAAAAACTTTAGGGACCAAAATTAGCTAGCAAGAGGTCTGTGTATCTAGCCTGGAGACTTGACTGTTAGGCTATAGCTTACCCTTGTGGATTTGATTCCTTCTTGGAAGTGTGATTTACTTTATTTTCATCTTTTGGTCTGCAGCATGAAGGGTGCCTTACCTTGTGGGCAAGGATTAGTCCCTAAGCTGAGGGACAAAGTGCCAACAGCATTGACTGTAGAGCCAAAGTCTTCCCTGGTGCTTAAGCTGTTTCAAGCTTGTTCAAGGGACATTACAGTAGTGCAGCATCAGGATAGCAGAATGATGTTTCTCTTGGTACACAGAACATTCTTTCGTTTTCTAGGACAGAATAGATCTGCTAAACTGGAGTTCTATGATGTAGATATCTGTATGAGGTAACAGTGTAGAGCAAGATGAATGCTCCACCCTTCCCCATGTTTGCTTTCCCACACTGTAAAGTCATTGATGGCAGCAAAGACCTTGATCCTGCAGGAATCTTTCTGGTCTCTCTTTATATCTTGGACAAGTTCCCAAAACATATCAAGCTGAAGTCAAAGTATTCAAGACAAGAATATTCCTTTCACTGTGAGGTTTGGCTTTATGAGGTATAACTGCAACTCACATCTTCTATGTGTGAATATTGAAGCATATGAATGACTGGTTTAATTTTTGTCTATCCCCCTCTTTCTGCCTACCTCACTATAGTTACAGTTACAGAAACCTGCTCAAAACAGACCGGAGCCAGGCAGAACTGTCTAACTTCTGTGAAAAAGCCTAAGGTAAACTGACTGGAATGGCTATAACTTTTTTGCCCTGAAGTTACTTGTTACATACAACGGTACTGGAAATGACACAACTTTATGAGCAAATAATGAATATGGCTTGAATGCTACTTGTTCTGTAGGACTAATTTACATGGAGCTTGTACAATCTGCTGTTTGTTAAAAGTAGCTTATCTATCTGTATAGAAACTGATATACTGAGAGAACTGCTCAAGCTTTTACCTCCTGCAATTCTTGTGGTAATTCTATATTGGGTGAAGAAGGGAAAAGAGATGGGGAAGAATGCCCCAAGCACCCCACCCCCCAAAAAAGAAAATCCTCTCCAACGTGATCTTTGAGTATAGGATTAATAAACAGCACAAACCCTGCTCAAATATTTTTTCTTTATCTATGAATAACCTCACTTCTACACTTAAAAATAAACTGTATAATATGCTAGTAATTTTCAGGATACTTTATGGATATCTTATATTACTCATTACTATGGTGGTATTATTATAAGCAACAGCAGTTTTATCTAGAAATAACCTTTTAATGCCTTAAAGGTTGAATTGCTCTATTCCTGTATATACAGTGGGTGTTAATTCTTGTCCAGGTTAGCTGCCTTTCACAACTTTCCTTGAAGCTACCAGAGATAGAGACCTCAGATTTCAAAGCAAGATCACAGCAAAACCTTCATTCTTCTTACAATAGACGTGCTTTCACTTAGAGGGCTTAGTCAGATACAGGAAACTAGGCTGCATATTCATTATTCAGCTGCTCCTTCCGTATCTTCATAAGTGAAGACTGAGAGGAGGAATTATGCAACCCCAGGTTTTTTGTTTAAAAGAGCAATCTTTGCAGTGACAGAATGACAGCAATACACTTGAGAAAACGGGATAAAAGAATTAAGCTTTAGCTTGGTCATTTATAACAGTCCCTAACTGACTTTCTTGGTAACAACAAACATCATACTTCAAATCCTCACGTTACGTTTTGTTCTCGTGGGTTTTCTGTATCCATCAGACCAAGGCAGTGTGCTTCACCTCATGGGGTTTTATCTAAACTGGTAGGAAATACTAGCTTGGCATCACAATACAAGGACTCCTATAAACAGCAGAAAGGTGGTGGAGAAAAGGGATCAAATAGCTATAAAAATTAAGATTTAGCTGTATTAACTACTGCAATATCTTTCCAGAGAATACCACTGTATTTACAGAGGAAACCCTGCAATGCTGTTCTGCAAGCACAGCCTTCATCTCTTACTAGTAGCTTGCAAAATTGTGGATCATCTGAACTGCAGCAGCCCCCTCCCAATGAACTGCAGAGGCTCCAGCCTTTACAGAATAGATCACTTACACCATCAGAACAAAATTCCCAGTCTCCCTCAGGTAACATCCTTATGGCAAGAAGCATGGCTATATTTGACTGCCGAGGAAAGGAGGAATGGCAGAACTAATGTTTGTATTGGGCAATAAGCTCATCTTGGGGTTTTGGAGGTAAACAAGTGGTAATAGGAAAAGTTCTTGCAGGGTATGGATTATAAAGAGCATGACATAAATAAAAGCGTGGCAGCACTGAGGATTGGTGAGGGTTTCAGATTACCAGGGGACTTGTGGTGGGGCAGAAGGGTATTAAAAACAGGCTTCCCTCTGATGAGATGGAAAATGATACCTTAATGAACCTAGGGTTACAGGAAGTGCTGAACACCTTAAGGCAGGAATTGGATGCTTAAACCCAACACCACCACTCAAGTTCATGTCTGAAATACCTATTAGCTGAATTTAAGGCTTGATGCCATAGGCCCTCTGAATTGATTGCTGTTGTCTAGACATATCAAATACTAAGTTGCTTAGGAACTTGATCTAAGGATCTATTCTTCACTTCAAAAGGTCTAATAACTTCATACGCTTCTGAGTTTTTTGGGAAAAGACAGCTTGAGCTGGTAGCTGATTAACTGAGAAATCAATTAAAAGCTAATTAAAAATAACTGTCTCAAATCGTGCAGCTAGGATACATATCTTGATACCCAGTTAATCCACAGATCTAAACAGTGACCTAATTTTGAGATGTAGGACTGTACTTTGCATGTTAGGGGAAATTATACACTACTTCTTTCTTAGGCATAATCTCAGCTGTATCTGTTCCGCATGACGTGCCAGACCAGCAAACTCAGAGTACTCCAAGGACAAATCAGTCTTCTGTCACCCAGTGCACACATGCTCTTCCTGAGGTGAATAAGTGCTTCGCTCCAATGCATTCATTTCAAATAATGTCTTTAAAGCATGTTCTTACGCCTTTTAATAAGATCTACTATATTATTCCAGGCTTGAATTTGATGCAGTGAAGACTGCTTAATGCTTATGACAAAAGTTATCTAAAACCCCACTGACAAAGTGATTCTTATCTTTTAATAGGGCATTAATTCACTGCCTGTTCACTGCAACACAAGAATTTGGCTGATTGATGCATCAAGCTTATAATGTACTATAAAGCTTATTTGATTTATTTTCAGCACTACAGCTTAAGGAACCCTTGCCCACTTACAGGTTAAAAGCCCACCCTGTAAACCTACAGTTTCAGAAGAGATGGGTAGCTCCTGTGTTCCTGTTTTCTAGAAATACCAATCTCATGAGCTCAGTAATACTCTACAGACCCTAGAGGCTATCCTGGAGAAGTGTGTTGCCTCTTTTTTTTTTTTTTTTTTTTTTTTTTTTTCCTTCCCTGTTCCTAAAGCCATGGAAAACTGGGGCTTCCAGGGTCATAGATGAGATGGTGAAATACTTAAGTCACTGTTGATTTCTGTCTTAATGTGTTTTTGTAGAGGATCCTGGTTAGAAGGGCCTCTTTGTTACAAAGGAAGTCATTGATGTTACCGCAACAGCATGATCTCTTCCATCTTAAGGTGTTTAACTATCTTTCACACATAACTGCTTTAGCCAGGTTTTAATAGCTTTTATTTTCTGAAAAGGATAGAAACTACATCCTGAACCTGTGAGCACAAGAATGTATCCTGCAAGAAAGGAAGAAAAGCAACTTGGCCTTTCCCATTTGTGTCTGTTATCCAAAGGCAGGAAGCAGTATATGTTATGAGACTTGGGTTTGTGTAACACCTTCCCCAGTTCAAGGGGATTACTACCCAGTCTAGCATAGAGAAAAACTACCACTAAACCCAAGTAATACAGCAGCCCTTCACCCTGATCCATAAGCTAGAGTGGAGCAACGGGCTTCACAACAGTAAAAGCCAACTTCTATTATGTTGTACCATCTCAAGGGTTAAAGAGCTCCTATCAGTTTCTCATATTCTACCTACTCCATCACTCAGGATCTCTGAGCAGTTCATGTTCTAAATCCAAAGCATTAATATAAGAACTTGCTTTCACTACCATAATATGAATGAAACCAAATTCTTCCTTGGTGTTTACAGAAGCCAGAGCTGCAACAATTCACTGCTCTAAGCTTCTAAATCTTTAATCCTGCTCCTGTATAGTAAGAATCCACATTTAGCACTTCAAAACATATTTTGAAGTCTAACTTCTTTTCTAGGTATCCAACATAACTTCGCAGGTTGACAATGCTGATTGGAATAAACAAACTGAGAAAACAATACATCTAGATGAATCAAATGAACTTCAAAACAAGGACAGTGAGACAACTGCTGATTCAATATCCATAAGTCAAGAAGAACAAAGTATGTATTGTCATAATAAAAACTGTAACTAATCTCAGGGGTGCAAAGTTAAAAATGTATACGAACCTGGTTTAAAGAAATAAAATGCTGAACACTTGTAGGTTAATCAGTTTGCAGAATAATGGAGGGGTGCAGTTTTCCCTTGTTCTTCCTTTTTCTTTTTGCTGCTTTTTTTTATATAAGAAAAAATTAAGTTAAATGGATGCTTGGTTCTTGTTCCGTGTTAAAATATATAAAGCAAATTACTTTTTGATTTAAGAACTTAGCTTTCTAAATCTAGTACTTGGAATAGGTAACCCAGTCTTCCAGGAACTTTGAGAGAACTGATGCTCCAATCTGTCAAACTTCACTGGCCTTAAACTGTATTCTGATGAAGCTTCATGGAGTTCTTTTCCCAGGGCATTTTGTGTGCATTTTGAGTTACTATCTACAGCTATTGGAGACGAGGATCTGACAGTAAAGCAATGTCAAATAGGCTTTCACCATGGAACAAATCTGCAGTTATTACAAGAACACGGTATTCTGCATTCTGTATAGAGATACATCAGACTTCATACATATTTCAAACTAAAGAATCCTGAGCTGGACACTGAACATCGATGCTGAGAGCCTACTGTTAACAATACTGAGTGTTTTGGTTCCTTCTTTACTCCTTCCTCTCTAGACTTCAACAGGAGAAGGAACAAGTTTCTGAAAATTTGATGAAATTAAAAGGCACAGCCATCTTGCTGACAAACTCTTTAATTGTTGTCGAAGAAAAATGCTGGGTACTTGAGTTGTATTAAAGCAGCTCTAAAAATTGCAGTTTAATTCTCCAAGATCTTCTCTTCCGTATTTTCATGGTCTGAACACACCTATCCCTAGACAGACTGTGACTCCCTTTGTTTAGACTTGTAGCAGCTGGAGCTGGTACAGGGGTTCCATGGATTTCAACTAAAGATCTTTACTTACAAAGTTTTGAGGCTGCCTAAAACTCAGATTCCTGTGTACTGCATGACTGTAACTATCAAGATCCCAGTGTAGGGATCTATGTCTAAAATGTAGGTCTAAAATGCGTGTTTTGAAGCCTATGGCTGCAAATACTTTTGATATACATCCTCATATTCTTGTGTTATATTCTAGAGCTTTAAGACCGATATGACTATAAACTTAAATTCATCTTAAGTTTGCTTCAGGTAGATCTTCTTGGTGGCTATAACAGGCTGACCAAATTGATCTTAACAAGGGGGTTAGACATTTTGGGGTACGTGAAGTTCTTGCTTTATTTTGGAGTATTCAGTGCTCAAGACTGTCAGCTTGCTTAGATGAAGTTTCAAGCTGCCTGTATGAGGATAAATGACTGATGAAAGCAAGATGCCTGTTGTACTGAGGGACACCTTAGCACCTAGTTCCCTACTCTAGAAGAGAATATCTCTCTGATAACAGAATTTGATCTAGGTAGACTTTGCTTAACCGGATCCAGGGTCCATGAGAATGGAGATATCAGAATTTAGAACCCTCTTCAATAGTACTTGAGAGTCTTCAGAGGTCTTTCCTATTTTATTCCACTGTATAATAAAAACTCTCCAGCTCACTCATATTGCCTCTGAGATAGTATAATTGCACTGGGGGCATAGGGTAAAGGCCCAGCACAGTTCTTATCTTGACTTTTGGAGGCTGTGAGGTCTTTCTGAAAACCCCTTTTATGCCAAACTGTCTGAGCGTTTTATATTCTGCCTTTGGCATTCTAGATTCAAATGTCCAAAAACTTTATCCTTTGCATTAAAAAAAAAAGTTATCTTAAGTTTCTTATTAAACATTTACTTAAAATAAATACTGAATCATCTTAAACTGCAGTAGAGAATCATTGCTGAATGATATAAAATATCTGTGTTGTTTATATGTGGTTCTGAAATTGTGGCTTTTTCAGAGTACCTAGATTTTAATCCCAGGAGCTCTTTGGAAAGGGGATATAACAAAGCAATACATAAGATTAAAAGGAAAAAAACAAAACACTACCCTACAATACACAGCTTCTGTTAACCGTGTGGTATTCTGACAGTCTTTACTATTACAAAAGTCTGTTTTCAGGCTTACTACAATGACTGTAGGAAATTGTGCCTGTTCCTGCATTTAAAAAGTTTTTGAAGTCGTAAAAGGTCCTGAGAAAAGTGTTTTTCACACAAAATAATATGGATATTCTACAGTAGTGCAGTATATCAGAACTGTTAATCTGAAGTCAGTATTCTCAAAATAGCATTTCCACTTTGCCTGTGTAAGTGTTGGGATTTTTTTTTCCCTCACAAGTAATAAAGAGGTAACAGCATGGACTATTCATACATCCTGTAGGCTAGTGGCAATGTGATGATTAGCCCTTACTGGCTGACCTATTTGCCTTTTTTTTAAAAAAAAAAAAAAGTAAATATGCTGGAGAGCTTTAGGCAAAATGAGTTAAATGAGTTTACGTGATGACTGAGGTACTCTTAAATAATGCTGGAATCAAAATGGAAGAGGGCTGGGTGGGGAGGGGATGGGACAGGAGGTGAGCAACTGGCAAGGTGCTGTGTTGAGACGTTCTGACCAAACCTTTGGGGCATTCTGCTGGGACCACTTCTAGAATTAACCAGGAATTTATTTATCCTCTATAGCTGAGCTTGACCTTTCCCTGCCCCAAACCGGGGAAAAAAGTGATCAGCTCAACTTAAGCTTATGAAACATTTGGCAGCATTTCTGTAACTCTGAATCAAGTAATAACGCGAAGAAAAAATTGCAGTGTAAATTCTTAAGTCAATTTTGAGAATGAATAAATTCTTATCACTTAAGCTTGAGGAAATATAGTCGATAAAATCAGCATGAGCAAAAAATCTTTTTTATTCTTCCATCAGGTCATTGTACACCTAACAACAAACCTAGTGGTGAAAGTGTGCCAGAGACAAAATGTGAAATTCTTCCAAGTAAGGTAAGCGTTGCTCGAGTCCTATTTGAGGAGAAGAGCTTGAGTATGCTTACTAGGATCAATACTTCCCTGTCCTGGAATCTTCTCTGAAAATCTCATGTTTTTATGATTCAAATATTTAGCATCTGATAGGTCTTGGGCATTGCTATAACCTGTAAAGCATTTCTAGTGCTATAAACAAAGAAAAATAATCTATGGGCTCGCTCTGATTTCCTTCATAAACATATGACTTTCTACTAGAAGCAGTACTACTGAAGAATACTGGGTTTATGCTGTCTTACGGTGAAGAAAATGCCACGGGGGGGGGCGGGGAACACAGGTATTTAAAACAAACAAAACCCATAAGCCTAATAACAGAGCTATTGTTATGTAAGGATTATGTATAGAAATGAGACAGATGTTCTCTGTATTAAAATATAGTCAATGGACCTTGCATAAGCTCAGTCTTGTGAATTCATGTTTTCTGGAATTAAAAAATGGAGATGTGGGTGTAAAGGATTGGGTAAGAATAACTACAAATGTTAACAATTTTTAGCAATATACAAAAGAATCTCAAAATTGATAAGAAAATATATTGAGGTCTGCTTTGCTAATTTGCACTAATATACTGCCAAAGTAAGGATATTTTGTTGTAGATATTCCCAAATAGGTGTAGCCAAAACAACGTTGTGCTAATGTAAGAACTAAGCAGAAAATGGATGATTAGCAGTTGTAGAGTATTTTTGCCTCTCTCGTGTTTTCCTTTTTCAAATAACTTCAGGATACAGGATTTAAGAATATAGGTTCCTGGGCAAGCTTATGTAAAACAATGACACTTCCAACTCCGATAAAAACCTCTTCTGAGCTCTTCAAACAGTTCAGGAAAGCGGCATTAGATAAGAGGACTGAGGAAATGGAAGCCAAGATGGAACTGCAAAACCTTCCTCAAGAAAAAGAGAGGTTTGTAACCACCTATATATTTAGTATAATTTCAGCAAAAAAACTTCTTGGGGACTCTTTCTTTTGTGGTTGGTTTGTTGGGTTTTTTTTCTTTTTTTCCTTCTCCTCTGGTGCACTTAATTCCTCTGGTCATGACTAGAATTCACACCTGTCCTTAGTGTCTCACTTTCCTATGTCTGTAGCCAGGAAAATCCCCATCTTATTGCTATCCTATGGGGAAGCAGGATAATCTAGTCTTCAAGAACTTAGCTAAACATAGCTAAAGGAGTTCCAGTGTGCACCACTTCAGACAGCAGAATTCTTTGTGTTGCTGCAAGGAAACATGTTCAGTAAGCTATTGCTGTAGTATCCTTCCCTAGTTGTTTGCAGCTACTGTTTTAGCGAGTGCCCACATATGTATCCCAGTCTGAGGTCTGTTATTATGCTGAGTGGGATACATGACTGCCTACTAATTACTGCATTGCAGTAATATTTTATATTGCTGTTTGCCACTCTTTTGAAACTCTACTTTTCTTAATATTTCCCTTGACTTTTTTTTTTCTCGTCTGTTTGACCCTGTGAACTATAGGTGTGGGCTGGTTCCTAAATTCTCCTGCTCCTGCCCATCGCCGGCTGCATTAGAATAGGTCACTTGTTTGGAGTGTATTATTTAATAAACAGAGCAGTTGAGAGACTTAAAGAGTACACTCCTTGTTCAGAATGTATAGTGAACGGTCCAGACACCACCAGCTACTACAGGTTTCCACGAGGAGGAAACCAGGCATGCAGCTCTATAGAATAAGACATTACAGATGCTTGCCTGAAGTTAGTGAAATCTAACTCAAGTAACTAGTTGAAAAGGAAGAAGGTAGAAGCAAAACGGGCCAAGAAAGTAACGGGGGGGTGTCTGTCAAAGAAAGTGCACGTAAGCTTTACGTAGCATGTATACACATCCATCCTGTGTGCATACAGATTGGAACACAGGAAACCTTATCCTACTACAGGCCAACAACTGCGAGCACGAACCTCTTGCGAAGGGAAATTACTATGAATCAACATGTAAAACAGAACCGTAGTTTGAGTGCTGTGCGCTGATTTAAGTTATTTGAAGAATTCTCTTCAGGTGCAAAGGCTTGTTATGAAGAAAAAGAAGAAACAACTTTTATCCTATACCAATCTCTCCCATTTTCTTTTAAGGGGCCATGAAGGCACAGGACTGGATGCCACGGCAGCGACAGACTGTGAGCCCCAAAAAGAGCAAAACAGCACACAATCGCCTGAAGCTCAACAAAATACTCTTATTCAGGACCGTAACTTGGCTAGACAAATGGAACAAGAACGCAGGAGGAGAGAAGCAGTAAGTTGCTGACTATTGCCAGCTGGTTTTTTTTTCCAACTTTAGTAGAGAACAAAAAATGTTAGCTCAGGTCCTTATGCTAAAGGGCCTGAATGACCGAAAACAACAGAACTGTGCCACCTGAGGAGTTAGTCTAGAAAATAAAACAGGAAACTCAAAGTAGGTCTTCAAGTGGTGGAATATGAAAGACTATTTGCTTGGTCCCAGTACTCCTATAAGCTTATTATAATTGTATAATAAAATTAAATTTTAAAGGGGAGTCCCTGCCCTTTGAATAACTTCAGACCTCAAGGCTTGCAAGCTGTCTATCCTCTTCAAGATATTCTATGTCAACAAAAGCACTAGTCATACTGTTCTGGTCTGAAATACCAAAACTGAGCCTTTTTAAAACTGACTTACTGTTTTTATTGGTCTAAGTAGTGAATGTTTTTTAATTGCTACTACTTTTTTTTATAGTAAACATTTTTTAAAGATTCATAATATCATACAATAGAATGTATGAACAGCAGCGTGAGATCATGCATGTTTTAGATAAGGTCTACTGAAGCTTTCATCCTGTTCAGCTCTTTTCAGGGAGGGCTTCAACAACATACATACTCAAACTTGTAATAACTGAGGAAGCATACACTTTTTGAGAGGAAGCTTTGTAGTGTTTTCTTAAATCTTTATTAAATATTTGACCTGCATAGTATTAACTACTGTCTGACTGCTCTGAATATACAGTGATTTGCTTTCTTGCAGATGTCTTGGACAATTGATATGAATCTGCAGCGTGATATTATGACATCTTTTGAAGAAGATTTGAGTGACAGCTATAGTGAATAAAGAACTTAACTTCAACACTACTACGAACTGTATGACTTTAAAAATGCACTAGTTACAAGCCTAAATGTTAAGACCACTTTCAAGACATGTAAGCTCCTCTAAAATGCTTAATATTAAAAGTTTGTTCATTGACACTTGAAGCATCACAAGATTTTTTTTGCTCCCTGTTTACAACGTATGTAATCTAGTCTGTTACATGGTGGAACATAGTTGTTCTTTTGATTAGTTTTATATGTAGTGTATGTATATGAGAAAATATCTGCTTCTTGATTTTTTTTTAAAGTCAGTTTTTTTAGAAATGCTTGAGAATCTGTTATTACTAAGCATAACCAAATTTTTGTTTAACTGTATTAAGTCATAGCATACTAAATATGCACCTATAGAAACTACTTTAAACCAAGGCCTTGTCCAACTATGCAATCGCTATTAAAACAGTCACTTCAGAATGACACGCACAGAATCTGGACTGTGACAAGAGACCTCTATAACAGTGATAGTTTCTAAAGGGTGTGTAACATTTCTTGTAATCATAAAAAAACATTTCCTGGAACTCTGTAATTTCAACAGCAAATCCTGTATACTTGCATGTCTTTTAAGGCCCAGACATGTTGATCTTCTGCTTAATGTATTTTACGTTAACATAACATTTGGATAAGGGTGCAAGCATGTTTGCCAAATGATTCTGGTTCTTCACGGAAAGAAACTATCTAAAATATCCCACTTCTGGCTCCAGTTTGAAAGGCTTTCTGATTGATGCAAGATTTTATTAATGTTGGGATATTTGTCTGAAGTTGGAACTAGAGTGTAAAAACCCTACGTTCTTGTTAATTACATACAGCTATCTCAAATTAAGTACAGGACTAATAAAACATTGTTTTATAGAATTAATACCAAAACACAATGTGTATTACAGAAATGTTGCGTGGAAGGGGGGCCCCCTTGAGATAATCTAGTTCAGTGGTCTCTAAACCTTTTTCATTATGCATCCCATCGGAAAAAAATCTTAAGCATGCATGCCAAGACATGTATAGTTATTCATTTATAAATTATATAATGTTCTACTATACTAGTATGTTATATACATTATAAAAAAACCCCACAAAAATAGAAATTAAAAATATTTTAAATAGTCTTTATTTAATTTTGCTTAGTTATGTTTGTTATTTTGTTTTGTAATTTAAAAAAATATGGTTGGTATTAAGTATTTTCTTCCCACACTCCACTTTGGAGACCACTGATGTAGTTGAACCTCCTCCTCAAAACCCTCTCTCCCTATGGAGACCGCTGCTCTGTTGAGTTCCTGAAGTTAACGCTGCCAGTGCTGTGGTGAGGGTCTGCCACAGACCACCCAACTAAGCCGACAAGACTTTCTATAAATAACTGAATTTGCAGATAAAGGAAATAAATTGCATCTAAAGTCATAAATGACAGCAAAAGCATGCCTAAAAATAGTAGCCTGGTCTTTCAGGTAGTAGGCTGGTAAGCTAGTGCTAGTTCCAAAATACCTATTCTGCAGTAAAATTCTGTTTTGTATCTTCTACTTCTGCCATTGCTGGAATGGTAGTATTTTATTTAATAGTAGAAAGAGTGTATATTGACAAATGCTCAGTTTGGGGTATCACCTCTGGAAATGGTGAGGGAAGCCCTCTTACATGAGCCTTGCCTGGCTGCACGGTCAGGTGCGTGCTGTTTGGGAGATCTGAGTACTTGGCTAAGAAGGGGATTTGGGGTGAAAGATGGGTTGTAATGTAAAGAGGTGCTGTTAGGATGTCTTGTTTCACACCCACATCGAAAGCGGTTTAGGCCTACCTTCAGCTGTAGTTGATACATCATTAACAGCCGTTTGTCCTACAGTAAAATACTACAACTCACATTCACGACTCCAAACATTGCCATCGTCTGGACGTACTTCCTGACTGGGATAATGCAAGCTGAAGATCTCTTGCTTTGGAAATAGGAGGTGACAGAAGAAAGGGCAAGAATTTATTGTCTGCATTTCATCCATTCTATATAACTGTATGTGCACTGCTAACAGTATGAAGTGCCACTCTTGCCACTTCAAAAATGAATTTCAGCTTCCATGACTCTCTATTGTCACGATGACTTAAAGTCGGTGCTGCTAACAATCTGATAAACCCTTTATTTGCAACCTACAAGCCAGTTAAACAGGATAATCGGTCCCTACCTCCAGATAGAAGGCTGAGTTCAGAGGAAAGGGAGATGGCCTATAAATGTGAGTAGCAAGCCTAAAATGATTGGTTTTGCCCAAAGCTGTCACCACACTCAAGCAAGCAGGAATACCACCGGTGGAGATACGGCCTGCAAACAGAAAAAGCTGCTTAAACAGACTAAGTATTGTTAGTTACCCAACAGTTAAAATGTGTACCAAGTTCTGGTACGCCATTAAGTTACCTCGATCACTTGTGAAAACAGCTGCACTAATGTGTCACTTCTGTACTTCTGGCTACAGCAGTAGATTGTATCTACACGTAAATGGATGATAAGATAGTTAGAAGCTTTAAAAAGTTCCTCTGTCACTAATAAACGGAATACGTTAAATTTTTGACTGTCAACCGTGGGTTGGTCAGGCCAGAGGCAGAGTCAGTGATGTGCGACGTTGTCCTCTTTTGTCTCTCAGAGAAACAGGATTAGTTGAACTGACAAAAGATTAGCAGGCAGATGGCACGTCATGGAGGGCAAAGCACATTGTCAAGGCTCATAAGACAATCTGCCCTGCGGATGGTTCGGCTTGGCACCCATTCGAACAACAATTTAGAGCAGAAAATGAGAAAATCAAAATATAAGGAAGACAAAACCTAATTGTTGGGGGTCTCAATTTTTCTTATTTATACAAGATATATAGAACAGTCTAAGCATTCTGCAAAATGCTGGGAAATGCGTGGAAGGTATTTGCCTTGTACAAACAGGTTTGCCAGACGTACATAGACAGTGCGGTCCTGGAGTACAAAGGCAACGTTCCTCAATAAAAGGGGAATTCTACTGCTTCCCTGGCAAACAGGACAGCTAAGGTAGTGCAGGTGGAGATGCCCTGAAACGCTGAGCCAGGCTGTGCTGAAGGAAGTGTGACAATTTCCTTGTGCAAAAGCCACTCAGAAATGCCAGGTCCACAGTACTATCTTCTTCCCAGCTCTGACAGTGGATCTATATCTAATATCTGAAGATGACATAGCTAAACTCTACAGGCAAAAGGTTTGTATAATTTAGAAGTCTGCCATAAAAGTACCTAGGTAGTTAGTGATGTATCAACTAAAAAGAGACTTACTTTAATGTGAAAAAATTAGCTCTGCGGCTTGTACAAGAAATATGGCGTAGCCTGGCCAAATACCTGCTTACAATAAGGCACATCATGGTTCCATCTTGGATCCTTCTTATATTCTAGATGGCTACTATCATTTTGTGAATGCTGTGTCTAACCCATGGCTGGGCTTCCATCAACCTTTCTTTAGAAGTAAGTGGAAGCTTGTGGTCAACTCCAGGATTTCTAACGACGGTTTTCCAATTTTTCTTAGGGGATGTTCTCTAACAATTCATTCTGATTACTGTTTGATTAAGGAATTTGGTGGCTACTGTGATATGAACAACAACATTGGTTGCTTTGCTCCTGCCAAACTTTCTGACTTATCTAACTGGGTTACCGAGGTGCAATTTAGGGAAAATCCTGCTGCAGCTAGCCTGACGTTGAGAAGCTGCAAAGGCTTCTTCCCTCCAAAAAGGGTTATCGGCACCAAGTCTGATGCATAAAAAAAGAGTTATATGCTAATCCTAGGGTTGGCGGTATGAGTAATCTGAGCATGAACGGAAGGCTCAGGCTTGGTAGGCATGATTCATATAATCCTACCGGAGTCTGCAGAGGTTACTGTCTTAACTGAATCATCAGCTTCTGATGTTGTTCCTTTTCTCCTTGCCCAAGAGAAGGAAGGAGCCTTAAACAGCCCAGCACCTTTTTTCCCCAGCAGCCTGATAAAACTCCTGACCTTAAGTTTGTAGGGCTCACGCTGAGACAACAAGCAGGGATCATGAACAGCATGATTCAGCGCTGTCAGCTGATGTGGGTTGCTGGTATTTGTGTTATTGGGAAGAGGAAGCTGGGCAGCTTTTTTACAGCCACTTGAAGATGTTATCTTTAATAGTAAAAAATAAATCCAGGTAATGGGTTTGTGTCTCATTTAAACTTTAAAATACATGAAAATGCAGTAACGGGCAATTCTTTGTAACATCCCTTTCTGCTACTCAAGATTTTTATTTGATTTTTTTTTTTTTAAAGAGAAATTTTGAACTGGCTGAAGCCAGCATTAATTCTGTCACTGCCTTCAGCGGGACTACGATTCAGTATTGGCGTCTATATTTGTAAGTCTGAATTTAGAACAAGTAGGAGAAAGCATTTGGTATGTTACAGACAAAAATTGTCTACAAGCCATGTTCCATGCATAATATTATATATATTCCATCTGTATACACGCTTATCCAATTTGGTTTTGGGTTTGTTTTTTTTTTTTTAATAGCTCATTAAATTACATATTTTAGAATTAAAATATGCAGGGTGTCTTTGTGCCACCTTCTAGTTGGACTGCTGGACAAAGCAAAAAAAAAATTCTTGGCAGTTAAGTTCTAATCCTCCAAACTCAGCTGGAGCAAGAAGAAATTTTGATCTTCTTCAAATTCAAGTAAAATTCAGCAAAATCCTCCCCCCAAAAATGCAAGCAGTTGCAAACAGGCCTACATTATTAGCTGTGACTCTCCTGTGGCCACTACAAGCCTCGAACCTGCCCGTAGCCTCTCGTCTGAGGAGTGACGGGTTTATATCAAGGAGCAAAGGTGAGCAGGCTGTGCAGTGAGGTGGATCAGGACCTGTCAGTATTTGACATGCAAGCTCCATTCTGCTTCTCTTGTAGCCAGCAACTACTATGCCCACATTTCGTTATCTCCTATAACTAAGAAACTCTAATTTTTCTTTATAACATGTAGAATCAATTGCTTAATATTATTACGCTTTTTCTGGCAGTCTTGGATTACGTGAACCATTCTGATTCTAAATTGCACTTTGCCCTGCAGATCAGTAGGTTGATACGAGATAGCTGCTGACTGGAGCCTTTCTTTTTGTCCCGGCATCGGTGGCCTCACACAGGACGGGGACTCCTTGCCTTGTGTACGTAGGGATTTACAGCCAATGGACAGGCGTAAGATTGGTCAGCTTTTAATGTCAGCGGTGGGTGGCCGAGATCTCAGTTCTAAATTAACTCCGTTGGAACCCAGTTAATAACGATGATTCAACTGCCTCTACTAGCAAATTTCTCTATTAGAGTAAGTTAAGTTTAAAAAATTATAGATTTTGGTGCCGGAGCTCAAAATTTGTATCTTTTTAAGACATATTGACAGCAACAGCATGTAATAACTAAAACTGCGATACCAAAATCACCTTTATGTGGGGTAACTGAAGCAGCAGTGAAAGAACAGAGAGTCTTGGAAAACCACTAAATCGCAACCTACACGCTTCCTTTCACAACCAAATAGCCCAGGTGCCCGATCAGAGCAGGCGAGGCGGTGGCCCGCGGGGACGCCGGGCGGGCGCCAGGGGCGAGGCTGTCCCCCGCTTCTCCCGGGGACGCTTCGGGTGCGTTTCGGTCTATGTGGCCGTTCCGTGGCCTGGCGGGGCCGGGGCCGCGGCAGCCGGGCGGG